>OY284496.1:1784028-2252921 GCA_958336395.1 Ctenicera cuprea
TTGTAATAATTACGTGAATAATGCTCATATGAAATTTTAAAATTTTAGTGCAATTACTGCAAAAGTTATCTACAAAAAGTGATTAGCCTGGTTCACCTTCAAGAAGCTGTAACCCCTTAATGAAGTGTTTTTAGGCCCATGTTTATGGGAATTTTTTCGATTATTTTTAGATTCTGAGTCTATCCTAAAAATGGTTCCACATGTTATTGAATCACACTGCATACCATTGGTTTGGAAAACGAAAATTGTGCAGACTTCATTGAAATGAAGTAAAGAGACTCTTTTAACTTTTCCTTCATTCATGTTGTTATGAATCCTAAAAAATATTGCAATCATTATAAGACACATAGTTAAATACGATCTGAAAAGAAATACCTAATTAGAAATCGTAGGCTATGCTAAATTGTAGTTATTTTAGCATTAGTGTAATTTTAAATTGAATCATCTTTTCCTATTGTAACATGTAGCTGCGTACTAAAACACAAATGATGTTCATTGTTTAAATTACAACAAAAGGACATTGTTATATGTTGCGATTATTATCAACAGTGATCGAAAGTAGAATTCTTTTAACTGCCTGAAAATAATTTATATAAGTATTTCTCAGCTTCTTAACTGTGTTTTTACCTGTTAATTGTTATTCTACATGCATATTTGATTGATTTTTCAACTGTCTGTGAAGTTAAGTTAAGATTTCAATGACACTGACAAGAAATAAACACTCATTGCATATACAGGGTGTCCCAGCACTGGCGGAGGAGCTCTTAACTATGAATTCTTTTCCTTAAATAGACTCGATTTGTCCATGAAAAATTTTCCAACTAGAATACTTTTTGAATTATTGCAAATTAAAGTCCACCAATCACAAAAGAATTAACTAGTCGTGAAGGTAGAAAAAACAAAAAAGGTTGTTTATATGGTAACTGAACTAAAAGGGTCATATAAAATAAGTCGAATTTTTATTTGGCCGACTATAAATTTTCAATGTCTTAGTGACAGACGTTCAACGTGACAGTTCATTCTGAATTAGCTTATTGGTCGGCATGGGGCAGAAATTAATGTATTTTCGAAAACGCTCTACCCTGCGCATAAACAAAAATATAAAAATAGTATAGCTTTAACATTAACTTACTTACGCAGCGACTCTACAGCCATATCTGGCCTTGGCCTCCCCTAGCTTCACTTTCCATCTATCCCTGTCCAGAGCCCATCTTTTCCAATTCGTAATGTTTAGGAGCGTTTGTGCATTTTCGATCACTGTTTCACTCCACCTTTTTCTTGGGCGGCCTCTGCCTCTTGACCCTACCGGAATTTGCTTTTCTACCCGTCTTGCTATAGTATTTTCGTCCATTCTTCGTATGTGTCCTGCCCACCTTAGTCTTCCTAAGCTTATATATGTTACCAGATCTGCTTCCTTATACTCTCTATACAATTCATGGTTCCACTTCTTTCTCCACGTCTCTTCTTCTTTAATTGGTCCTAAGATTTTCCTCAATACCTTCCTTTCAAAAACGCCCAGTTCTGCATTTCTTTGTGTCACTGTCCAGGCTTCACTTCCGTAGGTTACTATAGGTGTTATTAGTGTCTTATATATCATCATTTTTGTATTTCTACCAGTGTTCCTATCTTTCAGGATCATGTTCAGTGCGTAGACTGCTCGATTTGCTTGTACTATTCTGTTTTTAATTTCTGTTGTTTCATCATTATTGTTAGTTATCGTTTCTCCCAGGTATTTGAAGCTGTTTACAACCTCCAGGTTGTAGTCTTCGATAGTCAGATTTTGCCCTATCGTTGGTCTGTTTTTGGTGACCACCATGACTTTGGTTTTATTTTCATTTATTTCCATTCCGATCAGTTTTCCTTGATAGTCTAGTTCCGTGAAAAGTACTTTTGTATCTAATATCGTTTTCCCTATTAGATTTATATCGTCTGCATATATGAGCATTTGTGTTGATTTATTGTAAATAGTGCCGTTCGGGTTGATATCTGTACCACGGATTACCTTTTCTAAGGCTAGGTTGAACAGTACTGGTGATAGGCTATCCCCCTGTCTTAAAACCTCTGGTCGTCTGCGTTATTTCTGATGTTTTTGCTTGAATCTTTACTTGTCTCATCAAGAGTGCACTTAATTAATCTTTTTAATTTCTTAGGTATTCTGAATTCTTCGAGTATTCCGTATATTGTATGTCTGTTTATACTGTCGTAAGCTTGTCTGAAATCAATGAAGATCTGGTAGGTGTCAATGCCATATTCCCATGTCTTCTCCATCACTTGCAAGTATGAAACATTAACTAAAAAGTTCTAATAATCAATTCTGAAAAAAAATCCACATACCACTTCATCAAAACATTAAAATTTTATTCAGATAGTAAGAAAGGGATTTGGTTTCAATTATAGCTAGAATAGATCACTACATGCATGTTTCGTTTTTATTGAAACTCATCAGGTGAACATAATTCTAACCATAATTGAAACCAAACATATAAGCAGATATAAATGCTAGTAGATCTGAACTGCCGGTTATATGCGTGCATTGCTTTGCTTTGCAACGTTTCCTCGCTGCATTATAGAGGGCTTTACTGTTATCATTTGCCTTTAACATTAAAATTTTATTTTTACGTCAACTACAATGTTCCCTACAGATTTTTACTTTCCTATACTTTCAGTATAGGGAAGTATTGATTTCATGCAAATTTTCAAAATCGAGATTTTGACGGAAATACATGTTTTGAGCTTCCAGGATCCTAAAAAAGTTGTTTTTAAAAAATGTCTATCTGTGGGTGTGTGGGTGGGTAACGCCCATATCTCCGGAACGGCTGGACCGATTTCGATGTGCTTTGGAATGAGGAGGTATATCAAAAATTCATCGACAAAATAAGCTTTTAAAAAGAATCTGAAACCGGAAGCGGAAGTTAGACATGTTTTTTTGGTAGCATTTTTTTCAGAAACTGAATTTTGGAAATTGGAATAGTGGAAATTATAGAAGGCCTTAGAACAAATCTAACGTTTTTTTACCGAACTCTCTAGCTTCAACATGGCGGTCGCTACGAATTTTTGAAAATTTCGACTTTAACGCCCATTTACTCAAAAACCAGTTGTTAGATTGGGATCAACTACATCTTGTTTGGTAGCCCCTTAAGGGTGCTATACCATGAAATATCATTAATTTTGAAAATCGAAAAACGATCTCAATGGCACCACTCCAAAATTTTTGAATTTTCAAAAAAAAATCTCAAAAACTGCCCACACGTTTTTGTTTAAACTTTTTAAGCTGATAGAGATAGGCATCTGCTACAATTTTGTTTTTTGCTCATTGTTATAATTTCACTGTGATGCCCTCTATGAATTTTTGAAAATTGAAAATTGGTTCCTTTTTATTTATTTAACGGGGAGCAATAAAATATTTCTGTTAAAGCAGTATAGCTCATCATTGATAGCAAAATCCGAATATCATAATATTTTTTTGATACTTTAATGTTTAGGGGGCCTACTGTTCCCCCTCCCCCCAAACTTTTCGCTACAAAATTTAAAAATTGATTTCTTCTTTTGTTTGCTCTAGGAGAATCTTTTTACAAAAAATCGAATTTTTTGCCCCTTAGTAATCTTTTTGTCCTTAGAAGAATTTCACATACTTTCTACAGCAGTTGTATTCTTGTACTAGTCGTTTAATGTTCAGTGTAGGCTAACTTTTTTATTTTAATGGATAGACTCGCAAACCCAAGAGCAAAGTTGTAGGGCAAATTCTTCTCGATTGTACTTAAGAAAAAAACTTGAGTTTCCAATTTTAATATGGCGGCCACGGTAAAAAATAACTTTTTTTTTAAATGGAAACGTGCAATTTTGGCTTTAAAATCAGAAAGGTTTTGAAATTCTAAATGCAAATTAATAAGAGTAATTTCTTGCTAAAAATAATACTTCTCGAGTTATTAATATATTTTCAAATATCAATTTCCGCACTTCCGTTGATTCAGTCCGAATATTTTACCCAACCTTATGCTTGCAGCGCAGCGGTCGGTCTTTCTTCAACCGCTTCAAGATGTCACAACTTATAAGAACTATTTACTTTAACTAGTCGTGTCTAGACAGGCGTACATCGAAAGTGTTGGAAAATATAAAACAATGTATTTAAATGTATAGGAAAGTCCAGGCGAACTGTTTCGCTCATTTTTTTAATATGTGAACATCTGCATCCATCTGATGAACTAATCAGCTTGCAATTTAATTGTTCTGTAATGGAGCTTTCAACTTCAAAGCAATCATACAAAGGTATTAAGGTAGCAATAAAAATAACAACTTATACTGAAAAATTTTATATTTTTTAATAATAATAAAGGAACAAACACTTTCATAAATCGCCCATTTAAAAATAAACCCAACACAAACTCTAGCTGAACCAGTTAACATGGTACAGGTCAGTACGAGTTGGTGGATATGGTACGATTAAGGGTATAAGAACAAATACGATACATTTGATGTGGGTAATAACGGTACTACAGATATATAGGAATAAGATCCAACAACTAATATCTTTATTTATGAAATGCAAATGAACACATATAAATTTATAATATTTATTAGTCTTTCATTACAAAACAAATAAACTTAGCTGCCTATTCTTCAAATAAAAACCCCTTAATGTACCAGAACATCATGGCACAGGCATTCGATATGATAACCACAAGGGCATTTTATGGCAATAATGGTTGATTTTTCATTTGATTAAATTCAACAAACTAATTTCATCATTATCAGCTCCTCATCTACCGACTACAACTAATTTCAATCAAGATTTTAAATCCAAATATCCAAAAAAACGTAATTTTTAAATATTATTTAATCACAAAAAAATAGTTTTTTCCACTATTAAATTTAATTAAGTTCTGAAAAACCAACCAAGAGAGTTAACATTCTGTAATACTAACAAAAATTCAGTCCAATACTAAGATATGAAATTAAAATACGAGAGATTTTTGTGAATACTTCCAACATTGTTGGTATTAAATCGTGATTATGAAGCTCGATATGAAGAGTAGCGGTTCACTGATATCACTACCAAAAGATCACTTTACAAGGACATTGTCTTAAAATTTAAATTTCACTAATCACGCCTCAAAATTTAGAGCTACTCTTATCAATAGCAGAACACGCGATCACTAATGGCGTGAGTCTTAATGGAATGCTTAATTTTTAAAACTATTAATTTTGAGTAAAAAAAAAAGTGAAATGAAAGTAACAGAATATTGTATAAATCTCTAATCACAATTATAAAAATACACATATATGTGCATGAATAACCCAAGACTTAAAGAAATTAATGATAATCACACATATGACTGAGTATACTAGTAATATTAGCACAGCCATAATGGGTTAGTCACTACACTAAAGCATAATGGAGAAGGTTTTATTTATTTACTTCTTTCTTTTAGGCCCACTAATGAAGTTGCCCTTAAGACGACAGATCTAAAGAAAATATTAACATAAATAAATATAGAGGAACAATTCCAGTGTCTTGCCATATCGAACTAGACTAGAACATATCTGCAACCAAACACTACATTCCTAAAAATCACAGTTCATAGCACCTAGCAAAAATTATATTTATGAAATATAATTTGTTATTGCTTCCTTTATTTCGATATGACAGGCACAACTAGGATAATAATAAATACTAAAAACGGATTACCAACTATACAGGATGTGTCAAATTGCGTGTTAACTATGGGGATCTCGCTTATTTGAAGAGATACGATGACGGTTAAATTAGAAAAAAGTTGGGGAATTTTATGCCCATTAATAATCTAAAAAGATATTAGACCTATCTTGCTTACTTTCTGAATGAACTGACAAGAACTGAAACTTTGGATTTTTTGTTTTTGGTAACTCGTTTGGTAACTTCAACAAAGTGCAAAGTGTGACACATCGTTGAAATCAGAATAAAAAAACTATTCAAATTTGAAAAAATTTTAAATGCCAACTATAAGAAAAAAAAAGTTGACAGTCGAAAATGAACAATGGTAGCAGTTATACCAAATCTGATTAAAAATTTAGCTTCAGAATTAAAAAGTGTCCTAATAATGAGTTAACCAGAACTATGTAATATAACTGACAAATGAGTTATAGCTGAAAACCAAAAAATTCAAAATTTCAGTTTATTCAGAAACTAAGCAAGATAGCTCCAATTTCTTTTTAGATTATCAGTGGGCATTAAATTCCACAACTTTTATGTTATGTAACAGTCGTCGTATCTCTTCAAATAAGCGCGCGATCCCAATAGTCAACACGCAGTTTGATACAACCTGTATATCAACACTTTTTTTCTTAAAGTTTCCATCCAAATATAGCCAACAAATTGTCGAATTACATTCAACAATCTCATTTTTCTACTTATAACCACTCTATTATATTGCATAGTAAAAAAACCTTCCTTAAACCTACCCAATAACAAAATCTCTTCTTTGGCTATAGAAAAACATTTCAATTCTTTCACGCTTAGTTGGTAAGTAATATATAATATGGCTTTTGTAACAAAACTAATTAATAAAAAAGTAACAAAAAAAACGCAACAACAAGTCAGTCTAAATTCTCAACGAAAAAGTAAAGCAAAAATCAAGAACTGCGGCAGAATCCAGACTGAAGCATTGTGAAATAATGGTACTAAGCAGAATGCGAAACAAAATTATTTAGAGGAAGCTCCTCCTTCAACACCAGCAGTGGAAGGTATGTTCCCTTGTGCTTGGTCCTGTGGAGCTCGGCTGCTTAAAGCGTTGAGAACTTCCGGAGATGCATTAGCTTTCAAAAAGCTGTTTTCCATTTCTAACTGATTTATGCGGTCAAGTAGTTCAGCAATACGTACTTTCAGTTCTTCCACTTCCACACGCACTGTGAACATGAGGTGGCTTTTTACAAGATCCTAAAACAGAAAAATAGAGATAGTACATTTTCCATTGGTATGTATGGGTGTCAACGAAAGCAGTCTCACTACCTTTATTAATACATTAAAATTTTGAGGAGTTATTACGCACATAAAACCACATTACATGACGTCTACTACAATTTCGTTCCACTTCCAATTTGATCGGAAGTAGGGCGGGGAATATTTATCGATAATATTGACAACTTCGATAATGTCGATACCTACATAAAAAATCGAAATATAATAGTGACAGAAAAAATGAAATCCACGAAATATTGTAGTTACTAGACATACATTGAATTGATTATTGTAACTGACGCAATTATTGCAACAACTGAAACATATCAGCTCATATTGACTCGCAACTTAGATCGCCTACTCTACTTCAAACTGATGGTTATTTCGTTTTTTATTTAAAGGGCTATAAATAGTAATAGCTTCTTTAGTTAAGATTAGAAGCAAAGTCAGCTTCAACGCGTAAAAATTGCCTTGTTTGTACAGGGTGTATATACAATTTAAAAAAACATACGAAAGAAATAAATTCTTTAAAATTAGGATCAAATTTTGAATGCAGTCGTATACTTCAATTGTTTTTCTGATAGATCGAAAATTTTTAATCGCAATGCTCGGTATCGCGTTGTTTGAAAATTTTACTTTTTTAAAATTGTATTTACAAGTTTTGAAGTCCCGCAGATTCACAAAAATCAGTTTAAAAATTATTTTTAGCGTCATGGCACTCTTAGCGCGAAAGAGAAAAATGCGATGAAAAATTTTCGAGCTGTCAGAAAAACAATTGAAGTACACCGCTGTGTTCAAAATTTGATCCTGATTTCGAAGCTGTAAACATATACAGGGTGATTCATTTGAAATAAGAAAGTTGGGGTCACTTTCGGTGAAATCGGAAGTGCAAAAAATTGAAGTAGTCGTCATATACTGTGGTTTTATATGCATAGCAACTTCCCAAAACTTTATTATTATTTATTACATTAATAAATTTTATTTTCGTCGACACCACTCTGTATATCAGGCCCATTTATAAGTTTGAACTGCTCATAGCTAAGTACATAAACAACGTCAGCAGCATTTTCTTTGCATACTTGGATAATTTGCAATAAATTTCAATAAGGTAAAAAAACAGTTTGATAGGATTGGACTACATGCTGAATTATCATTTCATTCTTTTCTACTCTAAACAAAGCTAAAACAATGCTTAAAAAGCACATGAAAAGCAGTATTAATAAAACACAAGCAAGCATGTGGAATTATATTTTTATTAGGTACATAAAACATCAACAGGCTATAAAATTAATGTTAGTGCTTGATGATCTTTAAATTGTTGTTTAGTGCTGAAACGGAGCTGTATCTAGTTATATATTCTTTGAGGCTTTCGCGGTTTCTCGAACTGTCAATATTACAATATATTTTCGGCTTAGACCGCGTCGTCATTTGGGAACTACACCCTGCATAATCAGGTAAGGACCGTCCTGTAGCTTGTCTGCCTTTACAAGCATTTGCTCTAGAAGTCTGGGCAATAGTTGTTCGTCGGCCTTGCCTGCCTGCCTAAACAGGCCCGTGTGCTTAGATTATTTAAACCTTGGGTCGGACAATAATACTTAATCGTCTTATGCCTGTTAGCTGTTTGTGAACCCATACAAATAGTTTGTATGGGTTCACAAACAGCTAACAGGCATAAGCCGATTAAATGTTATTGTCCTGGTAAACAAAATACATTAAGATCAAATCCTTGTCCGCCCCAAGGTTTAAATAATCCAAGCACGGGCCTGTTTAGGCAGGCAGGGTCTACGAACAAATATAGCTCAGACTTCTAGAGCAAATGCTTGTAAAGGCAGACAAGCTACAGGTCGGTGCGTACCTGATTGTGCTGGGTGTAGTTCCCAAATGACGACGCGGTCTAAGCCGAAAGTAAATTGTAATATTGACTGTATCTAGTTGTCACCATATGACTCTTCTAGGTGTTTAGAATCGAACAAAAAGTTATTCTTAGAAAAAGCAATCACAGGCACATAACAACCTATAAAATTAAATGTTAATTGAATTTGTCATCTTGATACGTGTTCTTATTCTTCTTGTGTTCGGTGGATACTACCCCGACAGTGAGGGTTTTATGTTAAAGCTACGCAAGTCGTTGTTTATGTTCCATGTTGTAGCGTTTGCTGCAAGCAGCCACGTGGCTCGGGTGGATAATACGTCTACGGCGTCGGTAGCCGCCAGATCAAACCCCAGCAAGATATAACTTTTTAAAATTTTATATTGTCCGCATGTGGAATGCTACTCCTTATGCTCTCCGAGACGATTTTAGCGATAATAACAATCGAAAGCACAGCAAAGTGCACACCCTCCAACAGTCGTAGTTTTAACTAGGCGGTTAGTACTCTGAATGTCTGGGTACTAGTATGAGCATAGGCCGGATATCCGGCGCGGACTGGGCAGTTACCTAGGGCGGCAAAATTTCTAAGGGTATAAAAAATACAGTACGATCAAAAAAAAGTTGATAAATGCTTGAATTTGTTTGTTAGATTATTTACAAATGTACCAATGTATTTAATTCAAGAGGAGGATCGGAAACCTTGCCTAGGGGCGGCAAAACTGTAAAACCGCCCCTGTATGTGCATGTAAAAACTAAATTCCAGTAAATTTAAAGCCAAATTGTCATACGCGTTTCTTTTAACTAATTTGTAAAAATTATCTGGGCATTTCGTGAAAAGGCAGATTTGACCAAAAGACTACGTGTACACAGTCTGTCCTATGAAAGAACCCGAAGGCCATACCTACTTTAAAAACAAATCACCCCAGCAGCAAGTTTTCTACAATTTAATAATAATAACCTCAACATTTTTTTCATATAATCGTGGCGAGAATTTTCATCGATTTCCACAACACAAAAAATACCGGTAACCGTAACCACAACAGAAATTTTTAGTAGCAGTAAACGGTAACCGAAAACGTAACTGAAATTTTTTCAAAAATGTGAACCGTAACCGAAAACCGAAACATTAACGTTAATTTTTTTCGGTTCATGCCCTTACATTTGACGTTAATTATGACATATTTTAATAGGAAGGTTGAAAACATAAAAGACATTTTGGTACATAATATGTTGCCACGTAAGAATTAACACCGTATTTGATTCAGCCGACATCTACCGGCTGATTTGAGAAATAACTTCAAAACCCTCCTATTACGACTTCTTCAGACTGAAAATTAAATGGTATTTTACTTATATTGCTATAGGTGTGCAATAAAGTGTGAAATTTACAAAAGCGATTTCTCTAACTTTAAGTGTTTTAAATCTCGTAGTACTTACTCAAAAATGCACCCTTCATACCAGGTTATTACAAATTTAGTATACAACTCGAGAGTCAAATATTTTTGGATTTATTGAAATTATTAACTTATATTTTGGTACACAAGCTGCACTATATATTCAGGTTTTTAGTTGACGGTCTTGCATGTATACAAAATAAAAGCCATTCTCCAAGCGCATATAGGGCACTGAAAATCTTAAGCAGTTAGTGGAGTATTGAAATAATCGTGACAGTAAAAAAGTTGTTTGCCGCAATTAGTTGTAGAAAGGTGTACGAAATCAACCTTTTTTTTCCGATAAAACCGCCATGAGTAATGTTCATTTGGATATGCGAAACTTCCTGATGCAACAATTTCACGCAGACATGGATGGTAACATCATGTTTCAACAAGATGCAAGTTTATTATTTTCAATAAGTTCCCCGATAAGCGGGTTGGTCGTATCGCGCAATACTATGGCCACCATACGCACCGGACTTGATGCTTCTTCTTCTTCTTCAGGTGCCGTCTCCGTCTCGAAGGTTGGCAATCATCATTGCTATGCGAACTTTTGAGATAGCCGATCTAAATAGTTGGTTTGTATTACAGTCGAACCATTCTCTTAAATTTCTTAACCATGAGTGGCGTCTTCTTCCAACGCTTCTTTTCCCTTGGATCTTTCCTTGTATTATTACTTGAAGCAAATGGTATCTCTCTCCCCTCATAATGTGTCCCAGGTATTGTAGTTTTCTTTTCTAGATGGTAATGATAATTTCTTTTTCTTTGTGTATTCTTCTCATTACTTCTACATTCGATATTCGGTCTACCCATGGTATTTTTAATACTCTTCTATACATCCATAATTCAAACGCTTCTAACTTTTTGCAGTCTATTTTCTTTAATGTCCACATCTCCATTCCATAGAATAGCACTGATATTACATAGCATCTGATTAATCTTATCTTTAGTTCGAGATTGAGGTCCCTTCCGCATAAAACTTTTTTCATTTTGATAAAAGTTGACCTCGCTTTTGCTATCCGTGCTTTTATTTCGTCTGAGCAGTTATTGTTGTTATTAATAATTGTACCTAGGTAGATGTATTTCTCCACTTTCTCTATAGGTTCATCATGTATATACATGTTTCCATTATTTTGCATCCCTTTAGCTATTATCATAAATTTCGTTTTCTTGATGTTGAGGGTTAGTCCATATTCTTCACTTGTTTCTGTTATTTTATTCACTATTCTCTGTAACTCTTCTAGACTAGTGGCTATTAGTACTGTGTCATCAGCATATCTTATATTGTTGATAGGTATTCCATTTACTTTAACTCCGATTGTTTCGTCTGCTAATGCCTTTTAGATGATTTCCTCTGAATATATATTGAAAAGTGTTGGTGATAGCACACATCCTTGCCTAACCCCTCTTTTTATTTCGATTTGTTCTGTGGAGTTATCTTCTATTTTTATAACTGCTCTCTGATCATAATATAGATTGGAGATGATTTTAATGTCATTTGTGTCTAAATTCTTATCCTCTAGTAGTTGAATTAGATGAAGAAATAGAAACTTTTTACGGACAAATCGACAACATATTACAATCCGTAAAATCACGTGATATCACCATAGTTCTAGGTGATTTTAATGCAAAAATTGGCAAGGGAGAATGTGATAAACATGTAGGAAAATACGGACTCGGAACAAGAAATGAAAGAGGAGACCGCTTACTACAATTCAGTCAAGAGAAGAACTTAATCATAATGAACACCTTTTACCAGCTACCAAAACGTCGTTTGTATACTTGGAAAGCACCTCAGGATAGCTCTGAAAAAATCGTAAGAAATCAGATAGATTATATTCTTATCAATGAGAGATACAAGAACATAATAAAAGCGGTAAAAACCTACCCAGGCACTGATGTGTCATCAAATCACAACCCTGTAATAGCTAAAATTAATATCAAACTAAAAACACAAACAGCAAAAACAAAAAATAAAAGAATAAATGTCTCGCAATTAAAAAACCAAGAGACAAGACAAGAAGTACAGAACAAAATAAATAGTAACTTACGAACCACGAAATTAAATCCATCAACAACTCCACAAGATATAACCAAAAACAATTGGGAAAATTTCAAAAATGCATTATTGGAACCTAGTAAAGAAATACTTACAAAACAAACACAAAAGACAAAACAAGATTGGATGACCCCTGAAATCCTTCAGCTCATGAACATACGACGAAATTATAAAAATAATAACATTGAATATAAGAAAATCCAAAGAGAAATACGAACGGAAATAAGGAAAGCGAAAGAGAAATGGCACAAAACAAAATGTGAAGAAATAGAACAATTACAACTGAAACACGATAATTTTAATATTCATAAAAAAGTGAAGGAGCTAACAGGAATTCAGAAACGGAGACAACCAAGTGTATTAATGAACAAACACGGAAAAATAATTGTAAGCATAGAAGAAAAAGTAAAAGAGTGGAAAACATATATCGAAGAACTATTCGAAGACGGGAGACACAAAAGCGAAATAAGAAACAAACATGAAAACAACGGACCAAAAATAACTAAAGAAGAAGTAATCCAAGCCATTCAAGCAATAAAAAGTGGAAGAGCAACGGGCCCAGGTGAATTACCATCGGAAATACTCAAACTAATCGATGAAGACAATATTCACATTCTAGTAGACCTGTTCAATACCATCTATTCAACAGGGATAATTCCAAACGACTGGCTCACATCAACTTTTGTAACTCTTACCAAAAACCGAATGCAAAACTATGCACAGACCATCGCACAATAAGTCTTATGAGTCACACCCTGAAAACCTTTCTAAAAATAATACACCGTAGAATATACAGAAAACTAGAACAGGATATTAGTGAGACACAATTCGGCTTCAGAGACGGACTAGGAACGAGGGAAGCACTATTTGCATATTTTAATACAACGATGCATGGACTTGATGCTATTAGATTTTAAACTATATGACTTAATGAAAACCCCCGTTCTCCTCTTCCAAAGAAAATTAACGAGCCGACGAATAACAACAGGTATCCAATAGACGAGGATAATATACTACATATGCTGCGCTTTCGTGTATATTATACTAATAATGGTATATGTTCAATTAACTGCCTCTATTACGTAAGCGTTATTGGTCGATATATTATGCTTGCTTTCCTCTGTGCCGTTCACAAGCCTTTGGCTTATGTGGCCTATTACAATTTTCTTTAAAATTAGCAATATTTTTGTAATGTAGAGTATTGAAATAAATAAATAAATCTCTCGTCGCAAAATTGAAATTATTAACTTCAATGGGCCCAGAAATATTTAACTGCAAATATTGATTATTAAGTTAGTGATAATTCTGTATATTGTCCCAATGAGAGTACACGATCCAAGCTAGCTCTTCTCATAATTTGGAATACAGAATAAATTGAGCATTTGAAATAAACTGGGGTTCGAAACACGTCATATTAAAATTATTCGAGAAAAATCCGGAAGTCTAATAAAATATTAAAAAGTAAATATGGAGTGTCGGCTATTAATTAGATCGTACCCTGAACCAACAGTCTTGAAAAGCGAAGAAAACAAATTTGAAGGTCGTAGCATACATAATGTAACATTAAATTATAAAATTAATACAAGCGCCAATTTACAATTTTTATTTTTAATTTGAATGGACAAAAACATAACTCAGCCACTGAAATTAGCTAATTTTTTATTTGTATGTTTATGGAATACATACGATACTTCAGAGAGTGTGTACCGTGAACAGAAAAATTAATTAAGTATAGCACACAATGGAAGGTTTTTCAAGCTATTTCTCAAATCAGCCGCTAGGTGTCATTAGCACCCCAAATGCGGTGTTGTGTATGATGCGACAACAGGAAATATTTCAAAGTTTTTAAATGTTATAGTTGAAATATACTGTAACTAATGCAAAATCTAACAACAGGTTGTGTTTTCTAACGTAAAATTTCATAAATTAATACATAGCGACCCAATAGGTGGCAGCACGTACTGCCAGCCAAGTGGGGTGCTTAAATTTTTTAAATCACCGCGTTTGGCCCTGGTGTCCTCTAACTGATAATATTTTAAAACAACGCCCCCATTAGAAGCGAGAGGAAGTATTTAATTAATACAAACTTTTGACAGCTTAAAGCCAATGTAGGACCTAAAACAAACATCTATACTTAATAAAGTGGTGGCATTTTGCTAAAATAAAGATGGTATCAAAAACAGGTACAATAATTAAAACCCACAGTAGATTTACAGTGTATACAACAGGGGTCCCAGCACTAATTTATATATTTTTTTTATTAGGAATTTAGGACAGTTTTTGTTCAAATTTTAGGACTTTTTACTTTACTGAAACACCGTAACACTACAAAAATATCAATAATGAAATGCTTATATTATTACTTATACAGGTCGCCTATTTTAACCGGGACAGTATAGGGATCTCAGAAACTATAAGATATACCAAGTCGGTCAAATGAGATAAAAGTTGCGCAATTAAAGAGGCAATGTAATGGTAATTTCGCTGTTTTCAAAATACCCATAGCTTACTAGATATGATCAATAAAACTGACAAAAATAATTTCTTTAAGGTAAAACATTACAATAAGCGTAAATTGTAGCTTTGCTAATTCATACCTCGCCGTACATTCTATAGATGTCTCTAGGGACTTCTATCACCGTTATTAAAACTTCTCTGTCCATAGCGAAAATAGAAAAAAATCGTAAAGGAAAAAGTTGTAGATCTATTGCAGTTGTATTAAGGAAGCAATTGTATTATTTTATTTTCAAGATGTAACACAAACATGCATTTGTTGAAATAACGAAACAAAACACAATTGGGAAACTATTTTTTTCTTAATACAGCTTCAATAGATCTACCACTTTTTCCTATATGATTTTTTTCTATTTTAGACGTTAAAGACATGCCACATTTTCAGTTTTCCGTTCGTATCTAGTAAGCTATGGGTATTTTGAGAAAAACAAAATCACCATTAGTTTGCTCCCCTAATTAGGCAACTTTTATCCAATTTAACTTTGTATCTCTTATAGTTACCGAGATTCCTATAGCGTCCCGGTTAAAATAGACGACCTATATATTGTTTCCACCACCAGAAAGTTTTATGACAGCACTTGCTCTGTACATGTTAACCAGTGTTGGGTAGTATCTAGATACATGTATCTAGATACTGGATCTAGATACTGTTCAAGTATCTAGTATCTGTATCTAGATCCTATTAAGCGGTATCTTTTTTTATTAAACAATAAAAGATCCTAAATACATTCTTAATTAGAATTATAATTTATTTTATGTAGTTTTCGAAGTTTATTAAAACATTTCTTTAATTTAAAATTTAGGACATTTTTGGACATTTAAATTTTAGCATTAATTACTTTTGCAGAAAAACCCAAATACGTCTTAAGATAGGTAATGGTAATAAATATTCAAACATCCCCATTTTCAGGGGATAAGAACTGTAAGAAGCTTAAGGTTTATGTATACGTTTACCCATTGTGGCAATACAATAACCGGCCTTGCTGTTCTGGATATTGAGAATTTCCAAGTAAATCTCATAACCAGAGGGGTAGGCTTGTCTTGACAAAACTTGAAGTGTCCTCGGTATAATAAGAAGTAGTGGACAAGTCCAAAATCAATTCTTGTGCTAGTCTGCTAGTTATACCTTGTGATTACAATTAGAAGAATGAATGATAACGAAAGTGCTTTTTTGGAAGTGCCAGCGATACTGGTTGGCGAGTTTTTTAAGATAGTGTTGCGTTGTGATAATAAGGTTGTCACACAGTGTCGAAACTGCCCCTCAAAGATTCAGGGTGATGTAACTTCAAGTGGAAACTTTATCAAACATCTTAAGGTGTGTAATGAATTTTTTCATTTAAACTATTAATTAATACTAGTGTTACCCCAGCATACAATGCACTGACAGATAGCGTTGACAGAACCGGCGAAATGTCAAGTCACGTGATGCATTAGTTCCAATAATGACACGCGACGTTATTGTAGATGGCGCCCCAAGTGACGCGCGTCTAGCCGACCTTCATATACGTTATAAATTAAAATAATTATTATTAAAAAATCGACGTAGAATAAAAATATTAAAATGTTTCATGTTCCATCTGTGGATAGAGACCTTTCATTTAAAAAAAATGGTCCAAATTGGTGAAGCGGTAGCCGCTGAAGGAACCGGAGAAAAAACCCTTTGTGCTTTTATATATGTATGGATTATCATGGTTTATACGCGCTTCCATTTCTGGAAGTGTAATTTTTTAATGTGGTATCTAATTTGTATCTGAGAAGGATCTAGATACATTTAAAAGTATCTTGTATCTGTATCTAGATACACTTAGTAAAATGTATCTTGTATCTGTAACTAGATACACTTTTTTAAAAGTACCTGTATCTGTATCTAGATACAAATAAAAAGTATCTTACCCAACACTGATGTTAACCATTCTTTAAAATCTGCTTCATTTTCCCATAGCAAATTGTATTTGGTTCGTCGCTTTAATGTTTGCAGTCATAATTTATTATTTACTTTGTTTTCATTGATAATAATAAGTGAGGTTAACAACGCGAATGCGATGATCAACAACCACGCAAATGCATTACCACTTAGCAGAAGCAAGCTTCAAATCACACATGGGCGTGTTGTTCAACAAAACGCGGCAAGAAAAATACGTACGCAACGAAAATTTACACTTATTAAAGTATCACGTACATAATTTACATATGCTTTATTTTGGAAAAAAATGAAATGTGATGAAACCTATAATTTTAGGACAATAACTTAAATTTAGGACTTCAGCGAAATTTTAGGACAATTTAGGATTTTAAGACATTTGGGACCCCTGATACAAACCAGAAAAAATCTGTTTGTTAAAGGCATCTTTAAAGCACGAGAAAATAATTATTGAAAATTTGCCCCAAATTGTTTGAGCACTGCAAGATAATAACAAAACTTTAAGGTCAAAGGCATATTATCTGTATAAAAACCAAAACTGAAAAGAAGAGTAAGAAGTGTTGATGTACAAAAAGTTTCTTATCGTTATCACCTTGCAGATGATAGGTATAGTCCGGATTTCTAGTCTAGTATTTAGCCAGCATTTAAATTACGAGGCAATCAATTATTAAGCAATTTTGGCATTATTCCTTTAAATGTATAGTTAGCGCATATATAAAATTTTAAACGAATTATTTACAAGCTTAGAATGGTAACACATCCATATGTTTGATCTTATGCTAGCTTGTGTAGATAAGTTATTATTTATTTGGTCAAATGGAATTGAAGCTTATGTAATAGTAAAATAAAATAAAACAGGGTTCACAAGCGTAGAATATGAATAGTCATGAGTTTTAAAAGTATTTCACGAAACAGTTTTATGAAACTGCAAACATTTTTTTTTTATTGAAGTGTAATATAGCAACCACGAATTTAAAAATAGAACATTTAAATTCCTTAATACAAAGAGAAAGTTCTACGAAAGAAAAGTTTGGACTATCAACATTCATAGAGGACGGAAAACCACCGTTGAATAAAAAACTGAAGAATTGCAGTACACAATAACAACTTAATCTAAATTTTCATCTGAAAAATTAGTTCTGTTGTCAAATATGTTTCACGTATAATTTAATGGATTTGAGTACGCCCATGCTTTTTGTTTACTTATTAAATTTTAACGAAATTTTTTGCTCTTCTGCGACTAAAAGTCCGGTCTTTAGTGATAAGAAACTTATGGTAAGTTTTTGCCACATTGGATTAAAATTACGAAATTACAATAAGAATAATAGTTAATAACCTTGTAGAGTTTAACTGCATTTGTTATCAATCTCAGCAGTTCTGAAACAAAATATTATTAGATTTTATTATATTTTTTAAATCGATAATAATTTATATTGATAATATCGATAGTATCAATAGTATGATAAGAACGATAATACCGACATTGTCATCAATATTTTCAATATATTGTCTATAATATCGATATAATAAATGTCAATATTGTATACATTTTTAAAAGTATATAAGTATTTTAAGTACGACTGTCATTGTTTTAAATATATGATATTTTTAAATGCAGAATTTCCAATATGACATTTCTGATATGCGAAATGCATTACTGATAAAAATTATTTTCAGACATGAGGAATACATTTCTTATTCAGAAACTTATTTCACATATCAGCAATGCTCTATATCGCCGGAACTTCTTAAACAATTTTTATCAAATTTGGTATGCGGAAGTGTTTTAGGAGCACTAGCAGGTAGTTCTTTGTAAGGTTTTGAACCGGAAGCAAAAATTAGACATGATTTCTTTGAAAAAACTTCTTTAAAAATATAAAGGAAGGGGAAAAAGGAAAATCGGTGTTGGTTCATTCCATAGGGGTCTTTTAAACTTCGCACCAGAGCCCTAAGTCCGTCTTCAGCCGCAAAGGGATGGTAAGCATAGGTTAGAACAAGGAATTTGGATAAAAGAGGTTGTTGCGCAAAAAGTAATGTCCGAGTATTCACCCTTAGGCTCAGGAAAACCGCGGAAAAACCTGAACCGGGATAGTCGGCGGGGCCGAGAATCGAACCCAGGCCTCCCAAATAAAAGAATGGCGCGTTAACTGAAAAGCCACGTCTCTCGGTAAAAAATAAAAACAAAACTGTAGTGCATCTAAAGCAAATCAAATGTTTTTTTCAAGATGCTGTCTTCAAAATGAAGAGCTTGCAGCGAACTACAAATTTATTTTTTATAAATCTCTTTCATTTTACTCTGACGCCCTTCCAAGAATTTTTGAAAAATTTGAAAATGATTATTATTTATAAAAAAAACGCAAACGCCAATCGTTAAACACTTTAAACAATTCAATAGACTATTTGAAGCAGTTTATTAAAATAAAAAAGAATTTTCAACTATTTTAAAAATTAGGAAAAAGAAACGATACTTCTTAATACATATCAACAACGCATTTTCCGGCAGTTACGTGATTTTAAATACGCCTATCAATAAGCTCTAGTTAAAAAATATATTTTTCATTCGTTGCTTTGATAACTTTTCAAATAAACTATTTATGCTGATTTTTGGTCCGATATCCGTAACGCAATATATCTAATTAGCCGTAGGGCGGTCACATTGCTTCCCTGCGGTTTAGTCGAAGTTATGGCTGCCTACTATGCTTACAGCTACATTACGACAGCCTATTGCACAGGCTATCGCAAGTCCAAATTTTTGCTCGTGTGTTACCGTCTTCAGTTATTTTTCTAATTTTTGTTAAAACAATGTTATTCAATCATTTATTCGTGCGAGAATATTTAAAACGTAAAAAGTATGGGAAAGCACCGGCGACGTACGCGCCCATTTTTTGAGTATATTTTCAAACAATTAATGCGGCCGCCATATGAAGTTACAGCGAATTAGAGAAAAAGCAATTTATGTCTTAACATTGTTTTTAATATAAGAAATTAAAAAAAAGCAAAGTAAATTTCAAAGTAATTGAAAAATAAAATCAATGCTTTGAAATTTGTTGAATTTAAGGGTAGTAAAATGCCATACGGAATGAGATCAGTGAAGTTCCTAATTACCTTTCAAAGTTCAATTTAAAAGCAAAATAAAACGTAAACGCCAATTGCACTTCTACAACATTGAAGCAAAATTTAATTAAAAAGACCTAGAATGTCATCCAGAAGTGGAATTGCAGCAGGTCGTAGTATTAACAGCTATTGATCTCTATGCGGCTAGACGGGCAGAGACTACATTATGTCATACCGACAAAAGTACGTACTACATATGTTTATAAACATAGCCCTATCATAAAGTGGGATATCTTTGTAAAACAACAAGGGCAGAATATTAAGGATATCAGAGCAATTAGATGTATTTTTAACCTGATATTTCACAAACAACTCCAAAATTTATAGTAGCGTTCATTAACAGGTTAAAAATATACCTACTTCCATGACCTATGAGCAGTTCAATAACGTTCAAATCATAAACTGGCCAAAAACGCACTGCAAAATAACGGAACGGCTATTTATGACCGCCCAGTAACATAGTTGCAAAAACATGCACGATCCTAAAAGCATGGCGCACACGTCAACACGTGGGTTTAAAAAAAAACAAATTCAAAATTCAAAAAAAATTAACTTACCATAGCTTGCTCGATTTTGGAATCAATGATGGCCGAAGTGTTGTTGGCAGCTCTGTAACAAAAAAAAAAGTTTTAGAAATTTCACTCCTACGTGAAAGTATGCGCAAGCAGTAAAATTACCAACAAATCGAAGGCGTAGTTCGCCAGCAAAATGGGCCAAAGCCCTGATGAGCAGAACCAAGGTTTGATTAAGATCAAAATAGATCGAAAACAAATAAAAGTGCATTTTTGGCAAGACAATACAGGAAGACCGGGGTTTGACTCACGTTCTTTATTATAGCAAATTTGTGACGACAATTGCATTGCACCCAACAGTTAAAGTGTACACATTTGTTGGCGTTTTCAAATAAACCTCGCAACGAAAGTGGTTTTCGTTTATGCAAAAGTTACATTTCTTGGAAGCGAATACTTGTGATTTTCTAGAATGAATACTATTATAGCGTGCTAGGGCGCATTAGATTTAAATAATAATAGATGGCACTTTTTGGAAAACAGACCGACGTTTTATTGCAATAAAATTTGAGATAAGGAGATAACATACACAATTTTGATTACGTATTTACAAGAAAGTGTCTCAACAAGAAATGTGGTACTTAGGTAACCTACAAATTTTTTTATATAAGTATG
Organism: Ctenicera cuprea; assembly: GCA_958336395.1. Classification (NCBI taxonomy): domain Eukaryota; kingdom Metazoa; phylum Arthropoda; class Insecta; order Coleoptera; family Elateridae; genus Ctenicera; species Ctenicera cuprea. The sequence goes on from OY284496.1 coordinate 1,805,058, forward strand.
TAGTATTAAAAGCGGATAAAAAGTAAACATTTTCTTAATACTGTACAATACTGATAAAGCCGAAGAGTTCATTCAACTCAAACTATGTTTTAGAGGACGAGTAAACAGCTCCCGTTGATAACTGCATAATTAATTTTATATGATATTTTGACTACCAAGAAAATATATTCCTTATTCTAATAACAGGCAAAGGCTTTAAAAAAACCCACAACAAATGTACATACAAAACAAAATTGTCAGCACAAAACGACTCCATCTAAAAAATAAGCTTTTAATAATTATACTGATGAGCAAATTAGCTTAAACGAGAATCTCCTCATCCTTCCTTTACTGAACTTCCCAATTTAAAAAATTCATAGCGGATGTCACAGAGAAATTTGTATATTAGAGTTAAGACTAAATGACGATACATCCCCAGCTCTCTCAGCTTACAAAACAAGGCAGGGGGGGGACGTTTCTAAACAAAATTTATTGAAATCTTTAAAAGTTTTGAAATAACTTTGGGAGTTATCGAATATTCGCAAATAATGCAAATTAAACAAATTTAACAAGCCCCCCCATCCCAGTGGCGTTGGCAATTGCATAGGTTCATTAAAAAAAACAGTGGGTGCAATTTAAAAAGCCCAGTGTTTTTTGGCGGGTACAATTTAAAACACCCAGTGGGTTTTAATTTTTAAAATTTAGAAAATTGCAACAGTTTTTTTTTGGATTTTTTCAACCGACTACACGCATTCTAATATGAAAACATTGAAAACTAATACCATGACAAGAAGTTATAAGGTTAATTACCGTTAACTCGATCTGCCTGTGGTGTGATTGAAGAAGTGGAACAAACTACGTTATGGCGATTATAGCAAAAAAGAGCAATTCAACACAATGAAAGCCCTAAAAACTCGCTGGAATGGGTTTTAGAAAAAAAGTTCTTTCCCTCCGTGGGGGGGTATTAGCTACCTACACAATTTTACGCATCGTATTTGTGTTCCAAGAAGAATTAAAAAAAATCGATTTATTTTATATAAATCGAATTTTCTGATTTAAATTAATTTTTGTTGCATTAAACCGATTGTTTTCATTTACAAAAAATTCAAGAACAGCTGATTACTCGCACAAACTAATAACGTATTGTCTGCAATAAATAATTTAAAAACAAATACATACACTTGTTATACCGGGTGTAATAGAGAACCGGTTCAACCCCGTTATCAACGTTATTTGTGAATTCAGTCCCCGCCCGAATTTCGAACCCGTGTCTAACAGCATGCTTTAAATTGTAGCGCAGAATTAAGTTTTTATTTTGTGGATTTGTGTAGAAGTAAAAATTATTTTATAATATAAAGTATGCTAACACTTTTATGTAATTCTATTTTATTCTAAGCGTACTGCTAACGTTATTGTACTAAATTGGAAAATTTCACACAAAAACGACACCCCTTCTAAAACCAATTGATTTAAATCAATGATATTTTTTGTCGTGTAATTTAAATAACGATCTAATTCAACTTGATTTAAATCTTCGCACCGTGACAGAATTTAAAAAATGGGCGATACAGGTCGCTGGTACTTCATAGTTTTTACGTTTTAAATTTTCTCGCGCAGGTAAGTGTAAGTAACAATATTGTATTAACAAAAATTTAAAAAAAAAAGAGAAAAAAACCGCTGACAGCAAACGCTAACATAGTGATCGGTGGGGCTGGGAATTTCTTTCGATATATTGATATTTATATCGATATATCGAATAACGATATGGAATTTAGAAAACATCGATATTTCGATATACCTTATTATAAAAAAATAATTTAAAGCCGACTAGTGTCGATCGTAATAGTTCCGCCTGTAATAAATTTTTACATTTTTTGAATCTAAGCGAAATTATGAATACAATACAGCCATTTTGACAACACGAAAAATGTTGACCAAAAACTTAATTTTCATTCAAGAGTGCCTTAACAAATATTTTTGATGAGCGCTACATTAGCAGACATTTTAAAACAGTCAGTCATTCCATAGAGTAGCGTATAAATTTAAATTTAAAAAAAGAGCAAACTAGGTTTCTGATGCACTTGGTATATGGACCTTTCCTATCCCTTAAGCGTCATTTCAGAAAATTCCGTTTTATAATCTCTGGTCATCGAATTTCTTAGGTAAAGTTCCGCTATACGATGATTTTACAAAACCCTTCGCTAGGTAATTTAAAGTAATTTCTAGGAATGCCGCGGGTACCTGGCTATTACCCGGTACCCGGCCAATTTTGGCAGATACCCGGTTTGGCCGGGTAGCGACTTTGTACCCGGCCGGGTACCGGGTACGAACAAATATTTTTTTTAAATAAAAATAAACACTTTATCGTCTATTATTTTGGTTTACTGTCAATAGTGATTAATAATTAATATACATAAGCATATATAAATAAACATAAATAATTAAATCATTAAATATCATACATAATGCAATAAAAATAATAATTAAAATTTAATAGGGGCAAATTGTGATGCAAGATTATTAACGATTCTCCATTTTTTGGAAGTAACCTATTTCTTTTCTTTTCAAAAACATTGCTCGCTTCTGAAAAAAACCTTTCGCTATAGACGGTGCTTGCAAGTACTGAAAGGTACTTTTTTGCTAGAACAGCCAAAATTGGATATTTTCTCATGTTTTGTTGCCACCATCGCTAATAAATAATACTATTTAAATGTTAAATACCGCAAATTAAATAAACGTTTTGCTTCATAAATACACCTACATACTCTACAATATAAAACCGTAGTTATCTGTAAAAGGAGTAAAGGTCATAAAAAATACCCGGGTAGCCGACCTTTTCAAAAAGTGTCCCCGCTGCATCACTAGTAATTTCCAAGTACAATTTCATGAAATCCAATTTCTTGAGTGAGAACCTTGACGACAATTTGGTGAATTCTCGAAAAACAATTGCTGTTACATGGAACACATCGATATATTATATTATATATTATATTACCAATATATCGATATATTCGATGTATCGATATTTTTCGATATTGAGCGGCGACAATCGCGTGGACGCAAGCTATAACTAGAAATTTTGGACAAAAAATCGCTAGAAATCCGTTATCAAAAATATGCAAAAAACAAAAAGAATATTTTTTAACTAGAACTAATCGATAGGCGTAGTTAAAATCCCGTAACTGTCGGAAAACGCGTTGTTGATATTAAAAAGTATCCTTTTATATCTTAATTTTTAAAATAGTTGAAAATTCAAACGATTGGCGTTTGCACTTTCGAAAAACCAATTATTAAATTTCACTTTTTCAAAAAATCCTGGTAGTCGTCAGAGTAAAATTTAGGAGATTAGTAAAAAAAGACCAATTTGTAGTTCACTGCAAGTTCTATCGGCTCAGAAATTAAAAACAAAATGGCGTGGGAAGTTTTTGAGGAATAATTTTTTAAAAATGTCCAAAATTTTGAGCCGCCAGTATATTTGCAATTTTCATATTTTTCCATCACTTGTTTCGAATTATTAAGAGCTATTAAATAATATGACAATTTGTATTGATTGGATATTTTGTCTTTGAGTAATTGAGCATTAAATTTGAAATTTTTAAAAATTCGTAGCGGCCTGAATTTTAAAGATACAGCATTTGGAAAAAAACATTTCAATTGACGTTAGATGCACTACAGCGCTATATATTCAAAGTTTTAAAATTATATTTATAAAAAAATCTATAAGAAAAAAACATGTCTGATTTCCGTTTCCGGTACCGGTTCTGATTTAAAACCTTACAGTGCACCAAAACACTTCCACACACAAAATCTTATAAAAATCGGTCAGGGTTCCTTAGATATAGGGAACATATTGGGTTCCTTAGATGCCAAAACGCGTATTTCCGTTAAAATCTGAAACTCGAAAATTTGCATGAAATCATAACTTTCCTTACTTCAGTAGAAGTATGGGAAAGTAATACACATCTGATGTTCTGCATCAGATTTGAAAAAATAATTTTATAAAGTAAATCATACCAAAATTCCGGTTTTGGATTTTTTCAAGTTTATTTATCTAACAAATCAGATTTCTTTAAAATCGGCCCAAAACATTCTGCAGATGAAGCAACGAACGAATAAAAATACACACCCATACACAGACAGAAATTTTTCAAAACCTGTATATTTTTTCGTTTAAAAACGTATATTTTCATGAAATTACTTTCTTATACTAGAGATATCCCCTAAAGTAAAATCTTAAATGTGTTTTCAATTGTCACATACAATTTTCATAGAAAATTTTTCTTAATAAATCGGATGATTTATGTAAAAACGCATTAAGTTCCTAAATTTTTGTTTATTTGTATTATACCCCATTATGTTTTCTAGGCGTAGCCAAGAGAGGGATTCAAAAAGTTGGTACTAGTTTTAAATATGTATCAACCGTCAACTGATACGTTACTGTGATTAAAAATGTAATATACATCTAAAATTTCTCGTCCGGTACATAAGGCAAACGCACATAAATGTAAATAATGATAAAAACAAGCTGCGCCATCTTTTGAGAGCGGCGGTAAACACGACAGTAAATCGGAAATTATTATCTCTCACTAGTAAAAATCCTACAAACCACATAATAAATGAATAATACGTACTACAATTCTTTCAGTCGAAAAATACAATTTTTTACTCCCTGTTGTTAATAATTACTAATTTGAAGTATAATGTTGCATGATAGCGTATATATTAGCAGAATCGAAATGTAATTGTTATACCTGATAAAATGTTAACAAACAATATATAAAGTAATAAAATAAAACACATGCAGAAAATATACCAATAAAACAATACCAATTAGGATTAAACTCCTGCGATGCAAATAAACCGCGGACCTGTCTTCGACTTCGCACACGCGAAATTTTGGGAGTGCTGAGGTTGACCTTAGAAGTGGGCGCACAGAACAGCGATGACTACTAAAGTTTTGTTTACTGAAACGAGTCGTCGAGCAAATAAAACGAAAAACCGGCTTACAGACCTACTTAAAGGAAAGCTGCAAAACATTAAACGAGTTTGGACCTTTATGGTATTTAACAAAAGAAAGAAATCTTGCTTCTCAAGTAGGACGTATTCGATTCGAATTGAATTTTTCAATGAAAGCTTATTTTAGAGTTCTTCCCACGCGCTTTCTGAATTACGTAAGCAAACCTCAAAGAGATTCATCTGTAGTGGGAAAACAACAGTTTAGATTAGCATTCTTGACATTCTATGGCCGAAATGAGTATCTTGGAAATTTTTGCTCTTGCGTTTTTGAAATACTAAACCATAATTACTGCGTGGAATATAGAGGGAAAATAAATAAGTCTGAGATTAAACATGAAAATATAAAATACTGTATAAAAATTTACATAATTTAAAAATATCTCATAGATATTTGTATTTAATTAAAATTATCTTAGATATTTGTAATTATTCCAAACTATCTTCGATTACCATAAATATACCAACTGTTTGAATGAAATATTTTTAAATCGTCGCCTATTTGAAAAATCTTAACGAGATAGTGTAAACTCATTTTAAAACACCCTCCTACTATCATTTAATAGTCGACGTGTTTTTAGTGCGGTACTTTAATTTAAAATATTTCTAAAAAAAATTTTGCTTAAAACTTTCATTCAAAATTTTGTAAATAAACACATTGGTAATACCTTAGATAGTTTTTTATTTTAACAATGGTTTAGTGTTATTTTTGATAAAAAAATAATGTTTGTAAGAAATATTAATTTGAAATATTCTTCAAATGTTTTCGTTGCTAATAAAATTAGTTAGGAAGTAGTTCTATGTCGTTAAAAATGAGATTAGAATTAATTTGTTTCTGTCGATTATATTATAAACATCTTAGGTATTAATATTATACTTTAAAAAAATCTCTGTAAATTTTTAACGCTTTAAAAATATCTATAAGATATTAATAAACAGTTAAAAATGTGTTTAGAATATTTCCAATACAACTATTTAGAACTATCTCAAAGATACTTTTAAGAAATTTTATGTATTTATTTAAAAATGTTTTATAATTAAATATATTGCAGGTATTTTAAAACAATTTTAATTTAAAATATCTAGAATATTGAAAAAGATTTTTAAATTTTAGATATTTGAATATTGACCTATTTTGAAATATACTAGATATTTTCAAATATAAAGAAATAATTGTTGATTATCTAAGATATTTGGCAATTACCCCTATCTATAACGTTTGTACTTCCGCTAAGTGTCAGTCTTATATATGGCAACAGTGAACAGCTGCGACTTGAACGCCACCGCTGCGCTGTTTGTTGACGTTTACACATGGCTATTGCACATAACCTCCAAAACAAGATCGTTGTAACTTGTTGCAGCAGTCACAAAACATATACCATAGGTCTGTTCCCTATCAGCCGGGTTTGCGCAGAATAACATAAAAATAAATGCGTTATTAAATGAGGTTATAATATAACCACGCAAGTAGCAACGTAGACCCACGCAAGTAGCAACGTTGCCACACGTTGTTTGACTTAGCGGTTGTACAAACCTTATAGATGGCGCTAATTTCCGAATATCTTAAGATATTCAATAATTTCTTTTAGTTTAAAACGTTAGGATATTTAAAATTAAATCTATTGCATATTTTAAATTTTAAATATCTAAGATATTTCAAAATGGAATAATTTTTAAATATCTAAGAGACTGGGAAAACAAATTCAATTAAAAATATCTAAGATATTTTAAATTCAAATGGCGTTTTAATATTTGTAAATATCTATAGGATATTCCTCAACGGATATTTAAAAATATATCTGAAATATGTCTTTAATTATTTAAAAATACCTTAGATATTTTTAATTCAAATATATTTACAATACAAACCTATAATTCTTTAAGTTATTTGTAATAAACTAATAATATATCCAAAATATTTTAAAAACATGTCAATACATAATTTTGTTTTGTTGAAATTTGCTTCCACTAAAACGACGTTGCGTAGTTTAGCCTAAACACGGACTTTCTTTTTAAATAACTATTTAACTATTCATTTATAAATTTCAAAAATTTATAAAGGGCGTTCAATTACAGATACATTAAGGCATTAAGATGAAAACCAAAACATGGCTTATATTCGGCAAAATTAAAAAAAAGTCATTTTTTGAAAATGAAAAAGTGATTCTGGTTTCGGATTTTTTAACGCTTATTTTTTGAGAAAATTTTGATTAAACCTTTCAGGAGATAGGTAGCAGGAAGGAACAAACGCAATCAAAACAACGCACTTTTCGAAATTCATGTCGAAATAGCGGACAAAATTGAAATTGTGGAAACAAAATTCTTTAAATTTTTGGAAGCTCCTTTCGGATTTAGCACATTTAGCATCGAAATGAAATGAGCCAAAATTGCAATACTATTTTTGCAGTTCTTGCATTATCTACGATGTTTTTGCTAGTCGTGCAAAATTCCTCAGATAACGCAGCACAATCCTTCCTTGCGGAATGAAAACCACAACTGTGCAAAAATGGCCGAACCCAATAAATATATTGTTTAAAAATGCATGATTACCATAAGAGTACAGAATGTTAAGAAATAAATAATATACTAAAAAGACGTTCTTTGCTGCATGAATAACAACATTCGGCAATTACTATACAGAATGTTCATAAAAAGGGTTTATATTATTTATAATCACGTTTTAGTTAGTATGTCCACTTTAAATTGCCATATTAGATGAATATTGTTAGTGTTGATCATTTACATTTAAACTTGTTTTCGTGCAAATTCATCAACCAGCGGCGTAGACAAGCGGTGGTACTCGACGTATCTCTTAGTTAGCGCGTTTTTATTTTCTTTGGAATATGATGCAGTGATGTAACAGGGAGAACGTTCCCATGGGACCGTTACCGGGGAACAAAACTATTCCCCGGGAATTCCCAAAGGGTAATCTACATGTACTTTCTAAGATTGAATTACTTCGATTTTCATCTATTTAGTGATAAAACAAATCATCACCATCATCTTCATCCTCTTTACGGTTGTCACGCAACTATAATAACTTAAAATTAGTCACTTCGCCGTTTCTTTTGGCAATAATAAATCACGGATTATTTAAGCTGGGGTTACTATATATCTACGGAGCCCTTTGAACAATTTTTATAAAATTTGGCATGTCGACATTCTTTGCATATTTTTGATAACTCTTCAAATAAACTTTTTATAGCGACTTTTGATCCGAAGACCGAGAGCGGTTACCGTGCTACCATGTGGTTTAGCCGAAGTTATCGTGGTTTACTATTCAGTATGCACCATCGTATTGCACAGGCTGCCGTAAGTTCAAATCCCCGATATTACATTTTTTTAAATTTTTGTTAAAACAATGTTATGCATACGTTTATTGGCGCGAGAATATTTACAACGTACCAGCAACTTGTTTTGCCCTTTTTTCTATTTTATCTTTTAATATTAACTTACTCGTGTAATGTAGGTTTATTTTTTTTAATATTAAAATATAGAATTTACTGATTACAATCTATTTTAATTACAACTTCCCTTCACTTTTTCATGTATGGGAATCTTACCGGGAACACTCCCCTACAACTGTTTCCCGGGAAAGTGCCCATCACTGAATAATGTATAGGCTCTATGCATTATAAAGAACTGTTAAGAATTGTTACGGAAATGAAATTTTAAAAGGCAAAGTAATATCCCCTTCTACACATGATTGCGCGGTAATAGTTACCGCCTTTCACTACTCTCTGGTTACAAACTGGTCGTTCCATTGAGTTAAGATTGCGAGAGCACAAAGGTAACTGCAAACACAAACGCATCACAAAATCTGCGGTGGCTGAACATACTGGTTTAACTGGGCATAAGATGGATTTTGACAATGCTCGGGTACTCGCCAGAGTACCTCATTACCTCCCTCGTATCATACGTGAAGCTATTGAAATTGAGAAACAACCTAACAACATAAACAGGGAGGATGGTTTTAGGCTCAGTAAAGCTTGGACTGCGGTAGTTTATCCTCCGAGAACTCCTAAGCACCATCGATCTCACGATCACGCTCCACCGGATCAGTCTTTGCCCAACAGTGACAGCCAACCAGAATTCCGCCGTTCTGCCCGACTGGTTCAAAGAGGTTTAAATACCTCCGCTTCCCGGATTTGAATTCAGTGTTCTAATCACTCTGAAGATGCAAGCTGCAATGTCTTGCGAAACGTTAGTTTGTATGGGTTCACAAACAGCTAACAGGCATAAGCCGATTAAGTATTATTGTCTTGACAAACAAAATACATTAAGATCAAATCCTTGTCCGCCCCAAGGTTTAAATAAACTAAGCACACGGCCCTGTTTAGGCAGGCAGGGCCCACGAACAAATATTGCTCAAACTTCTAGAGCAAATGCTTGTAAAGGCAGACAAGCAACAGGTCGGTCCTTACCTAATTATGCTGGGCGTAGTTCCCAAATGTTCCCTAAGTAAATTGTAATATTGACAGTTCGAGCAACCGCGAAAGCCTCAAAGAAAGTAACATTTATTATTACGTAGCTAATACACTTTGTTGAAGTTCATATTAATACAATAAAAATAAAATTATTAATTAATAACATCAACTTGAAGTTATTAATCATTTTATTTATTATACAGTAAAATATTTATCCACAATTTTAATCATATATTTCAATTTATAGCGGAGATATTAATTAAAACGTGATTTGATTGCACCATCTTATTTTTGACGAAGGAATCCATCCTCAAATGTATGAAAAATCTTTTACAAGCATCCTGTGCGAAGTTAATTAAAAAACTGAAGGGACACAATGATTAAATATTTATATTATCATATTAAACGAAACCTATTAATAAACTGCAACTACTTTAAATGCAAAATAAGCTTTTTGAACGAACAAGAAATAAAACTTACAGCCTACAGGCGTAGAAAATTTTGAAGCATGAAGAAATTTAGCGTCGAAACTTCATCAATAGTTATAAGTATAAATTATAAAACAACATTATTTCAGGAAATCATAATAAAAATTATACATAAATTCACTTTCTAACAAATCATTAATAATTAAATCTGTTGTTTTACTGTTTGCTAATTTTTTCGACAAAATCATGCATAAACAATTGTTTTTCCTAATTGAAAATGGATTTAAGTTAATAGAATTATTATACCTACACGTACCTCGGGATGCACTGACAGCCATCAAAAACTAAACGGTTATACTAAAAAGCGAGCAGGCAGGCAATAGCTGGCAATCGCCAGGTGACATCTGAGTTGTTCGTTAAATTTTTTCATAGAAAATTCCGGCACAGGGGCGGATTAAGAAATCTTTTTCAAAATGTTACTTTTGCTGTCACGAAATGTTATTACAACAATAACAGCTATAGCGGCATTCTTCAAATATAAAACTTTTAAAACAATTTAATTTAAAACTAGTTTAAAAGGCAATTAAAAATCAACACCAAAACTTCAACAAATAAAAACTACGGAGTACCACATTTTTTTCATAATTTTACGGTAATAAATTGTTGAAAAAGCCATATAATCATAAAAAAAAATCAAGTTCGTGTCGACCTTGAGCTCTTGTAATTATTTCGTAAAATCAAAACAAAACATTTACGTAAACCATCAGAAGCATTAATCACCTTTTCAAAATATATGTGGGCATTATAATTTAATGCAGGAACAACCTGGCACGCCTGCATTAATATAAAAAACACGTTAACATATTTTTTCGTAAACTGACGTGGGGTAAAATTAGATATAAAAAACTTACGAATATCTAAAAGTAACTGGAAGTTCTAAAAATGGCAAGATGGGTTAAATTTAAATTTTATTTATAATTTGCATGAATCGAGCAAGTGGGCAATTAATTTCTAAACAAATTTTGTTCCAACGATTACAAAAAAATTATAGAAATTCAATTAAAAATCAAATGTATAAAAAAGGATGACCAATAAATAGGTTGCTGGCATCTAAAATTTAAAAAAAAATGACATTGAGCAAAATCAAGGGCAATGAAACTCGCAACCTATACGTATAAATATAAAAAATCAAAAATTAATATTAATAAAAAAAATAAAGTAACTCACACTGGATAGAAGTAATCTAAATATTTAACCACGACTCCCCGAACAACGTCTTCGGTCGTCGTGTTGAAAATAGCACTTATTTTACACTCCAATTCTTTAAAGTAGTCGACTTTCATAATGAGAAAATTCGAAGGGACCCTGTATAGAAGTTTCCTTCTGTTACTATTAATGCACTTTCCGCGACTGCCGCGAGCTTAGCTAGCCATACTGGCAGACCGAGGATACAGTGCGATAAATTTGAGGAGCGTGCGCAGTATCCTTTGTAGGATTCATGTAATAAGGAATTTTCTTCCTGAAACTCGCGGAAACCGAAGCTGAAAATGAAACGCTTTGCCGGCTTCGTTGTACAACTGGAAATGGCGCAGATTATAAATTGAAGAAAAAACTCAAATTTAAATATCAGAAAAATTCTAACAAAACTGGTAATTCTAAAAAAAACAACAAATAAATGAAAACTTCAACACGATTCATTCAAATAGTTACCCTCGAAGTGAACGGGAGTGTTATACAGTTCTTGTTAAAAATTGACGTAATTTTTAAAAGAGACAAATACTAGTAAAGTTGTTGGTTGTAATATTAAAGCGTTGTGTTTGGATAAGATGAATCAAGAAAAAGGGATTTCCTCGGGAATCCGTTATGATCCAGATCCAGGAGGAACAACCCCGCTATTACAAAATTCAGGATTAAATACAGATAAGAATTTAGATAGTCCTAAGGTTCACAAATTAAATAATTTACCAGAACGATAACAATGCAAGACGATAGGCATCAATCAAGCTTCACATTACACGAGTCAATCGGAAGGTAGAAAAGAAAAAAAACTTTGCATACGTACAGATACGATCCACATGATTGTGTCCTTTTAAATTATTTATTGAATCCAAGGAAAAAAATTTAGGCAAATTGCATCTAATCTCAATAGGTCAAATGCTATACAGGGTGATTTTGGGAACCGGGCCACTATTGCCAACTTTTTTATTTTTTAAGATACAAAGTTGGTTAAATTAGAAAAAAGGTGTAACTTTTTCTTCTGGCTACGATGGTGAAAACGACAATACAATTGCGCATCGCGTTTTCGAGTTATTTGTTAAAATGACTTTTTTTAACGATATTTTTTATATTTTTGAATTGCAAATTTTATTCTCTTCAAAAAAGTATAAGGTCAAACTATAATTAAATTAACAAATAACACCATATTTTAACTTTTAATAGTTTAATATCATAATCGTAACGGCCGTGAAACAAAAGCTACTTTGTTTATGGTATAGATCAAAATATCATTAAATACTCTTATTGGGCGCTATCATTATCTAGACAGGCATATTTTAACTTTTAATACTTTTATAACATCATTGCAACAGCCGTGAAACAAAAGGTAGAGTTCGCTTGTTTTATTGTTTCTATTTTGACATTTAGCAGTTGTGCTAATTTTATTTAACATTTAAGATGTACATTGGCCCCCACGGTCACCTGACATGAATCGCCAGAATTTCTTCTTTGGGGATATCTACAGGATAATATTTATTGAGACAGATACAATAGTGTAGAGATTTAGTCGCATCCATTGCAAATGCATTGTAAACATTGCCCACGAAATGCTACGTCGGGCTTCGAATACTGTAGTTCAAGAATTAACTGCTGTCTAGATAATGATAGCGCCCAATACGAGCAGTTACTATAATAATTACTCTTATACATATTAATTTAATGATATTTTGACCTAAACCATATAACAAGTAGCTTTTGTTTCACGGCTGTTACGATTATGATATTAAACCATTAAGAGTTAAAATTTAGCGTTATTTGTTAATTTAATCATAGTTTAACCTAATACTTTTTTAAAGAGAATAAAATTTGCAATTCAAAAATATAAAAAATACAGGGCGTTCCGTTTAAAAAAGACTCATTTTAACAAATAACTCGAAAACGCGATGCAAAATTGTTTTTTCGTTTTTACCATCGTAACCAGAAGAAGAAGTTACACTTTTTTCCTAATTACACCAGCTTTGTATCTTTTAAAATAAAAAAGTTGGCAACAGTGGCCCGGTTCCCAAAATCACTCTGTATTCAGCAGAAAATATAATTAGTTCAAACATATTAGAAATAAATATTAAAGGGCGTAATAGGGTTTGCGTCGTAATGCGTTCAGGAAATAGTGCAAATAAAACAATAGATTTTGTCGATAAATCACTTGTAAACTGTAATTCCACAATTGCTAGTCCGTAGATTAGGAGTCATTAAGGATCAGGACACATCTCTTTCAGAGGAGGACCTATTGGGACTGATAAAACCTTTGTCTTATGAAGTTTGCAAAGTTCTAGCGGTAAAATGAATTAAGAAAAAAATTGCAGAAGAAAATAAAAACATTAAATTTGTCAATACCACGGTTATAATTGTAACATTTAGAGGCCAAAAACTATCTCACTATGTATCTATTTACAAGGTTGGCTGTCCTGTTGATAATTATATGCAAAAAGTAGTACAATGCTTCAGGTGTTTACGATATGGACATGTTTCAACTCAGGGTAAAAGTAAAGTACGATGTAATAAATGTGGCGAAACGCAAGAATCGACCACGTGTACGGCTACAGATCCTACATTGTGTCTTTTGTAAAAGCTCTCATCTAGCAACTGATTACAAACAGTGTTCATAATTTAAAACAAAAAAATATCAAACAGGTTATGTGCACGGAAAACATTTCTTATAAAGAAGCGGAAAAAAAAAGTTTCAACAAGTTTTTCCGATGCAATAGGTTTAAATACCTATAGCTCCAGTAAGTCTCCACTGAATTTGAATAATATCAATTACCCTCAGTTAAGGGCTGAAACCGCCCCTAAAAAACGGAAATCATCGCCTCAAAATTTAGAAACAATTTTAGCACATAAGGAGATAATCGAAGCCCCATTATTACCACTAGGAAATAATGGTACGGCCTTAAGGGAGAACGAAAATAGCAATAATGTAAATAAGTCATTTAGTTGACAAAATGTCAAAGCTTATAGTTAGTATTGTTCAAACCCAATCGGTTATTAAAGAAGAAAATTTTACAAAAGAAGTAAAAGAAGTATATTTCATATCTATATACGTATCTCCACAACTTAAAATATCAACTGCGGAATGGGACTTATTTCTTTGCTAATATTTCTTCATCATTTATTATCTGTGGCGATTTTAATGTCCATTGTAGAAGTTGGGGATGTGACAACGAAGATGTTAATGGAATGCAGTTAAACAAATCCGTTGAAAATAATAATTTAGTGTTACTCAACGATGGTTCTCAAACTTTAATCGCTCACGGTCATGTCAAATCAGCAGTTGATCTTAGTATTTGTACTGCAGACTTAAGTCTCTACTTTAATTGGTCAGTGGTAGAAGATTCATAAGGATCCGATCATTTCCCAATAAACATACCATCAGATAGACTCCAAGCAACAATGGAAACTTATTTAAATCATAAAAAATGGAAAATAGCTGAAGCAGATTGGGAAAAATTTAAAACGCTTTGTAACGAAAAATTCAAAAATGCAGGCGGTAACGAACCACATACATACACAAATTTTATTTCAAAAATATAAATTATGCATGTTCAAGGTCAATTACAAGTTACAGTAGTTTCAATAAGATTAAAGAAAATACAAAACTACGCGCAGCTTTATGGTGGAATAACGAATGTGCAATAGCTTTAAATAATAGAAAATTGTCATTGCAGAATTATCGAACTCTTCCAAATGATGACAATTTTTCTAACTATAAAAGATGCAATGCTATTTTTAAACGAACTACTAAAACAGCTAAAAGAATGGCTTGGAGTAAATTCTGTGACAATTTAAACAATAGTACGCCTGTGAGCAGTATTTGGTCAAATATAAAAAAAATCAGAAATTCAAAATGTGCGAATAACACAGATTGGTACAAACAATTTCATAACAATCTCACGTCCGATTACGTCTGTAATACCTAAAGACCGCACTTTTACTCGCAAAAGAGCAAAAAATTTCATTAAAATTCAATAAGTAAACAAAAAGCATGGGCGTACTCAAATCCATTAAGTTATACATGAAACATATTTGACAAGAGAACTAATTTTTCGGATGAGAATTTAGAAAAAGTTGTTGTTGTGTACTGCAATTCTTAAGTTTGTCATTCAACGGTGGTTTTCTGTCCCTTGTGAATGTTGCTAATCCAAACTTTTCTTTCGTAGAACTTTCTCGTTGTATTAATGAATTTACACGTTTTATTTTCATTAATGCATGGTTGCTATATCACATTTCAATTAAAGAAAATATGTTTGAGGTTTCATAAAACGATTTCGTGAAATACTTTTAAAACTCATGACCATTCATATTCTACGCTGAACTCTGTTTTATTTTATTAAAGTATTACATAAGCTTCAATTCCAGTTGACCAAATAAATAATAACTACCTGCACAAGCTCGATTAAGGTCACACATATGAATGTGTTACCATTCTAAGCTCGTAGAAAATTCGTTTAAAAGTTTAGGAATGCGCCAACTGTACATTGCACAGAATAATGCCGAAATTTCTTAATAATTGATTGCCTCGAATTTAAATACTGGTAAAATACTAGACTAGAAATCCGGACTATAGTAATATCATTCCAACGTACGATACTCAACAACAAAGTTTTGAATTTTTTTTTAAATCCATTTACAATACAAGAACTAGAATTTGCTCTTAAATTATCCAGTAATACTGCACCTGGATTAGATAATATTCCTTATCCCATACTTTATAATTTGCCTACATCCTCAAGAACTTATCTTCTAAAAGTATTCGACAACATATGGTCAACTGGCACATTTCCAGAAGATTGGAAATCAGTCGTAGTCATTCCATTGCATTGTTAAAACCTGGCAAACAACCTAATAATGCCTCATCTTTTCGTCCGATTTTATTATGTTTGTGTGTAATGAAAATATTTAAAAGAATGACTAAAAACCGAACACAATAGCAGTTAGCATCTTATCAAAAAATTCCACGAAACCAATTTGGCTTCAGGAAAGCACATTCGACACAAGAAAGTATAGCTCAACTTATAACTGATATTCAATTAAGCCTCACTAATAATTGAACAACAATTGTATTATTTTTGGATATAACAGGAGCTTATGACAATGTGCAGATACCTATTTTTCTAATAAACTGAACAAAATGGAACTACCAAATCAATATACACTGTGTCTATAAAGTAACCCCCCCCCCAACTAACTTTTGAACGACTTGATATATTACCACCAAATTTGGTGTGCTGTAATGCGAAATTAAATACAATTTTTCAGACCATATTAAAATTTTGTATCATCCAAAATGGCGACTGGCTGCCATTTTGAAATTTTTTTTAAATAGAAAGGGAGGTCGAACGACACCTCATTTGAAAGGTCTTTTAATTCTGCATCTGATCCTAGAGTTTCAAAGAAAAGTATTCAGCCATAACAAAATGACAATTTTTGAAGATAAAGAAGTCTATTTAAAAAAAACTAAGAATTAAAGCAAAAAAATTAAATTAAGTGTTCGAAATGTTTACCATTCACTTCTTGGCACACAAAAAGTCGGTTATGAAATTCCTGCCTTACATTTTCATAAGTTTCTGGAGTGATAATTCTGCAAACTTCTGCAATGCGTTGCTCCAGTTCTTCAATTGTTTCAGGACGGGTTCTGTACACTTTTGATTTCAAATATTCCCATAGAAAAAGATCTAAGAAAGTTAAATCTGGGGAGTGAGCATGCTATTATACAGGCCCCTGCCTACCAATCCATCTTTCAGGAAAATGTCCGTTGAGAAAGTCAGAAACAGGCCTATAATAATGAGGCGGCGCACCGTCTCGTTGGAACATAACGTTTTCAATATTATTTCCAGCCACCTAAGATATTTCTGGTAAAATTTTGTACTGCAAATGAAAAAGTGGACTACTGGATAAAAAAAATCAAAACAATTTTAAACTGAGTGAGTCCATTGGTTTAAAATCCGCCATTTTGTTATGGCTGAATATTTTTCTTTGAAACTCTAGGATCAGACGCAGAACTAAAAGACCTTTCAAATGAGGTGTCACTCGACCCCCCTTTCTATTAAAAAAAATTCAAAATGGCGCCATGTCGGGGTGATAATTGACAATAAATTAAGTTGGAAAGAACATATTAGTTACATTCTACAGAAAAAAGATTGAACATCATCTGTGCAATTTCGAATACTAAATGGGGAGCGCATCCCTCAATAGCATTGATGTTTTATAAATCTGTTATTAGATCAGTACTGGATTATGGCAGTTATTTCTACGGATCGGCAAATAATTATCAATTAAAGAGAATCGAAGTCTTTCAAATAAGTGCTTACGATTGGTAAGCTGAAGAGCAGGGGTAGGCACGTAACATTTATGTGGGTGAAAGGTCACGCAGGAGTAAAAAATAATGAGGTGGTGGATAAACTTGGTAAAGAAGCTTCACAGGAAAATAAACCGGCGCAACATTGGTGATGTCCCATTTCGGATTCATACAGACAAATTCGATCTGAAGCATATAGTTTATGGAAAAATTTATACATACAAAACAATACCGGAAGAACATATAAAGAACATTTTCCAAATCCACTTAGATCACCCTGGTTTGTAAAAAGCTACAGATCGAGGCATTTTATTAAGACAATTGGTCGACTTAGAAGTCAACATGGTTTATTTGCTGGTCATATGCAAAGAATAGGCATAAAAGATAATCATCTTTGTATTTGTGGAGAAATTGAAGACATTCAACATATAATTATGACATGTCCCCGATATAATGCTGAACGTAAATGTATGATGGATAAAATTTATACTTTTTTCACCAGGTCCTCATAATAGTAATGAGTTAATATATTCAAACAACATGAAAATATACGATAGAATATACAATTTTTTAGGAAAAACCAAGGTTAGCCTGTAGACCTAAGAAAAGGTTATATTTTATATAGACAGTTTCGACATCTTTTAATTTTCCTTTGTGGGTTACCTTTTTACTTTCCTATACTTTCAGTATAGGGAAGTATTGATTTCATGCAAAATTTCAAAGTTGAGATTTTAACGGAAATAGTCGGGGGGGGGGGGGGGGGTCCATGGACCCCAAAAAAGTAATTTTAAAAAAATGTCTGTCTGTGGGTGGGTCCGTTAGGCTCCATATCTCCGGAACGGCTGGACCGATTTTGATGCGCTTTGGAATGAGGGGGTACATCAAAAATTCACCGAAAAAATAAGCTTTTAAATAAAAACCGAAACCGGAAGCGGAAGTTAGACATGTTTTTTTGGTAGCTTTTTTTTCACAAACTGAATTTTGGAAATTTTAATAGTGGAGATTAAAGAAGGCCTTAGGACAAATCAAAAGATTTTTTACCGAACTCTCTAGCTTTAAAATGGCG
Source organism: Ctenicera cuprea (assembly GCA_958336395.1). NCBI lineage: Eukaryota > Metazoa > Arthropoda > Insecta > Coleoptera > Elateridae > Ctenicera > Ctenicera cuprea. Next base: position 1,823,538 of record OY284496.1, read on the forward strand.
GCCGCTACGAATTTTTGAACATTTCGACTTTAACGCCCATTTACTCAAAAACCAGTTGTCTGATTGGAATCAACTACATCTTGTTTGGTAGCCCTTCAAGGGTACTATACCAAGAAATATAATTGATTTTGAAAATATAAAAACGATCGCAATGACATCACTCCAAAATTTTGGAATTTTTCAAAAAAATATTTCTCAAAAACTGCCCACACGTTTTTGTTTAAACTTTTTAAGCTGATAGAGCTGGGAATCTTCTACAATTTGTTTGTTTGCGCATTGCTATAATTTCACTGTGACGCCCTCTATGAATTTTTGAAAATTGAAAATTGGTACCCTTTTATTTATTTAACGGGGGGCAATAAAATATTTCTGTTAAAGCAATATAGCTCATCATTGATAGCAAAATCCGAATATCATAATATTTTTTTGATACTTTAATATTTAGGGGGGCTACTGTTCCCCCTCCCCCCCAAAATTTTCGCTACAAAATTTAAAAATTGATTTCTTCTTTTGTTTGCTCTGGGAGAATCTTTTTACAAAAAATCAAAAAATCGAATTTTTTGCCCCTTAATAATCTTTTTGTCCTTAGAAGAATTTCACATACTTTCTACAGCAGTTGTATTCTTGTCCTAGTCGTTTAATGTTCAGTGTAGGCTAACTTTTTTATTTTAATAGATAGACTCGCAAACCCAAGAGCAAAGTTGTAGGGCAAATTCTTCTCGATTGTATTTAAGAAAAAAACTTGTGTTTCCAATTTTAATATGGCGGCCACGGTAAAAAATAACTTTTTTTTAAATGGAAACGTGGCATTTTGGCTTTAAAATCAGAAAGGTTTTGAAATTTTAAATACAAATTAATAAGAGCAATTTCTTGCTCAAAATAATACTTCTCGAGTTATTAATATATTTTCAAATATCAATTTCCGCGCTTCCGTTGATTCAGTCCGAATATTTTACCCAACCTCATGCTTGCAGCGCAAGATGTTACAACTTATAAGAACTATTTACTTTAACTAGTCCATGTCTAGACAGGTGTATATCGAAAGTGTTGGAAAATATAAAACAATGTTATTTTATAAGTATAGGAAAGTCCAGGCGAAGTGTTTCGCTCATTTTTTCTTTTGCCTCGGCCATATTTAGTCTGTGCAGTTAGTCACCGTGATGGACCACACCACAGGTGTGAAATGTGTAACCCTTACTCCATCCTTTTGTAAGTTTAACTCCTCATTTATTTCCTACATAGTCGATGGCTGTATAGTATTTTAATACTAAAGTCAAATTAAATTAAAATATTAAAAAACGACACACAACGAAAATGTACGTCAGCTGCAAAAACATCAAGTTCTGATAACATGATAAAGAAACTTCCGTTATACATGAAGGGGAAAATAAACGGTTAAAAGTAAAGTTGCTTTTCAGAATCGATAGAACATAGTTTTTGTAACTCATCACTAAAGGCTAAAAATCTAAAAGACCCCTCTAAGAAATTAGTTCAAAGCGCGAACATTTTTAAAGAAACCCTAAAAAGGAAAATTTGTGATGCTTCACAGCAGAACTTTTTCAATTCAAGGAAGACTTAAGAGTTACAACTGAGAAGTGGCAGCAGGAAAAGAAAAAAATTTCAGCGGAAACTGCGAGCTGTCAATTTAGAACTAACCGTTTGTATCAAATAAGTACGCGAAAGAAGGAAATAAAGTGTGATCAAGAAGAAAACAAAATAAAATTTGTAAACTTAATTCCGTAAAAATCTGACGCTTCGTTTTAGCAGGAAAAAGGGCAATTAAATATTTTCCACGTAGAAGTTCATATTATCCAACCACCTCGTAAACGCAAGTAATCAAAACGGAACCTTTTAAAGTTTTTCTAGAAAATAAATCAAAGCAAGCAAGCCGACAATGTTTACTTAGTTTGAGATACTTTTCTAGGCAAATATACCGTTTACATGTATGTGCTGTTTGCTAATAACGGTAAACAATCAGGGACGGGCTAGGACTTAACAAGAAATGCGAGAAAATTGTATTACCAAAAAATTTCAAATTTCAAACATTATGAAATAATTTTGCTTATCCAGAATTGTAATTCTTAACGCTATTTCATTAAAAATTACAACTCCACAGAAAACTAAACCTGCAGCCAGTGCCATCCTAACCACTGGGCTAATTCGGCTATGCCTCATAAAATATATCGTTTTAAATAGTTATTCTTTAGGGTAATAAATTAAATAAAAATATCTTTCGTAGCTATCTATATATATTTATTATTTAAATTTGTGCAAAATAATCCACTTAATGAATCATATATTTTTTGGTGCGCCCACTAGTGGAAGCTACTGCTAGGCATATACCGCTAGTATCAATCTAGCAGGTTGGTAGACAAAACACATCTAGAAAGTGGTTGCTAGTTTCGATAAGGGTACGAGCTGCCGCTTATTCTTCGACTTCAGACTCATGTATGAACCTGTACCGTAGCAGTTGTGTGAACTAGTGATGATTTGTCTGAATGTCTGATCTAGTTTTATCTGTTTTGTTCTAGAGTTATCAAGTGTAGTTATATAGTGGTGGGATATTTCGAATGGAAAAAATCAAACCATTCTATTATCAAAATATGTCGAGAGGTTACAGAAAATCATTCGAACGATTATACATTACAGGCATTTCGGAAGCGGGTGTTGAAGCGATACTCCGTACAGTAGCCAGCTGCAAATCCCCAATGCAAATGCATGATACGATGATAAACCACCAGTCGTATTATTATAATGCGAATACACTAATAAGGACAGAATTTCCGAAATGCAATTGCATAAAGACGGCTTCCGCGGCGTTTCTCGCCAATTTCGCGGTTTAAATAAATATTACGACAAAAGCAGGCTGGAAATAGCGATGAAATTAATAAAAATACTATTCAAAGCTGAAGGTTTACGCTGTTTGGCCGAACGGCCCGAGGAAAGACGATGAGAACAAGAGTTCCTTCATAAAAGCATTCGAGAAGCAAGCGCAAAGCGTTATTACTGCATTTTATCGGATAGAAACCTCCGAATGAATAATTCGAATATTAAATTCATTCAAGTGGCAATAATTTGATTATGACAATCATTCGATTATGCCCATCACTAGCTGTTAACTATTGGATCTGCTATTAGGGCGCTACAAATTCTTAGCCGAGGGGCTCCAAGTTTCTTAGGGCAGCCGTACCTGCAACTTAATAATAACCTTCTCCCGGCAAAAATTTTGAAACCAGTTTCATGTAAAAACTAAAAAAAATGTAACGAGTACCTGTTATCTTATTTCCATGTCGTTAAAAATCGAAACAATCAAGGTCTATAAAAATGTTGCTAGATGGATTGTAAACTGAAAGCGTAGGTTGCCAATAAATCCATTGTTTTTTAAAAATGTTTACGAAACCGATATAAAGTTTTCAACAAATCTTGTGAAACTATCACTAATTGTTAAATTCAGTGGGCAGAATTAAAAATAGCATGTAGTTTTTCTCTAGCAACACAAACATTTTAAATACCCGAAGAACCGCGATTAAATGGTTTATGATTGTTTTTTTCCCAGAAGTGAGATATGGTCGATGAGACAATGCAGGCACGTGTAGGTAAGAAATTTATATCAAATTGCAAGGTTGATCGGGCTTATCGCAAAATCTTTGTATGCTGATTAAGCTGTCTAAAATTTTCTTGCCCCAAATTCATATGATTTATGGGTGTGGTGGAATAACAACAAAAATCAAGAATAAATAAAAATTTTGCTAAGCTAACCTACTAACCCACTCTCGGTTGATTAAGGGTTGATTCCAAATTTCCATGGAAATATTGCGGACTCATTTTTTACTGTTTTGCTAGGTTAAACTAGGTAGTAACTTTTATACAAAGTTCTAGCACTGATTTTATATTAAATAGATTGGTAAAGGTTATTTATTAAAAGTACGCTGTGGTGGTCAAAGTTTTAAAAAATGGGTCCATTTAGCACAGTGTTTCTTAAACTTTTGTACTTTATTTTTTTTTTAATTCTTAAAATACTCCAGAAATAAAATTATAATATGGACGTATAATACGGAAAACTAATTTGATTCAAATAAGTTTACATTTTTTTAGTCGAACCAGCGTTTTCAAAATAATAGTACGTATTTTGAGGACGGATAGCAGGTCAAAAGGTATTAGGAAAAGTTCATATAAACATGGATCCGGAAACCTTTTTTGGGGAGTTACAGCCTCCCGAACATAGAATCACGGTTTAACTATTACCTCCGCCACAAATCGAGATACTTAATTCAAATTTTCTATAGCTATTTTACTATTAATAATCAACATTTTCATTTGCTTTCGTTCAAATTCGTTGAACAGCGGCGCTTGACGTATTTTTCACACCTTTTCTAATTTTTAATTTGAAAAAGTATTCTAGTTGAAAATAGCTAAATTTCGAGATAAATATAATTTTTGTGAAAAATCGAGTTGCCATGAAGGTCCAAGTGTTTCCTTAACATGTTCAAATAGTTCTGATAAACGTGGTTCTGAAAACACTTCCTTACGCAGTTCCACCCTCGGGAATAGGAAACAGTCGCTGTTGAGTGTTGGGCCCTGTATGTAAATTATAGTCAGTAATCAAGGAAATCGTAATGGGAGATTTTTCAAGTTACCTAACAAATCAACCGCTAGTGGTCAGCAGGGCCAAATGCGTTGCTATTTATTATGTGATAAACCATATTGACCAAAACCGTTTCAAACAATTCAGTTAAAATACATCGAAATTAATGCAAAATGTAGTAACAGTTACGTTTTCTAGATTTTGAAATAATTTAATACAATATTTGATACATTTAGGTGGCAGCACGTAATGCCGGCCAATCATGAAGCTTAAATTTTGACAGCCACCGTGTTTGGGTGCTGCTGCCCTCTGAAAGATAAAATTTTAAAACAAACGTCCCATTACTGTATATTACAAATTTGCTTCGAATAAAAGTGAAACCAATTACCGTAATTTTATACCCCAAATAGCACAGGATATCCTGGGGATATCCATTTTAGGTCCTACACAGGTCCGTGAATATAAAACGAATGTGCGTACGATATCCAGTATTGGATGTCCATAAAACATCCTACAGATTAATTAATAAAACAAAAGACGAATACACAGTATATTCTTTTTTTTTGCAAAAAAATAAAAACTAAATTATAAAATTGAAACGGAAAAGAACTAAAGTTTATTTACACTTTCGAGTTTTAAATGGAAATTAAAGTTCATCTTTTGTGAATACAATTACAATATAAAATTAATTCACATTAATCTATAAGATTAATTTGAATTAATTTTATATTGCATCTATACAGGATGTTTTTTTTACATCCATATAGAACTCCATTGAGGATGTTCTAGGGAAGTCCATAGTTTTGACGTATGGACGTCCATGGAATGTCCTGAAGATCTAAAATGGATGTCCTATGAAAATCCGTGAAGGATGCCCATAAAAGTCTTACGGACATGCTTGTGCTATATGAGAACGACATTAAAAAAATTATAAAAGGTATACGTTGTATCATATCGGTATTGCATTTTGTCCTTTCATGCGTCAACATAAATTTTCCACGCAACACAAGGAAAAATAAAATTATACCAAAACACTTCGATAAAACTAATCGTTGTTTTTTAAATTGCATGGCTAAAAGTTACAGTAGCATTCAAAACTAGCCGATTAATTTTTTATCGCAATTTATTGTTTGGTCCACAATATGCATAGAAATTTAACGAACAATGCTTAATCAAACACGATTTTGATTTAACGTTAGGGCCGACTACAAATGTGAGTGATGAAGACAATTGCAAAAAAGAAAGCGTTAGAAGCGTCTCACCGCCCAGTGCGGTAGAGTAATAGAAGCGACCATTATAATATTTTATTATGCAGCATTTTTAATTTATTTAAAGTTAGTCTTGTTTGTTATCAATTAATTGCCTGGGTTTCATTTCATGCTTAATTTTCAAGGTTAAGATATGTGTATTGGCACACGTTGGAATTTTCTGGATTAATTTCATATGAGAAGATTCGAGCATAAACACACCCGACTTGTTTTAATTTAGTTAATAAAACAAAAAGTTTTAATTAATATTTTTGGATATTCTTTAAATTTTATTTTTCATTGAATTGCCGTAGTGAATGAAAGGTGTGAATTTTTTTTAATAATTCGTTCTACATAACACCGTTCACGTAAAATTAAAATGCTTGTACACAAATTGCGTCATTGTTATTAAGCCAAACTAGATTTTACCAACCAAGCAGTCGATCAAGTTTTACAAGTACATATCTGAGTTGTAGATTACGATTAGAGTAAAATATCGAACAAAAAAGTAAAAACAGAATCATTATCTGCATACTAGAAAAACAAATTAATTAAGTGTCCAAGTATGGGAGGCAAATTGGAACACTCGGACCAAGCAGTGCCGGCGTTTATTAGAAAACCATTTGCATCACGGCTATTTTTAAACCAATAGGGCCGTAATTAAAAAGTATGCGAAACCATTCGCTGACGTAAGCACAACCAGAGAAATCTATTATAAATTGTATCTTTTAAACTGTCAATAGTAAAAGTATTGGCCGTAATAAGGTTACGCAGAATTCTCAGTGTGCCAATCAAGCGGCCTTGCTGCTTATTTGTTAACCATGAAGAAGTTCTTTTCTATAAAGAAAAACGGGGTTACTAACTTTACTATTTAAAACTAGCTCGACATGTATGTTTGTATTCCCACAAGGTTATGTAATGCTTTTTTAAAATAATTGAAAACGCCACGCCGACCGACACATAAAAGCTAAAGTCGACTAATTGGGCAAAAATTTGGAAATTTTCATAAAAGTTTGCTCAACAACTGGCTACGATTTTTTTTTATTTCGTGGGCTAATAGATCTTAGAATGAGCTACAAATCGGTTCGTGTCCCAGACCGCTATTTTCGCTGTAACGTCTTCTATGAATTTTTGAAAATTTTGGTTTAACGCCTATTTACTCAAAAACGAGTTGATAAATCGGCATAATTATTAAAGATTATAAAAGCTCTAAGGGAGCTTCTTACTATGCACAAACATTTTTGAGAATACGATAACCGTAAAGTGAACTTTTAAAAAAAGTATTGCTCAAACACTGGCTACGATTTTTTTTAAATTTAAATTAAAAGTCTAGAAAATAAAGATCGGGATAAGCAGCCCGCTATTTTCGCTGTGACGCCTTCTATGAATTTTTGAAAAGTTTGGTTTTAAACCCTATTTACTAAAAACGAGTTATTAGATAGGGATGAGATTTGAAGATGATAATAGCCCCAAAGGAGCACACACTAACTATGAACAAATATTTTTGAGAATATGATAACTGCAAAATCAAAACAATTTCAAAATTTAAAAATTAACAAAAAAATATTCCCAAAATAAGGGCTACGGCTATTTTAAATTTCGCAGGCTAGAAAATAGAGATAGGGACGAGGTACAATTCGGTTCGTGTCCTAGATCGCTAATTTCTCTGTGACGTCTTCTATGAATTTTTGAAATTTTTTGTTTTAATGCCTATTTACTCAAAAACGAGTTGACAGATCGGCATAAACTTTAAAAGATTATAAAAGCGCTAAGGGAGCGCAATCTTACCATACACAAACATTTTCGAGGATACGATAGCTATAAAGTGAAATTTTCAAAATATTAATAATTTTCAATAAAATACTGCTTAAAAACTGGCTACAATTTTTATTAAATTTCAAATGGTAGAAAATATAGATAGGGATGAGCTATAGTTCGGTTCGTGTACCAGTCCACTAGTTTGTCTGTGAAGCCTTCTATGAATTTTTGAAAGTTTTTAGTTTTACCGTCTATTTATTCACTATTAAAACTTTGAAGTGAAACAAATTTCCAAATTTTGATAATTAAAAAATACAATGCTTAAAAATTGGTTACACGATTTGTTTTAACTCTATACGGTAATACAGCTAGGGATGACCTACAAATTTGTTCGTGTTCCCATCCGCTAGTTTCCGTTCCCTTTATTTAGTAAATGGGGGACGATGAAAAATGTATATTTAAGCAAGAATCAAGTTTACAACTTAAATTTTTAATGTCGATATAATAAAATTACGAGAATTCACTTTAGATTTACTCGATGCTAAATAGAAAATACGGCAATTAGAAATTTCCTTAATATTATTACCCATAATGTATCTTTATTACACAAACATGAATAATATAAATTCTATATATTAAATACAAAGTTACTTATTAGGTAAGTGCTTATTAAACAGAATAAGCAGTATTGCACATTACGGTGGACTTTGTAAGGCGAATGAACCAACGAAGTATTCGCCGAGTGTTAATTACTAAATTAACATGGAAAACAATTTAAAATATGATTTGGTACATTTATCATTTATTAACCAATAATTGATTATTGATCAAATACCATTACAGTTAAAATATTTTTAAAAAGCATTGCGATAAGCTCATGCAAACATGAGTCCGGAACCGCATCCTTACGGAATTACAGCCTTTCAAAAATGGAACTGTAATCACGCTTTTATTCATAACGCCAGCATACAGGGCCATTTTGTGGTCATCGACCGCCCGTGTGAAAAAAATGATTCGGCCCTCTCCACATCAACATCGAGGGTGTTTTTTTAAGGAGCGTGGTCACTAATAAGTTAATAAATGAAACATTTGACGCGGTTTTATTAAACTTAATCTAAAAAGTAATGTGTACCGAGCACGCAAGTTGTAAGTGCAACTTCTTAGCGTGTTCTCACTTAAAGTGTATTTTCAATTGTATGATTTAACAGAAAAGATGCATTACTGAACAACTATTTCTGTTTTATGAGATTTAATTTACGGATATAAACGCATATAATTGTTCTTGAGAAAATTAAAAAAAGATCACTTAAAGAAAATTTTGCCGCCCCTTGAATCGGCCGCCCGTGTGCATCGCACGCTTTGTGGCAGAAACGGCTCTGCCGTCATAAATTACGATATTTAATTAAAATTGTTTATGGACTATTAATTATGTACATTTGAACAGGTTTTCGTTTAAATCTATTAACCAAGAGCATAGATGCGAGAGCTGCTCCACATATCTCTTAACGAATTTTTGACAAAGTGCAAATATTCTATGTTTTGACTTAAAAATCTTATTCTTCAAACGAAAAACCCATAAAAGATACTGTTGTTGCAACTCGTTAAATCCAACCGTTTTTATACTATAATTCAATTTTTGGTGAAAATCGAGTTGCCATGAAGATCCGACTGTATACTTGAAATGAGCTAATTTTTTACAAACTTTTACATGGTAGTACATATTTCAAGTTATTGCAAAAATATTAATTAAAGCGTGATTAGACTGCTACCCCTTTAGGAAGCTGTGACTCCGTAAACTTTTGATCTGCTATATGCCCTAAAAATATTTACTATCGCTTTCTCCATAAAATTTTATAGGAATAATAAGAATAATCTTTAAAAACATGGGGTACTTTAGGAAAGAAGTTCAAAAAACACTGCTCGAGATAGCGAAAGTGTTGCCCGTTCCATAATGCGGCTATTTAATAAATATTAATCAATTTTATTAATCAATTTTTTTAAGCGAATTTTTATTATTAAGGAAAAAACTTTAACTTTTTACTAAAGTCGATCATTTCGCAAACATGCATTGTTTTAGGTCAGGAAATTTTGGTGGCTTTTAGTTCGAATAAATTTGGTCTGAAAATTTTTGTTATATCTGAAACTGAAGCAAGTCGAGTTTGAAATTTTGATTTATGACCAAAAAATATTCTTATATTGCAACCTTCTGCTAAAAAAGCACCATATTTTCTTGTTTTCTTTTCAATATTACCTCTAATAATGAAAATTTTCTACCTTTGCCGCGCTTGTTCTCGCTAACGCTTTTTGACGGTTTTATCAGTATGTTTCCTTTGCAGGCATAAAACCTAATTAATTTTAAATATGAATACAGACAAGTTATCCTCGAATACATTAAAGCGTGTTCTGCACAAAAGATTCCGTCCTTTGAATGTTGATAGTCCAAACTTTTCTTTCGTAGAACTTTCTCGTTGTATTAATGAATTTACACGTTTTATTTTCATTAATTCGTGGTTGCTATTTTACATTTCAATTAAAAAATATGTTTGCAGTTTCATAAAACCGTTTCGTGAAATACTTTTAAAACGCATTGCTATTCATATTCCTTCGTCATGACCATTCATATTCTACGCTTATGAACCCTGTTTTATTTTATTTTATTTTTACATAAGCTTCGATTCTAGTTGACCAAATAAATAATAACTACCTGCACAAGCTAGATTAAGGTCAAACGTATGGGATGTATTACCATTCTAAACTGGTAGATAATTCGTTTAAAAGTTTAGGTATGCGCCAACTATACATTTAAAGAAATAAAGGAACGCGTTAAAATTCAAATTTTCAAAAATTCATAGAAGGCGCCAGAGAGAAATTTGCGGGCTGGAACACAAACCAAATTGTAGCTCATTCATAGCTCTAATAACTTACAAAATCAAAAAGAAATCGCGCAGACAGTTTTTAAGCAATATTTTTTTTGAATAGTTTGGAAATAGAAATAGAATAGAATAGTTGAATAGTTTGGAAATTTTGGATTTTTTCCACTTCATGGGTTTCAACTAACCAAAAATGATTTTGCAAAGTAACATTGTGTCTCGATAAAATGTTTGAACCCGGTCTGTCAACCTGTATTTTGAGTAATATGGAGCTAAAATCAAAATTTTCAAAAAGCCGTAGAGGGCGTCATTTTGAAGTCACACAGAGAAAAGTATATTCTTGTTTTAAATGAATATTACTTCACTCAAGTAAATCATTGTAGTATTGGATAGCCACAAAAGAGGATATTTACTTATTACAAAAAGATATTTTTCATAACATTATACTCTTCATACAGAAGCGTATATTTAGATTAAAAAGGCAGCTTTCTTGTAAAAATATAATTGTCAATAGACAATAACTCATATTTAGAAGAAAATAAACATTCACTTCAAGAATGTAATTAATTCAAACATAAAACAATAAATTTAAATTAAAACGCAGGTTTTTTTGGTTTAAGAATGTAATGCAAAACTGAACTTAAATAAAACAACCCTGACGTGTCCGACGCATAACACTGCATGCAAGACACAACAGCGTAATATTTCGTACTGTGATATATTAAGGAAGGACAATATTTTACAATCAAATAAAATGTCTACGCTAGAAATTGAAAATCTCATATTAAAAAGTATTATCTTTATTAGGAAACTATTATGTTCTTGTTTGAAGTAAAATATGTTTTAAGTCAAGAAATAATAATTTTAAAGAAAGCATAATTAATTCAAAGTAAGGGATTCCGTTTTCAAATGAAGTTTTAATTTCCTGTTCGAAGTATTTGCTTTACTTAAGGGAAATAATATTTATTATGGTGTCAAATATTTCATACTTTTAAAAATACTATAGGTATATGCTTTACTGAAAAAAAAATCTTCGTTTACGTACTTTGTTTTTCTTAAAAGAAAAATATATTTCAATTTGAAGTATATACATGGTTAATATAAAGAAATATATTTTCTTGATTTAAAAATTTAATTTTCTCTGGGTAGAAAGTTTGAAAAAAAGCGTTGGATTTCCTATAACGTATTCTATCAGATTACGTTTTCTGATTTGATAAAATCGTTAAATGCTACTAAAAATCTTACTTCCGCTTCCGATTTCGGATTTCTTAAAGTTTCTTTCCCCGATGAAATTTTGACATACCTCCACATTACAAAGCTCATCAAAATCGGACCATCCGTTTAGGAGTTATGAGGCGCACACACACATACCCACCTACGCAACCACACTGGAAGTCCAAAACATGTATTTCCGTCAAAATCTAGACTTCGAAAATTTGCATGAAATCAATACTTCTCTATACAGAAGGTATGGGAACGTAAAAAAAATGACTTCGGTATTATTGCTTGTTCCTCTATTAATAGTTTTTAATTTGTCTGTTTCTTTTCCAAGAAAAAGAACTGTATGATTAACTGATTTTGTCGTTTGTATTCTATTTCGGGCTAACATTCTCTTTTCTGGGGGTTTTAAGCGTGTGAAAAACCAATTAGGTAAACATACCAAAACCTACAATTATGCCTTTAGCAATAATACTAATACTTAGCTAGTCAGGATTCAAAAACTGGATTTGTAATTTTTTTTGTAATATGTTGAAAACTTTCAAAAAGTAGTTTTCAGGTTTTCTTTCAAAAATATATCCCAATGGGAGCAGCTTTTATTCCTGTCATGCAGATAGCATACACGTACCTACACAACAAAGGACATTTACTATTACTTCTAAGGTATTGTCATCGTAGAAAAAATAGTTTCGGGTATTTTGACGTAAATACACGTATTGAACTTTTTAAAAACTCTGTATGTGTGTGTTTGTCCGCATCAAAATATCAGGTGAACTGAATTTTATGAAATTTGAATTTCATAGGTAGAAAATTTATTTTCTATTAAATGTAACGTCTTGGTTAATTTGTTAGAATGATTCATTTTTATTACTCAAACCGCATACTTATTACCAAAGACCGGACTTTTAGCCGCAGAAGAGCAAAAAATTTCGTTAAAATTCAATAAGTAAACAATAACCATGGGCGTACTCAAATCCATTAAGTTATACGTGAAACATATTGGAGGAGAGAACTTATTTTTCGGATGCGAATTTAGAAAATTTTTGTTGTTGTGGACTGCAACTCTAAAGTTTCGTATTCAACGGTGGTTTTCCGTCCCTTATGAATGTTGATAGTCCAAACGTTTCTTTCGTAGAACTTTCACGTTGTATTATTGAATTTACACGTTCTATTTTCATCAATTCGTGGTTTCTATTTTACATTTCAATTTAAAAAAATATGTTTGAGTTTCATAAAACTGCTTCGTGAAATATTGTTAAAACTCATGACCATTCATATTCTACGCTTATGAACCCTGTTTTATTTAATTTTCTTATTACACCATCTTCAATTCCAGTTGACCAAATAAATAATAACTACCTGCACAAGCTAGATTAAGGTCAAATATATGGATGTTACCATTCTAAACTCGTAAATAATTCGTTTAAAAGTTTAGGTATGCGCTAACTATATATTTAAAGGAATAATGCCAAAATTGCTTAATAATTGATTTCCTCGTAATTTAAATGCTGGCTAAATACTAGACTAGAAATGCGGACTATACTTATTACTACAATAAATCTTCATGTAACTTTCAGTTCACATATGGCCGGCTTGATAATGATTAAAAATAATTTTTTTTGCATGTATCATTAATTAGATTCGTTAGCATTGTTAGTGGTATTGTTTTTTTATCACAAACGTTTCAACATTAAACCTGATAAGAAAATGTACTGGTACTAACTACGAGTTTTAATAACAATTGACACAACTGTTTTTAAAATGAAATTTACGAAACATGTTATGTACTAGAAATTACTAAAATTGAGAAAATTCAAACATTTAATCTGTTTCCATTGCTATAATCAAGTAAACAATGATAATTCTTCGAAATTTTTGGCTCGATGCTGATAGCCCAAACTATAAACATAAATTTAACTACCCGGTGGCGCGGGGGTTGGAAAAGTACAGACAATGATAAAAGTATGGAATCTTGTGTGCAGAACACGCTTTAATATATTCGAGGATAACTTGTCTGTATTCATATTTAAAATTAATTAGGTTTTATGCCTGCAAAGGAAAAATACTGATAAAACTACGTATAACTTAATGGATTTGAGTACGCCCATGGTTTTTGTTTACTGATTGAATTTTAACGAAATTTTTTGCTCTTCTGCGACTAAAAGTCTGGTCTTTACTTATAAGATTGTTAGAAGAGTAACAAAAGTAGGGGAGATCGTGGTTAGCTGGCGCACTGTTTACATTTCATTAATTTTTTTTTGTAAGTTTGTAAACTTGGGCGGACCTTGACCTTGTCACATTATTTTCATGTTAGTTGGTGTACTTTTTAGCTATATTATTTTTAATTTTTTTGAGATGTTCGTAAACATAGACGAACCTTTAGATTATCGACTGAAATATTAGGCAGTAATTTATCTAATGAATTATTATATTATAATATAATTTCAATTTGGGCCAAGCCAAGGTTTTCTTGATTTTTACAGCAATATTAATAGTTTAATGAACTTTGTATACACTAGCTTGCAAATCATATCATCTATAACAAAATGTTATATAATTTACCTATGTAGCCGTTATTTAAACTTAACTGCAATACAAATAGCAAAACAAAAAAAAACTTTTAAATTATAATATTTCAAAACCATAAAACCCTTACTACTTCTACCAAGGTCTTCCAAAATAGGACTTAACAAGATGTTCGATACAACAACAACTTAACTTAGCTCGTTGATTCATATGATGCTACTTACAGTGTTGCCGGACTTCTAGTACTCGAGATATCGCAAGCGCGGCAATCAATGCCGCTCTCCCCTAACCGATTTTTTTATAAACGTAAAGTAACAATGTTTTAAACATATAACAAGAAGTAACAATACTTCAAAAAAGTAACTTTTAGTTAAAAAGTAATTCAGTATGAGCCCTAACAATATCCCTTTTTCGTCACATTTGTGACCCGGAATGGAAAAATTTCTGCTTTTTACCAATTTTTGTACAAAAAAATACGTCGGGAAACCGTCACGGGACCTTCCTCGCTTTTATTGACAGTTTTGAAAACTTTTAATTATTCTAAAAATATTGAATTGTTTTTAGAAATTTAGATGCAATTTTCATAAAATTGCAAAAAATGTAAAACAAATTTCGAAATTTGCGAAATATTTAAAAAAAATTCGATAAATGCGAGGGAAGTCCCATGGCGGTTGCCCGGCAGTTTTTTTTTTTTTTTTTCTATAAAAATCGATTAAAATCAGAATTTTTTGGATTGTAAATTGACATTTTGCGACGCTACGTCCCCCTCTCCGTTCCAAGTCACATTTTTATGCGATTCAAGTAATTTCTCTCAAAAGAAAATCTACTTAAAAAATAGTAGATGTGTTTCTATGGAAAAAGAATCATTGTTGCAATAAGTACAATCGAAAAAACTAGAAACAATATACCTACATCTGTTAGTATAGTAAATCTCCGATTAAAATAGCTGAGGGAAAAATTTAGGAACGCCTGATAAAGTGATTAGATGAGATATTAGAACATACGTGACAAATATTGTCTGAAGGCAGTTATCAACAAAAACTCAATTTAATTTAACCAACACAAACGTAAAAAAATAAAGGATGTCATCGACTCTGTGTTAATGTTATCTAATAGATAAAAGCAAGAGCAGACGGATAGGTTTAAATATTTATCTAGCAAACATTGTCTTATTGTGTAATTCAACTGGTTTGATATCATCACAACAGGCACAACCTTACTTAAAATCCGCAAGGTTTTAATTTTAGTGGTAACCTACCACGTCTCAAGGATCTCCAACAACGTATTTTGTTTATCTCCACTACATCCCAAAGTTCTCGCCTCTCGGCCTTATTTTTGGTGGTAATTTATTGAAGCGCCTGGATTTAATAGCAGGAAATGTCAAAATGACAAATAACTGTAGATGATTTCGATAATTTAAATTAAGCAAATTACCCATAAAATAAGAAAATACTCAAGAAGCATAATATGTTCTACAAGACTAGAACAGTAGTAATGGTGGGCGTTATAATAAATTGGGTACGTCATAAAATACCCGAGATTATTATGATTTATTTTATGGCTTGTTCATTATTAATTTTTAATTTTGTTATTAATTTAATTACGCGTACGTTCCACCGACGTCAATATCAATTTTGTTTTCATTTATTGTTTTAACCGAACTTAAAAGTCTTCTAAGTTAGTCGTTATATTTAAGTAGAATGCAGTTGTCAAGTCCCCCACAAAAAAAATTCAAACGGTGAAGTCTGGAGATGTAGCTGGCCAATATATTTGCCTTCTCCTTTGGATGGATTTATTTGGAAACTCTCTAGCTATTAACGAATAAGTAACGCATAATAGGCAGAAGCACCATCTTGTTGAAACGAAATTCTGCTGTCGGTACTTACTCAACTTCAATGGAAGCTTGACTGATATTATGGTTCAACACGAGATACTGAATTGAGAAACGTGAACACACGAGATGTCAAGTTCTTTTTTATTTGTTGCTATTTTCACGCGACCGGCAGAGTTAAAAAAAATGAGATGTATACGCCCGAGTCAAAAAATACAGGTTTTTATATACTTCTGCTATTTGAGAAGATAGGTGAAAAAGTTACTAATAAAAGTTGTGCAAACCGACACGTACTGTAAACTGACATATGAAAATCTTATACAAGGCGTTCCGTAAAATACTTATTCATAAAATAATAATTTTCTTAAATGGAATGCCCCATATTTTTTTATCCTAATAGTAAGTCCATTGAATTCCCAACAAAAAATTAAAATAACTTCTTTTCGTAAATGTAGTTTTCAGAGAAAAAATATTTTCATAGATATTGTCATACAGCTCACGCGCTCAAGTCTACGAAGTTGACAGGTGTGTTGTTCAATTTTATTATCTAATTGCCATATTTTACATATTTTTAGTACCGCGGAATTTCAATTAACTAATTACTACTATCAATATTTCACAAAACACAATGTAGGAACGAATAAAGTAAAAATATGACATTTATGTAATAAAACTGAATAACAACCTGTCATTTGTTTGCCATCGCGCCCACGATTGCCTTATTTGCGTGTGAACTGTGAGCGAGCTGTATGAGAATATCTATGAAATTATTTTTTTCTCAAAAGCTATGGCATTTACAAAAAACGTTATTGAGATCTTTTGTTGGGAATCAAATGGTCTTACTATTGAGATAAAAATATGGGGCATTCCATTTCAGAAAAGTTTTTATGGGACACCCTGTATCAGATTTTCATATGTCAGTTTATAGTACGTGTCGGTTCGCACAACTTTTATTAGTAACTTTTTTACCTATCTTCTCAAATAGCAGAAATATATTAAAACTTGTATCTTTTGACTCCGGCTGTATAAAAAAAATATTTGATTTAAATTTTAATAAATAAATTACATTCGATTAAAGTTTAATAACTAAATCGATTTTTTATTTAAATTTAAGTATCCCTAGTTATTTGTACAAACTAATAAAGTAATGTAGTGACTAGTTGGCCGGTGCTGGCTGGCAACAATTTGCCGGTATAACGTAACCAGATAACTTGCTGCGTAGTTTACCGGCAGATGATCTGTGTTCGATAGACGCCGTGACTCAGTGGTGGAATGGTTTTTCAAAATTGTGTACATGGGTTATCATTATTTTTTTTAATGTGTACATGTTATGCTACTATTTAAGATGTATGGGTGTTTTTACCGATAGTGGCAGCGACGTAGGCGCAGCAAAGTACACCCTGTTGGCTCACTAACTGTCAGTAACACAGAAAATTACGTACTTGGGAGTGCAATGAAAATACGGTGTGCTGTAAAAGTACTATATCACATTATACGATGACGTCATACCGGCAAACTGTTTCCAGCCGGCAAGCTGCTAACTTGCACCAGCCATTGTCTTCGTGTCTTTGTTTAAATATTTTAGTGCAACGTGATGTTGGCTAAGCAGCATTTCTATTCTGTATTTTACTTTTTTCTGCATGGATTTGTGTACAAGTAAAAATTACGTTATAATAAAGTATACAGTTTAATTATAAATTTAGGGACAGTTGATTTGCTTGTTTATTATTGCCGATATAAAACCCATGTATAAGTAAAAATTATACAGTTTATAGTGACGAATATTTTGGGCATACAAAACAAAATGGCCGACTTCTGGTTTAAACGTAAGCAACTTTATTTTTTTAAATAAAACACCCTGTATTTTTAGGCTTATTATTATTCCATTGTATGATAAATTCTGTGTAAGAAACTATAATAACAACTGTAGTCCAAAACTTTATAATAAGCGACATGTTTTGATTTAAAGCAAAGTATGTGTAACCAATGGTAATGATTATAAATACATTGCAATTGATCGTGGGAAGCTCTTGTTAAGAAAATAATAAACGCAAAAAACAAACGTGTAATATCTGTCACAAAAAAATTTGTAAATAAACTTTTATTTTACTTTTCCAATCACGGCGCTTTTAGCTGTCAACCTAGGTCACCTGACCTAACTCCTGTAGATTTTTTGTTTGGAGATTCTGAAAATATAATAAGTAACCGATGTCTAATCAACATGAATTGCACGTTTGTTTATTGCTTTTATCATTTTCTTACTAACAGCCTCCTACGATCCTCGATTTAAAATCATTACCATTGATTACATACGTTGCTTTAAATCAAAATTTCTCGCTTAGTTTTAGCTTTAGCCCTACAGTTCTGTTGTAGTTTTTTTTAAACAGAATTTATTATAGAATCAAGTTAGCCGAAATACAGGATGTTTCATGTAAAAAAATAAAGATATAGTCGCTTAGATAAAACCGAAAATCGGCCATTTTGTTTTGTCTGCCCAAAACACTCGTCACTGTAAACTGTATAACTTTTACTTATACATTTGTTTTCTATCGCCAATAATAAATGAGCAAATCAACTGCCACTGAATTTATAATCAACTTGTATAATTGTTTAACACTTTTGTGTAATTCTATTGTAGGCTAAGCTTACTGCCACATTAATCATTATATATGTTATTGTATTAGAAAATTTCACATAAAAACTAACCCAAAAACCAATCAATTTTTTTTTATATAAATCGTTTGATTTAAATAATCGTAACCTGGGTGAAGCTATATTAGCCATATTATCTTGGTAATTTTCAAATAATTAAACAAAAGGCAATTCAGATGGGTTAGATCTGGAGATCTATCTGGCCACTCTATATGCTTTCTTCCGATCCAAACAATTATTACGTCTTTTCTGATAAAATCAATATTAATACTAGTGGAGCCATTATTTCGACCTTCGGGTGACCCTGTATAATATTTGTCTACGCCACTCTGTTCTTTTACCCATTGCAAATTGGACTAGCAATTATTGCGCCTATTAGTCGAATCTTGTCATGGTTATTCATTTTTTTGATTTTTAAGAATCGAATTCTAAAATCTCATATATTATGTATAGGAAAGAAAAGAAATCACTCTGGGAGTCCATTAAACTTTTTAGAGGACATAGCAAGGACATTTTTTTCGCCATTACGCTGTAATTATTAATTTCAAATACAGAAATAATGTTTAGAAGGTTTATTGAAAGGGATCGATACTAACTGACCGGAATCAAGGTCGCTCGTTTCAGTATGTGTAACATTAATGACCTTCGCTTTCCAATTATTATAGCCATATTTTTTTTAAATACAATAATTTTTTTTTAATTTAAAAGTGATGTTTAATTTACAATTTCTTGTCGACCTTCAATGGAAATAGGTGTTGTAATTCTAACGAGTATTTACGCTAATTCTAGTAATTTTTTTTCGTTGGCATGCGTCTAAATTAGTCATAAAAATTTTGCGCGTGCCAGTAGTGGCGGTAACTGGGTATTAAATCCATGTCGAAGTGGACCACTTACCCTACAAAATTTTTGATGAAGCAGTATACTGCAAACAGCGTTGTGTCGTTGAAGTCCAGGTCCGGCTGTAGGCGGGGTAAAGTAGCCGGAATGGGCCCTTGTGGCGGGCTAAGCACGGGCCGCCTGTGGGCAGTAGCCATTACGAACCAGTGGTCACAAGCACATTACAGAACGCAACGTGCAGGACCTTTATATATCAGGACAAAACTCAAACTAGGAGGAAACTTCAAAAGTTCCTTTGTTACTGGACAACAACGAACAAGCGCCTGGATCTATTGATTCGACGCCGGCGTCGCTGCGCTATTCTAAACGACGCCGTACGCAATCAGTTCATAGCGTTTGCGCTGACATTTCCGATTATTTACTCGTCTTTTCTACGAAAAGATAACGTAATCGGTTAGAGAAACAAAGACTGATCAATGGATTTTACGAATAGCATGTTTCACCTTTATAACATGCGATTATGTGTTATTTATACAACTAAATATAGTGCTGCCTACGTGGCATGCACATGCTTGAGCTAATAAATTAATCTAATTTGCTTTGAAGAAACGATCTACTTCACGTTTCAAGAGGCTTCGAACAATTCGTTCCCAAAAACGGGTTTCCTCTAATTGAGCGCCGGGAAAAAGCATCGCATTATTTCTGTTTACGAACCACGGTCACCTGCGAATCAGTGGTAGAAATACATAACCCTAAGCGTCAGTAGGGATTTGTTCCAACATCGTCAAAAATCACTTTCCGACTCGGGGCGCTTGCGTTTGCGCATATAAGAATACAAGTGTAGTTAGCAGCTGAAAATTTGGCAAAATAATATGATTCTTTGATTTTCTTAGAAAATGGTAGTTTGGACGTTCGGTATTAAAAAACGCTAAAAATCAAACAAAATCCGCAAACGTAACATTAAAAATATAAGTAGCAAGAATAAACCGCCAAAGAAATTTTATTTTAGAGCATTATAAGCTGCTAATAGAATAATACCCTTTGTAAAATGTATATTTTCGCTTTATTTCAACACTGCAGTTACACGCAATCCACCTATAATTTTAACCATGACGGCACTTTGATTGCGTGCTGCATTTAATAACTAGACTAGATGTAAAAATGTAGTTCATTTACGCTAAATTCACTTTACCCTTGTATTATACTTAGTAACCGACGTAAGCTGGGAAAAATTCATAACGAATCTCCGAATCAAAGAGTAATAAAAGTACCTACCATACGTAGAAAATGATTGGTGCTGATCATTTCTGAAAAATAATTGTTAGAAGTCGTAACATTCAGTCCAAGCAATACCATGGTTTTACTACTATTCTATACTTTCAGTACCTATTAATTTCATGATCATTTTTGATTTACGGATTTTTTTACAGAAATATGGTTCTCGCGCATACAAAGAACAAAAAAAATATGTTTTTGAAAATCCGTGCATGTATTGCTTCATATCTCCGGAACGATGGGCCCAAATTTAATGAAATTAGAATCATGGAGATACACTTATAACTCATGGAGCAAATGAGCTACAGCTCCCCTTTCACGCCATATTTTAAACTGACAAATTGTTTGCTCTAGACTCAAAACTCAAAAAATCGAATAATGCTTTTATTCTTATACTTCGATTCAGCCGAAGCGGTATACGAGTGATTACTCACTACTTGTCGCAGCGTTGTCAGCGGCTAAACGTTACGAGTATGCTAAACTCGTAGTAAGAGTTTGGGGTTGAGATTAACCACGTCCAAGATAATGATGGGCCTAGTTTTAATTTATATGAAATACTACTTGATAAGTTTCATGCCTCATAAACCGCGAGAGAAAACAAAAATGAGCGAAACACTTCGCCTGGACTTTCCTATACTTATAAAATAACATTGTTTTATATTTTCCAACACTTTCGATATACACCTCTCTACAACTTTGCTCTGGGGTTTGCGAGCCTATCTATTAAAATAAAAAAGTTAGCCTACACGAAACATTAAACGACTAGTACAAGAATACAACTGCTGTAGAAAGTATGTGAAATTCTTCTAAGGACAAAAAGATTATTAAGGGGCAAAAAATTCGATTTTTTGATTTTTTGTAAAAAGATTCTCCTAGAGCAAACAAAACAAAAAACAGAATTTTTAGTTTTTTATCGAAAAAATTTGGGGGGAGGGGGAACAATAGCCCCCCTAAATATGAAATTATCGAAAAAATATTATGATATTCGGATTTTGCTATCAATGATGAGCTATTTTGCTTTAACAGAAATATTTTATTGCTCCCCGTTAAATAAATAAAAGGGTACCAATTTACAATTTTCAAAAATTCACAGAGGGCGTCACAGGGAAATTCTAGCAATGGGCAAAAAATAAAATTGTAGCAAATGCCTATCTTTATCAGCTTAAAAAGTTTAAACAAAAACGTGTGGGCAGTTTTTGAGAAATATTTTTTTGAAAAATTTCAAAATTTTGGAGTGATCTCATTGCGATCGTTTTTATATTTTCAAAATTAATTATATTTCATAGTATAGTACCCTTGAAGGGCTACCAAACAAGATGTAGTTGATTCCAATCAGATAACTGGTTTTTGAGTAAATGGGTGTTAAAGACGAAATTTTCAAAAATTCGTAGCGGCCGCCATGTTGAAGCTAGAGAGTTCGGTAACAAAACGTTTGATTTGTTCTAAGGCCTTCTATAATTTCCACTATTCCAATTTCCAAAATTCAGTTTCTGAAAAAAATGCTACCAAAAAAACATGTCTAACTTCCGCTTCCGGTTTCGGATTCTTTTTAAAAGCTTATTTTGTCGATGATATTTTGATATACCCCCTCATTCCAAAGCACATCAAAATCGAAGTACGGGTTCAAGAGATATCAGCGAAATGACGTACCGTACACGAACGCATTCGTAAAAATGAGCGAAACACTTCGCCTGGACTTTCCTATACTTATAAATTAACATTGTTTAATATTTTCCAACACTTTTGATATACACCTGTCTAGAAACGCAAAAGCAGTGTTTTAAAAAAAAACTATAAAATAAAAAAAAATTTTTGGCCCCAACCGAGGCTCGCCCCACAACTACTTATGCAGTAAAACGGCAGTACACCCGAACACACCCGCATATCCATCCATGCTATTCTGAACCTGCTCATTATCGTTAAATAAGTGCGTATTGAATTCGAGCGCAATAGAAATGCATAGAACGTTCAGAACTCTAGCCACTTCCGTACAAGAATACAACTGCTGTAGAAAGTATGTGAAATTCTTCTAAGGACAAAAAGATTATTTAGGGGCAAAAAATTCGATTTTTTTATTTTTTGTAAAAAGATTCTCCTAGAGCAAACAAAAGAAAAAATCAATTTTTTAATTTTGTAGCGAAAATTTTGGGGGGGAGGGGGAACAGTAGCCCCCCTAAATATGAAATTATCGAAAAAATATTATGATATTCGGATTTTGCTGTCAATGATGAGCTATATTGCTTCAACAGAAATATTTTATTGCCCCCCGTTAAATAAATAAAAGGGTACCAATTTTCAATTTTCAAAAATTCATAGAGGGCGTCACAGTGAAATTATAGAAATGATCAAAAAATAAAATTGTAGCAGATGCCTATCTCTATCACCTTAAAAAGTTTAAACAAAAACGTGTGGGCAGTTTTTGAGAAATTTTTTTTTGAAAAATTCCAAAATTTTGGAGTGATGTCATTGCGATCGTTTTTATATTTTCAAAATTAATGATATTTCATGGTATAGTACCCTTGAAGGGCTACCAAACAAGATGTAGTTGATTCCAATCAGATAACTGGTTTTTGAATAAATGGGCGTTAAAGTCGAAATTTTCAAAAATTCGTAGCGGCCGCCATGTTGAAGCTAGAGAGTTCGGTAAAAAATCGTTTGATTTGTCCTAAGGCCTTCTTTAATCTCCACTATTAAAATTTCCAAAATTCAGTTTCTGAAAAAAATGCTACCAAAAAAACATGTCTAACTTCCGCTTCCGGTTTCGGTTTTTTTTTAAAAGCTTATTTTGTCGGTGAATTTTTGATATACCCCCTCATTCCAAAGCACATCAAAATCGGTCCAGCCGTTCCGGAGATATGGAGCGTAACACACCCACCCACCCACCCACCCACCCACCCACCCACCCACCCACAGACAGACATTTTTTAAAAATTACTTTTTTGGGGTCCATGGACCCCCCCTCGACTATTTCCGTTAAAATCTCAACTTTGAAATTTTTCATGAAATCAATACTTCCCTATACTGAAAGTATAGGAAAGTAAAAAGGGAAACGGCCTTGGTTGTTATCTGTACGAGTAATTGACTTCTAACGTCTCAGAACAAGGTAAACAGTCAACATAATGGCCTTTAATGTTTTCTAATCGTTTCTGTATTTTATTTACATCACAACCAGTTGAATGCGGAAAATAGGAAAATTTATGGCGGAACATTTTCAAAATCTTTGGAATAGTTACGCCATAGAAAAAAAACGTATTAATCACTACTTGGAGAAGATTCTCTTTTATCGTCGTACATCTGTATTGCTATACCTTTACATTAACAAATATTTAAATAAGCTGTGTACTTTATTTGAGATTACTCAGTTAAACAAAATGGTGTTGTCGTATCACGAGGAAAGCATTATGAAGCATTATATTACTATCATATTTTGTAAAATATGAACTTCTTTATAAACAACAATATTCCAATTAGTTATAATAACTTGTAACAATTTTTACAGACAAAAATAATAAAAAATTACCATACAATCTGAAACGTTAACATTTACATAAAAACTGATAATAAGATCACTTAGCACTTCAATATTCGACCCACGTATGCATTTCATGATTTATTACAGCAAACAAATAAAAATCGATTGTGAAGTTAAATAAAGATCTGTTGCTATCAGGAATTAATTTGCTTCACCTACCGATTTAGATTGACAAATTCACACAAACTCAAGGACGTGTGTGTATATTATTTCTTGACAAGCAAGAACCAAAAATACTTAACAAATCATATTAGAAAGTCATACTTCGTGGGTATGAATGTGAACTAATTTGATTTGCGTTGGATGGCGACAACTAGTCTCGTAAGATCATGTATTTATTTATTTCAACATTCTTTAGAAGTGCCTATCAACTACTGTTCGACACATATAATAATATTATCAGGATAACAAGTGGTTGTCCACGATGTGCTATTTTCACTAATATAATGAATTTTCAGAGAAATTAATAAAGATGTCTGTACATTCATTTATACAGTGTGCCAACTATAACTAGTCACCCTTGCTAACTTTCTTAGTTTTAAAGATAGAAAGTTGGTTAAACGTGAAAAGAGTCCGCATTTCTTACGACTATTTCCAATATGAAATTCAATCTTTTATAGCATTTCCGGTTTGACCGGAAACGGTACCAACTTTTAATTTTTAAATGGAACACCCTGTATACTTTCACATTTTTGATAGGAAATAATTTTTATATGTAAATAATTTTACTAAATCATTATACATATATTTGCTTAAAATCGACCAGAACAAAGATCCTATTTCACTTTTTACTTTCCTATACTTTCAGTATAGGGAAGTATTGATTTCATGCAAATTTCAAAGTTGAGATTTTAACGGAAATAGTCGGGAGGGGGGTCCATGGACCCCAAAAAAGTAATTTTTTAAAAATGTCTGTCTGTAGGTGGGTGGGTGGGTGTGTTAGGCTCCATATCTCCGGAACGACTGGACCGATTTCGATGTGCTTTGGAATGAGGGGGTATATCAAAAATTCACCGACAAAATAAGCTTTTAAAAAAAAGCCGAAACCGGAAGCGGAAGTTAGACATGTTTTTTTGGTAGCATTTTTTTCAGAAACTGAATTTTGGAAATTTTAATAGTGGAGATTAAAGAAGGCCTAAGGACAAATCAAACGATTTTTTACCGAACTCTCTAGCTTTAAAATGGCGGCCGCTACGAATTTTTGAACATTTCGACTTTACCGCTTATTTACTCAAAAACCAGTTATCTGATTGGAATCAACTACATCTTGTTTGGTAGCCCTTCAAGGGTACTATACCATGAAATATAATTAATTTTGATAATATAAAAACGATCGCAATGACATCACTCCAAAATTTTGGAATTTTTCAAAAAAATATTTCTCAAAAACTGCCCACACGTTTTTGTTTAAACTTTTTAAGCTGATAGAGCTGGGAATCTTCTACAATTCGTTTTTTTGCGCATTGCTATAATTTCACTGTGACGCCCTCTATGAATTTTTGCTCATCATTGATAGCAAAGTCCGAATTTCATAATATTTTTTTGATACTTTAATATTTAGGGGGGCTACTGTTCCCCCTCCCCCCAAAACTATCGCTACAAAATTTAAAAATTGATTTCTTCTCTTGTTTGCTCTAGGAGAATCTTTTTACAAAAAATCGAATTTTTTGCCTCTTAATAATCTTTTCACATACTTTCTACAGCAGTTGTATTCTTGTACTAGTCGTTTAATGTTCAGTGTAGGCTAACTTTTTTATTTTAATAGATAGACTCGCAAACCCAAGAGAAAAGTTGTAGGGCAAATTCTTCTCGATTGTATTTAAGAAAAAAACTTGAGTTTCCAATTTTAATATGGCGGCCACGGTAAAAAATAACTTTTTTTTAAATGGAAACGTGGCATTTTGGCTTTAAAATCAGAAAGGTTTTGAAATTCTAAATACAAATTAATAAGAGTAATTTCTTGCTAAAAATAATACTTCTCGACTTATTAATATATTTTCAAATATCAATTTCCGGCTTCCGTTGATTCAGTCCGAATATTTTACCCAACCTTATGCTTGCAGCGCAGCGGTCGGTCTTTCTTCAACCGCTTCAAGATGTTACAACTTATAAGAACTATTTACTTTAACTAGTCGTGTCTAGACAGGTGTATATCGAAAGTGTTGGAAAATATAAAACAATGTTATTTTATAAGTATATATACACCGTGTCCATAAAGTAACCCCCCCCCCCCCCCCAAACTAACTTTTGAACAACTTGATATTTTTCTACAAAATTTGGTGTGCTGTAATGGGAAATTAAATACTATTATTCAGACCATATTAAAATTTTGTATCATCCAAGATGGCGACTGGGCGCCATTTTGAATTTTTTTTTAAATGGAAAGGGGGGTCGAGTGACACCTCATTGGAAAGGTCTTTTAGTTCTGCGTCTGATCCTAAAGTTTCAAAAAAAAATATTCAGCCATAACAAAATGACAATGTTTGAAGATAAAGAAGTCTATTTAAAAAAACTTAAGAATTAAAGCTTAAATTAATTAAGTGTTCGAAATATTTACCATTCACTTCTTGGCACATAAAAAGTCGGTTATGAAATTCCTGCCTTACATTTTCATAAGCTTCTGGAGTGATAATTCTGCAAACTTCTGTAATGCGTTGCTCCAGTTCTTCAATTGTTTCTGGACGGGTTCTGTACACTTTCGATTTCAGATATTCCCATAGAAAAAAAATCTAAGAAAGTTAAATCTGGGGAGTGAGTCGGCTATTCTACAGCCCCCCCCCCCCCATCAATCGATCTGCCAAAAAAATTTCCGTTGAGAAAGTCAGAAACAGGCCTATAATAATGAGGCGGCGCACCGTCTTGTTGGAACATAACGTTTTCAATATTATTTCAAGCCACCTGAGATATTTCTGGGAAAATTTAGCCCTGCAAATGAAAAAAGTGGACTACTGGATAAGCAAATCATAACAATTTTGAACTGAGTGAGTCTATTTGTTTAAAATCCGCCATTTTGTTATGGTTAAATATTTTTCTTTCAAACTCTAGGATCAGACGCAGAATTAAAAGACCTTTCAAATGAGGTGTTACTCGACCCCCCTTTCTATTTAAAAAAAAATTCAAAATGGCGCCCAGTCGCCATTTTGGATGATACAAAATTTTAATATGGTCTGAAAAATAGTATTTAATTTCCCATTACAGCACACCAAATTTTGTAGAAAAATATCAAGTCGTTCAAAAGTTAGTTGGGGGGGAGGTTACTTTATGGACAGAGTGTATAATATCACATTATTTTGTATACTGATTTTGCAAATTTCAAAAATTCATAGAAGGCGTCACAGATAAATTAGGGGATTGAAGATAAAACTAAATTTTAACCCTAACTAGGTCTTTTACATTACAAAATTAAGAAAAAATTTTGTTACACATTTGTGTTTCTCAATGTTTCATGTTCGAAATTTTTGGTGTTTCATGAAAAGTATTTTTAGAAAAAATAGATGAATAAAATTACATGATGATTTCATAATCACTAAAAAAAACAAGGAAAGCTAGAAAATTTTCACATTTTCTAAGCAAAAATGTTAAAAATTCGTATTAGTCCAGAATTTTTAAATTTTCCAGGACATAATACACTTAACACGTTGATCGCCCAATGGTGAGCAAAATGGGGGCCGGTGGGGCCCAAATTGTATTCGCTATATTTTTTATATAGCTCTTTAGTAAAATACTATTTGAGCACAAATTTGCTCAAAAAGCATTTTCTAGTGCTAATTTTGAAAAAAAATGTCTTAGGTATTGCATCTGTGCCTCGGGGCCTGTAACTATAAGTTTTTCCAGTTTAGGCCAGAAGGCACAAATGTCGTGCCTGAATATGCAGGTCCTTGCAAGTTGACTCCTGTTGGAGTGCATCACAGGTGGTTTGCACTCAGTGCTCATTGCATCATTTCTGTATAACTTGTTTCTTTGAGAGGCACAGAGTCACAAAGTACTATTACGTTTAGTTTATTTATTGCCTTTATTTACCTTTTTATAATAACCCTAAGTTCAATTTTGTACGCTTCAAATATTATATACCTATCACCGTAATGTTACGTTTAGTTTACTTGTAATCTTTATTTACCTTTTTATAATAAACTTAAGTTTGATTTTGGAAGCTGCGAATATTATATACCCATCACACCCGTCCGTTCTAAATAAAGGGAAATATGTGGAAACGTTATTTTAGATAATACCCTAATATCAGGTTTATTATTATCACTAGAAAACAAAATTAATACGCCTTGTATTAAATAAATAACGAGTTTCCATAACAAGTCCTCTAGAACACAAAAGAAAAAAAAATTTCCTGGGGCAAAACGATATTTGGGTCCCCCAGGCCCCTCTATTTCAGTATCCGTATAAATATACACAGCATTCCCGGCACTACGGCTGTGCCAGCGGGCTCAAACGCATATGAAGCACCAAGGCACAGACAGTGTGTCTTGTGGCCCTACTGAAAATAAATGCATGGCACACCATGTGTGCCATATGGCGATTAACGTGTTAATCACTATCTATTTAAAAAATGTTTTCGCAATTATGAGTTACAGTCGTTAATCGCAATTTATTTTTAACTACACAGTCTATATTTAACTGTTATTCTACAATTAAATAAATTATTATCAAGACAATCGTCAAATTAAAAAAATTTGATTCAATGAAAAATGCATTCCTAAGAAAGATAAAATATATCTTTCTCTGTAAAAGAAGCAAAATGATAAAGAAAAAAGCAAGAAAAAAATGTGAAGTAAATCGCGTAATAACGAAATTCCCACCAAAGTCGTCACTTTGTAGTGGTTTTCCTGGAATATATAGGTCATATAAAGCCAATACTAATTAAGAACAATTATTAAGCGTTAATTACACCGGTTAAAGAACGGCCATTACAAAGTAATTACTCGCTACTTGGAACATTACGTCATTAATGTAACATAGAAACGCTTTTATGTAAGTAAAAAATTGATACAGGAGAAGAAATAGCTTAAACTCAAATAGAAATGAAACTTACTTTAAATACATATAAAGTATATTAATATACGACAGTATAAAACCACAAGATGACGTCCATACAATGAAAAACATCTCAACAAATTTTCTGAAATAAATACTCCTTCATTAACTTGGTTTTACAAAAAAAAAGATTGCGTCAATGGCACAATTTTTGCTATGTCAGGAAGTATTTCTGCTAAAAATGAGAAAAAGCAGGGCGAATCCGAGGAAAAAATTAAAAATAAACTACGGCGTTCGGAATTGGGTAAAAATTACGTGATTCTTTAAAAAATAGCTGAACTCTACGTTTACAGATGCTTCTATTAATATTCATGTGACAGTGTTAAAAGAAACGAATTTTAACAAGTGCGGTTTCCTTGTAAAATAGATTAGAGCTGTTGTATTTCATGATAAATATTGCCAAAATAATTGATTGCAAAAATATTGCCAAAATATTTTATAAACGTAAAATAATCGTGTCATAAAGTACAAAAATTATGTGCTGTTTTTGCTTTACGATAATTTTGAAAATTAAAAAAAATGCATAATATCTATGCTTGAAAAATATTCGAAACTGAAATTTTTTTCAAAAACAGAACATTGCATACAAGGCGACTGCACAAACTGTGCAAGTTCTGCACATCAACACAATGTAAAAATGGACCAGAAAACACTTCTTTACGGAGTTACAGCCTCCCGAAGATGGAACAGTTTAATCACTTTCGCTGACAATTTTAGTAGTTGCAATAAAATTTTAAAATTTGTATGTGGTCAATTTAGATAGTTTGTTATATTTTTTCGAAATATTTTTCATCCTTACAATTTTTTAATTTTTGCTTTAATAATTTGATTCTGCGCACAAAAAAAGTACCCTTGGTGAAAGTCTCTAATTCCAACAGTTTTCGAGATAAATCAGGTTTTATAAAAAAAACAGGGTTGTCATGAAGGTCCGAGCGTTTCCTCAAGATGAGGCAACAGTTTGTATAACTTTAAGAGCGCGTTCTGAGCATTTTCGGACCCACAATTATATAACTTACTTTACTGTTTTGATGTGCACGATTGTCCTCAACGTTGGTAGAGACCAAGGTTGGGTAGAATATTACATATAAAATATACTTATTATACATGGTTATTCTACATATAGAATAATCAGCCCTTTTTCTGCATATTCTACATGTCGAATAATACCGATGCAAAATCAGACAGTCTAGACGTAAATTAACACATATACAACTAAACGAGTGCCTCCCCCGACCTCTAAGAATAATAAAACACTAGCAAAACCAATGGGCTATGCCCACGCTTTTATTCATGACTTCGTTTAACATAAGCAAACTTTGAAATCAAGTACCGGCAAACATAATAACAAATAAGCTGTGACGAGATGTAACAGCATAGTTTGTCGTTACCAAAAGTTAAAACAGGATAAAGGGATTCGGATTTAATATATCGACAGCTTGGTCGACTAAGGCGTAAGCGCTTACTTAAATGTTGTAAGGACTTTGTGAATCTGCAAATTTAGAAAAAAATGGGTTAAAAATTTCCGGAAAGAAAATCTTGTAAAACAAAAACCGAAAAATACTAGGAAAGAGAAACAAACCCCCAGGAAAAAAATCCTCAAAATAATTCCTATAACATCGCCAGAAAAATTACGTTGGAAAAAAAATCGGGATGAAAGTTAATTAAATTTAGCACTTTCCAGGTGAGTGCCTTAACAGAAATTTTCAAAACTAATAAATACCCATTAAAAAAACTAAGCTCCCAATAAACTGAGCACCTTCTGTAAACCTAAATTTTGTTTATCTGCATTGAAAAGTGTAACGGTCCAATGTACAAACGAATCTGCGCCTTATATAATGGACGCGTAAATATGTGGCTTTTAGTAGCGAAGGCCCCTCACCACTATATGTTAGACTATTAAAATAAAATTTAATATCTCAGAATGGCAAAAAACTAAAAACCAAAAATAACTGCGACCAGTTCCGGAATTAGGGAGGGGCGAGAGTGGCTTCCGCCACAGACGTAACGATTTAAAGTGCGTAATTTTATTGTATAATTTTTTATAGAGCCGACTTCTTTGTCGTTTGATAGTTGTCGAATCGATACAAAAAACTTTGCAACAATTTGATGACTTTCCAATTTAGGCCTGTTTGCTCTAAAATGAGTACGTATATCGGTACAAAATTTGATATCGAAATAGTCCTAAACAGCAGAAACTGGTAAAATTAAAAAAAAATATTTTAATTTTTAATAAAGCCAAATTCCCCGTGATACCCTCTATGAGTTTTTGAAACGTGGAAATTCTTATATGATTTGATAAAACGGGAGCCTATACGAAATCTACAATTAAACTAAATTGCTCACTAAAGACGGACGAGTCAGATTACAAAATTATTTTTTAATTGCCGTAACACTTCCAGATGCTAGTTCTCCTTCGCGAAAATTAAAATGTTTAGTATTCAGGTTTTATTTTGCGAGGAACTTCTAAATACACTTAACACTTGTGCTTTAATAAGCGTTCTGAGTCTAAGCGAGTACTACAAAACGATACAATCAGCCAACATAGTTTAACCATGTTATTATAACATAAAAACAACTGTTGAGGTTAGAATATTACGACCAGATAGTTTTGAAAATAAAAAGGGAGATTGTTTTGAAGCTTACTAAAGTCCAGGTTTAGTAAATATTTTGTAACTGTACTACTTTTAAGTTTCATACTTGTGAAATTTAAGGTCACAGTTTTAAAGACCGGACTTTTGTCCCAGAAGAGCAAAAATTTTTGTTAAAATTCAATAAGTAAACAATAACTATGGGCGTACTCAACTCCACTAAGTTATACGTTAAACATGTTGCACGATTGTATAAGATTTTGCTACAACTACAACTGCAATATTTGAGATACATCGTTTCGTTCAGTGTTATTTTATTGTTGAGCTAAGCCAGGGGCGTTTTTCACT
The DNA here is from genome assembly GCA_958336395.1 of Ctenicera cuprea. NCBI lineage: Eukaryota > Metazoa > Arthropoda > Insecta > Coleoptera > Elateridae > Ctenicera > Ctenicera cuprea. The sequence continues at coordinate 1,855,851 of OY284496.1, forward strand.
CCGTATCTTGAGGTGGCGGAAGAAATGAAGCATCGTGAAGTGGAGGAAAAAATGATATTAGAGGAAGAAAGTATTCTACCCTTGTGGGCTCCGTTATCAGTTGACTCCAAATGATAAAGCAGCTGGCCAAATAAATAATACGTAACTAAACGAGCTCGAGTAAGGTTAAATATGTAGTCGTGTTGCTGTTTTTATCGCGTAAATAGGCAAGGAAAACAGACATAGGTTTTCTCGAAACAACAATTCTAAAATAAAGTCTTTGTACGAACAGTTTACAAACATACTGTACAAATTCATACATAAATTATTCCATGCTATACATAAGCAAATTCCTATGCCTGCCCTAACATAACAGGAAGTTTGAAACGTTCCAATTCTAAGCAATACAGGACCATAATGCATATACACTATTTAAAGTAGAGTTGACCGAATTTTCCTACTTGGAAAAGTCGTTGAAAATAGTAAGTAGTGCGATATAAAAACGTTCAACAATGAGGAAGCAATCTTCAAACGAATTTTTCACACAGTTGCGCTTCAAAGACGAATTTGTCCTGTTGTGCAGAGAAATTTTTAAAGGAAACTTTGTGTGGTTAATAAAGTTCAAAAGTGTGAGGTTAAGGTTAAGGCCCTACTAAGACCTCCAAATAAGTTAATCTATGAGGTAATCGACGAAAATTACAATCCCAAAAGTAAACAACGCAAAAATAATTTTAACTGTCATCCAAGCGTGACTTCGTTGGCAGACAGCGCGACGCCGATCACGCAAGACGGGTTTTTATAGCACAAGACGTGCGAGCGTCGCGTGTACTTTACAAAACTCGTAGCACAAAGGACGTTGCTTTTCCTCTGCTAACTTCATTTCTATTTTTAAGTTCGAAAGTTTGTGCAGACGAGAGTGTCCCTAGTAATGTTATTACATTAGAAGTTTCAATTTGACAAACAGGAAACGATAAAGATTCTATAAAACCACTTAGCGTAAGAGTAGAAATTTTGAAATATTTATTAAATACAATAAATCATATTCAAATTGGAATTAACTGGACGATGGGAGCAGAATCTTATACAGGGTGATTCAGAACATACGGAACGCACTTTCAGAATAGACTCGCAGAATCTGAAAATAATGAAAAAAGTTGCTAAAAGCATGCGACCGGAAACGCATCGTTACCGAGTTACAGCCCCCCCCCCCGAAGATAAAAACTAATAATTACTTTCTTGTCGATAACTTTTGCAGTAGTTGCACTAACATTTTGAAATTTGATATGTGAACATTACTCACTTAATTTCTTATTTTTTTTACATAACGCACGCATAAATTCCCTTCTAAATATTTTAGATCTTTATGGTTTTTTGATGAAACGCCATTTTACTTTTTAGTGCAAGCAAATTTCAACAAAGCAAAATTACATATTGACATGTTTTAAAAACCTTTTACAGATATTATTGATCTATTATAAATATCTTAAAGAATTATTAGTTTGTACTATAATTATGGAGCGCCGATTGGTGTAGCGGTCTAGGTTCTAGACGTTACTCAGCCGCCCAGAACCCTCCTGGAGAGTTAACGGGCGGTATCTTCACTTTTCGCATCGGAGAGTGTCTTAGTAAACTCTCCTATTGAAATGAAGTGTTGCATGCACTTGCGTGGTTTGGAGTCCACATGAAACTGTAGGTCCCCACTATCCTGTCTGGTGCCATTGTGATGCACACATGGCAGGAGGTGAGAATATATATGCTACATCTCGCAAGAGGTATGGAAACATAAGAAAAGACTAAATATATTTGAATTACAAATATCTCGGGGATATTTTTAACTATCTGTTTAGAAATATCCTACAGATATTTCAAAATATTAAAATGCAATTTGAATTTAAAATTTGTTTAGATATTTTTAATTAAATTAATTTTCCCAACATCTTAGATATTTAAAAATTGTTCTATTTCTAAATATCTTAAATATTTTAAATTTTAATTATACAATAAATGTTATTTAAAATATCTTAGATGTTTTAAAATAAAAGAATTGTTAAATATCTCAGATATTCTGAAATTACCGGCATCCATACGGTTTTTACACCACCGTCTTGTAAAGTTGCTACTTGCGTGGTTATATTATAACCTCATTTAATAATGCATTTATTTTTATGTTACCCTGCGTAACCTGGGCTGCTACGTAATACAAAATAGACTAATGGTATACGTTTTATGACTCCAACAACAATTTACAACGATCTTGTTTTGCAGGTTATGTGCTATAGCCATGTGTAAACTTCAACAAACATTCTATTTTCATCAGCGCGCAGCGTCCGTCTGCAGCTGCTCACTGTTCACAGATTTAAGATTAGAATTTAAGCGGACGTGCAAACTTTAGAGACAGCGGTAATTTCCAAATATCTTAGATATTCAACAATTATTTCTTGATATTTTAAACTATCCAAGATATTTAAAAAAATACCAATATTCAAATGTCTAAGATATGGACAAGTTAGTTTTGTAAACAACTTAAGATATTTTAAATTAAAATTGTTTTAAAATACCCAAAATACACTCAATTATAAACTTTTTAAAATAACTATAAGATTAATAAAATTCATTAAATCTATTTTTCAGATACTCCAAAATAGTTATTTGATATACTAATGTGAAGTTTCGTGGCCTTATGGGTCAATGAAAACACAAATATGAAAAATATCTTCCTCGATCGAGATTCGAACGCTAGATCTCTATATATCTAGCGTAATGCTCTATCAACTGAGCTGCCGCGTACGGTAGGAACAGTGTAGAATGTCATGTTATTTAATCCTGAACGATTGGATATTTTTCAATTAAACATATAGAAAAAATTCGAAATATCCTTAACACATTTTTAATTATTTGTTAGAAGATCCTATAGATATTTAAAATTGAACACATTAAAAAGTAACAGGGTTTTTTTCATGTAAAATATTAATATCTAAGATATTTGTAATATAACCAACAAAAACAAATTAGTTGTAAATGTAAAAGACATTTTTAACGACACGGAACTACTTTCTGAGTAATTTTATTAAGAACGAAAACATTTCAAGAAAATTTTTAATAATTTAATTTACAAATATCTTACAGATATTGTTTTTTGTAAACAGGCGATTTGAAAATATTTGAGAAATATTGTTAAATATTTACCGAGGATAGTTTGGAATAATTACAAATATTTAGGATAATTTTAATTAAATACAAATATCTACGAGATATTTTTAAATTGTGTATATTTTTGCTTTTATTTTGCAAAAATTGCTTTACAGCCGATCCTGAATTGCGGAATATCATCTAATATTGGCTCGCATATGTGCGAGTGTGATATTTACATCGAGATTTGCATTGTCAAAGCCGATTTTTTCATTGCTAATAAATTGCATTCAATAGAAAACTACAAATCCTTTTTTTAATGTATTACCATACTTGCGTGTTAGTATGCCGTCAATCAGTGAGTGAACGCAAATTTGTATTTTTTTTAAATATAACTGCTCTTAACAAATAACCTCGCGTAAACAGCAAAACGCTACAACAGTGTTTAAAAAAAAACTATAAAATAAAAAGAAAATTTTGGTCCCAACCCAGGTTCGACCCCACAACTACTTATGCAGTACAAAAGTAGTACGACCGAATACATCCGCATGTCCATCTGTGCCACTACAAACTTATGGTTTACACACATTCCAGCTGCATACAAAGGAGGTGCGCAAGTCATGTGAGGTAGGATCGGATGTAAGCCAAGCGGCTAGACGCTAGTTTATTATCCATACACAAAAAGACATCCAACCGTTGTCGAGATAAAGTTTTTGTAAAATCGAGTTGTCATAAAGGTCCAAGTCCAAAGTGTTTTCTTAAGATGCTCAAATAATTTCCACATACGTTGAGGTTGACAATAAGTTGTACGCATACAAACTGTGAATAAAAGCTCTGATAAACATGGGTCTGAAAACGCTTCGTTATGGAGTTACAGCCTACAGAAGTGCAAACAGTGTTGCTTTTTCTAAAGGAGAAGCGTTTCTGAACTCATGTTTATACATATTTTTTTCATTGTATTGATGTGTAAAACTTATTTGCAATGTATGTGGAAACTATTTAAACTTTCAAGAAAACACTTTCATTTTACCAAAATGAGCTAAATGAGCTATCCTGACAGCTGTTGGATGTAGCGACTTACACCAAGAGTACCGTTTTTGTGTATTTCTGTATGGAAATAATATTTTATAATGAAAACTTCAAAAACAGTAAAGTTCTAAAATAATTAGAAAAAATATTACGTGGCCCCCTATGAGAACCCTTGGTGCAATTATTCACACAAAAATTAGTAGAAATACTAAGCTAAGTGCTAACATATAAAATTTCAAAATTTTAGTACCGCTACTGCGGAAGTTATCGACAAAAAAAGTTATTAGACTGGTCCATCTTCAGGAGACAGTAACTCCGTAACGACGCCTTGTTTATAAGAACTTGCCTTAATGTTTTTTAACAAAAACTGTCAAAACTACGTTTTAATCGTTTTAATAGACTTGGACATCTTGAACAGAAATATTTCTTCCACTAAACTTAAAACCTACTGTTTCTTGAGGTATTGGCTATCTGTACAAAAAGGCACTTTTTATAAGGCTACAAGGTTACCATGTTAACGTATATTTAGCAAACCTACAATATTAGATATAAAACAGGATACACCCACCCAAAGCCTAATTGGTTAAGCTCAAGTTTACGACACCTGTATTGTTAAATCGATTAAATGGTAGGAAATTTTGATATACCATAATGTCCATAATATTCAGAATTTATATCTACCTATTTTATTTTAATTGCTTGAATAATGATAAGATACGGTAGGTATGTAATGTTAACTAACACTCAGTGTAAATCTAATAAAGTGTACTTAAAGTAATTAAATTTAAATTGTAGATGTACGTGAAAACATGGCTGAAGATTAATGTGATAAAGAGTTTAGTTAAGTGTAGTCATGGCCATTTTTATAATTACAAGGAGACAGAAACACCACGAGCAAATGATAACACGAGAGAATGAGCTAAGCCTAGACTTTCCCATACCTCAAAAATGTTTTCATATTATAGTTACGTTAAGATCAAAGTATTCCTTACTTTCATGCTCTCGAAAGGCGATGACAGCGTCCAGAAAACTACTTACATTACAGACGTAGACTAGGTTGGAATTAAATAATAAAAAACATTAGAAAACCAAAGCCCTCACCTTCAATAATATGACGAAGAAAGAAAATGAGCAGAATTTAAAAAAAACGAGTAGCTACTTACGAGCAATATTTTTTTGCAATTTTTTTACATCATAGTTTTAATAGTTCTAACAATTCTCGTAGTTGATAACATTGTGTACCTCTACGGCATTTTGAATATCAAATTCCACTCCGATCTGATGACTCATTTACGAATTAATAAGCGATAATACTAAAATTTTCAAAAATTCATAGAAGACGTCACAGTAAAACTAGCGGCTGAGAAACAAACAAAATTGTAGCTCATACCCAGCTCTACGAGCCCACAAAATTTTAAAAAAATGATAATGTAGCCAGTTTTTGAGCAATATTTTTTTTTAATTGCAAAAATGTTTTTACTTCGTAGGTTTCCATGTGTTAAGAGCTACTAGCTAGAGCTACTACAACACCAAATTCGATTCGGATCTGTCTATCAACCTATTTTTGAGTAATAAGGCGTTAAAGTCAAAAATTTTAAAACATCGTAGCGGTGCCATTTTGAAGCCAGAAAGTTTGGCAAAAAAACATTCGCTTTGCCCTAAGGTCTATCAGATACCGTTAACAGATTTAAAATACCGGAAAGAACATGTCTTAACTTCCGCTTCAGGTTTTGAATTTTTTTTTAACTTAATTTCCTTACACATTTTAGATATATCCCCGAAGCTCACCGAAATCCGACCATCCGTTCGGGAACAACGAGTTACTTACATGCATATATACAGAGAGACGATTAAAAAAACAAGTTTTGTGGTTCCTGGAAGCCCAAAACATGTATTTCCATCAAAATTTTTATTTCAAAAATTAAAAGTAAAAAGTTAAAAAAATAACTCAAGATTCGTATTCTACTTTTATTGATGAACTAATTAACTTACATTTCAAAAATTCAGAGAAGGCTCTCCATAAACATTAGAGGATTGGAGTGAAACTCAAATGATCTATCAGTAGGTCTATTAGTGCACAAAATTTAAAAACGATTTTGTTAAGTTTTAAGTCTTTGAGAACTTTTCAAAATTACCAAATTTTGAACAGTTTTAACTCACCCAGTTTTTTAAGTTTCGTGCATAATTTTATATTATAAACTTTTGATCTCCTAGGGCTATTACCGTATCAAATTTTATTCCGATCTGTCAATCCTTTCTTAAGTATACAAGCGTTAAATTCAAAATTTTCACATAATTGCATCAAAGTTCCTTTGGAAAAAAAAAACATTTGATTTATTTTATCGTCTTAAAATCTGCTTACGGTTAAAGTTTTTTTGAAGCTTATTTTCTAGATGAATTTTTGATATATGCATTAAAATCTGCCCGACATTCCGGATATATGAAAATTCAAACGCACCTACCCAAATATTTGTGGCAACACAAAAGTCTATTTTAAAAATCAAAAATAATTTCCTTTAAATAAAAAAAAATTAACTGTCAGTGTTTTACAAAAAACGGTTACTCAAAAAACTTTCATAAATCTTAGGCACTTCTGTATTAATAGCATTGTTAAGTTGTTACAACATTTTTAAACACGTACATACATAAAATTTGACCTTTGATAAATAGACTTAACTAACATACATTTTCGCACCCCTATTACGTAATAGCTCAAAATAGTAAGGGTGACTTCATCAGACCACATCATAGAAATTCTATTATTGTAAATAATCCCAGCAGTGTTCTGCTACTCTTTATCGAACGAGCAACTAATTGCACAATAAAAAAATATTTATAAAAACGAAAAGTAAAAATAAAATCCAATTTTCAAATGGTTTAAAATACTTTTACAGCAATACATTTCCACAATTTCATGTTTGTTAAACTTGATCTATCAACATAACAACGAGCGGGTGTTTCCTACAGTGAATATCAATTCAAAACTCGTATTAACCAGAATTTCTGAATATTATCGTGACACAAGTCCAAAAAGTTCATTCATAATTTATATATTTTTTAATCAAACACCAAATCGTTCTTAAAATTATCTAAAATTACACCAAAGTATACTTAAAAACTACCTTTCTAATGCCCTGATAAGATGCAATCTTTGTGAAATGTGACGACATAACCGCCTATATAAATAAAACACTTTTTAAACGCTATGATAAACATGTAATAGGGATAAAATCATAATACCGACAAAAATAATTTAGTAAGTTTCCATTATCAGATAATACAGGCTCGAGAATAAAAGGGGGGAGGAAAAAATCAAACTACTAAATCTACTAAAAAATTTACAACAATAATTATAATAATCCGGTCGCATAATAAAACGCTCAAATTTTTCGTTTGTATCAATATAGCTTCAATAAAATAAAAAGAAATATACAAGATTGTTTTACATACAATTTCCGGTTTGTAGTACTACAACTAAAAGCAGGTGTCTGATGCAATACTGAACTAATATTGTTAAATTATTACTTCAACCAGTAAACATTGTTTCTTGAGATTTTAAATACCTACAAACAGTGCCGTCTCAACGCGGGGGCATAAAGGGGGCGGATGGCCCTGGCGCATTATTTAGGAGGGGCGGGGAAAAAATGTTTAATGGTTGTGCTCGCTACTGTTTTTCTGGTTTAAATTTTAAAATAAACTGTTAAAGTTAAAGTCGATCAAGTATTAATTGGAAGGCATCCCTAGTCAGGAATAAAGTAAATTTTATTTATACAAATTAATAACTAAACTAAACGAAACAACAATTAATCTAGTTATCAAGTTAAACACGGCGAGCGGCGTCAACTCCCCTTATTTTTGGATACCCTTCCCTACCCTAACAATACTAGTGTGGGGGTTTACAGATGTATGTCGGTCGGCGCATGACGTGACATAATATTACGCGAGAGCAGTGTTTCCAGACTTGGTGAAATTTCACCAGTTCTAGTGGTTTTTGGAAGGTTTTGGTGATCTGGTGAAAACTTCTCATTTTGAACACAAAACTGGTGATTTTTTAAATTTGGTGAAATTCTTAGTGAATTTGTACATTTTTCCATTTTTTATAGATTTAATAAGAATAATATATTTATTTTAACTATAAACATAGACTTGTGTTGGCGCCATCTAGTGACTGGCAGCGAAATTAATATGAAAAAAAATAACATTTAAGAGTAAACTGTACAGTATAGTTATATAAAGAGGCAAGACTACTTATAATTTAAAGATTTAGACAATAAAAAATATTACTCAAAAACTGGCCATACAATTTTTGTTAAATTTTGTAGGTTCATAGAGCTGAAAATGAGCTACAATTTGGTTCGTGTCCAACTTGTAAATTTCTCTTAGACACCTTCTATGAATTTTTGAAAATTTTATTTGTAACGCCTATTTACTCAAAAACGAGTTTTCAGATCGGGATGAAATTTGATATTGCAAATGCACTAAAAGTACACAATGTTACAAGCTACTAGAATTTTTGGAACTATTAAAACCGTGACATGAATAGAATATCAAAATTTTGACGTTTTTAAAAACCCACTGTTTAAAAACTGGCAACACAGTTTTTATTTAATTTTATACGCAAATAGCGCTATAAATGAGCTACAATTTATCTGACAACATTGCGTGGGAATTCAGTGCCGAGCTGACTGTTGAGTAGTGCGTACTATTGTGTAATTGGTTTTCGTACAGTAATTACTTGTTTTATTAGGCGTATTTTTGTATACTGGTGGCTAAGAGCAAGGGATATATTATTGTTTTGTTTGTTCAAATGCCTCTGTTCGTGAAAACCCGATTTACGCCCGCTCAAATTTACGGTTGGAGGCGGCGAAATTTCGACTGCCCCGGGAGCCAGAGCGAGATAATACGACATTGGCTAGAAATGCCGTAGCTTTTTGTCCCAATGAACTAATTTCTCTGCAACGCCTTGTATGCGTATTTGAAGTTTAAAATTAAGACCCTTTTATTTAGTAAACAGGGGCCAATAAAACATTCCTGCTTAAGGTAATTTTCTCATGAATGAAAGTGATTTTTTGTCACTCTCTGGTGTTCATTAATCTCATGCCACATTTGTCCCCAAAATAAAAAATAAATCAATTCATTTTCGTTAAAATTTTGGTTTCTAAACGAAGCTGTGACGAGTGAATTACTAATGCGTCTGATCGTAACTTTAAGTAGTAATTGTTAAAGCAAGAACGTTATAATGGTTTCAATGTTTTTAAAAATATAAAATGTCATTATTTTTGAATTTTAGGAAAGTGCTTTAACACATTTACTTTATTTTAAACGAAATTATTTGTACTATACATGTTCTGACAATAATTAAATTTTCACAATAAATATTAATCAGGTGAAGGTCTCTTAAGGTGTTGCTCTTCAAAAAAAGAAAGAATGTCTAATCATTGTGTGGATATAAAACAAGTCATTAGCAGAAAACTATTACAGTTTTTTCGTGAATATGTGCTTTGAAAAGTGTATTTTTGGAAATTTTAACTTGAAAAGAGGTGGAAGTGCCAGTTTTTTCTTAGAAAATGCCAGGTGGCATGTTTACAATAAAATTAGATATTTTGGTTAGCATAGCCGTCAGGACAGAGCTAACAGTTAAAATTGTAAAGCGGACTTTCACTATAAAATTTAAACTAGAACTAGGTTGCGGCCAAATAAGGATGCGAAAAGTGTGTAGTAAACGTAACGCAATCGTCATTTTTCTTAAATTAACACATAAAATTAAACATAAATCGTAAACAAAAATCTGGTTCAAAAAAAATATTTTTGACAATCATAATGACTAATTAGAGCGTAAACGAGATAGATAAATAAACATCATATACTATATCGGTTAAACTTAAAATATATTAAAACAACCATGAGGCCAAAACATGTAGTGGAAGTCATTAAAACCAGTGATAAGGAGAAGTAAAAAAATGTATTTTTGTTTATCAACATACCAAACTATCCAGTCCTATCGGACTCGTTTGTTTGCAAAATGGCACGATAATTCTCATGCAGGATGATGCTACTGATTGTCTCATTCCATAATTTTGCAAAATATTCTTTTAAACCAAATTTTATTGATAAATTAGTCTGGAGAAGCAAACTAAAATTGCTTTTTTATTTACTCCATTCCTTAGAATAATTTTTAACGCCCTTGGAAGTGGTCCATGTTTCATGCTACGAACTCGTACATTCTTGTCTTGTATTTACAAAATATAAAAAAACGTATTAAACTATTAAGTTTACAGTAAAAACGTATTACCAATCGTATTACTGTTGTGATTACGTTAATGAAATTTTTTCCAAAAATAATGTTCCGGTAACAAAGAGCTTTAGAATAGTTCACATACCACAAAAACATTAAATCGAACTTTAAAAAAAAGAGTAAATTCTTAAAATTTATTTTATCAATTTACCGCAACAAAGTAGATACATACATGAAATCAAAGCTGATGAGATTTGGTACCAAAAAACTACAAGGTCATCAAGTTGTTTCGTAAGCAAAACCAAAACAATGTATTTGATAATTTTGTTTATTATTTACAATTTTATTGCCACACAAACAAGTAAACAAAAAAAAAACAAAGAATGTCAGTGGATAAGATATTTGCTAATCCCAACTTATTTATGCAAATCGGGGATACAATTTTCAGGTTTTGATCTAAACAACTTTTAGAATTTGAAAATTTATTGTAAACACAAAAATATCTGAACGTCACAAAAGACATCTATCGGAGGGCGATGGAATATAATCCATACTGATTTAGGGCTTAACCGACTAAACTGGTATCAACGGCCACCAGATGGTCCTCTGTGTGCGAATACGAATTGCATCGTGATAAAAAAAATGAAATGGTTTGCTAATTTTCTTAATTAAAATTTCCATTGTAAGTTGAAAAATATTAGCCCCGAATTTTTTTAATAAACCCTTAAATAACCGCATATTTGATTATTGAAATTTGTATTGAAAGAGGTATATAAAAAAATGCGCCAAAGTATGACATCATTTAGCGTTAAACACGCGCATGGGTAGTACTGTGTATTTTTGTGTTGCTGTTGGTATCATTGTCTACTGTTAACACTGTGGCGAACGTTCGTGTTGACGACCGACTTGCTAGTTTAATATTACAGTCTAAAGTAATCATTAATTAACTTTCTGGATTATACAGGGTGGTCCAAAGTTTCCCTTTCAAACTTCGACAGATTATTCCTTAGACCATTTTAAGAAAAGAAAGTTCCCATTAACGTGTGTCCTAAAATGCTTATGAAGGGAGCTAGGCCCTCCTAAAGTGGGCGAATGAAATTCAAATTTTAATTAATATCTCAGACACCCTTTTAATATAAAACTATGAAATTTGGCAAACAGTTTACTGCTAGTAACTGCTAATATCTAACAGTATCCAAATAAAATTATTTAAACGAGAGACGTCCCAAACTGAGGGGCTAAGTTATTTTTATTTATTATTTTTGTATCTTCAATTTTTTTACCAATTTGAGCCAGTAACATGATTCTACGTTAAAAAATGCATAAAAATGGTACCTTTTACTTTTCTTGTACGACATGCGATTTTCCAGAAAAAATCGATTTAACATTTGGTCTGATTTGGCCATATTAAATACTATCAGAACCTGTAGGCTACGCCACCGCTCCAAATATTTCCTTCGCCGAGTCGGTCTCAGGAATAAAGGCTGCTCCCGGTAAGAAAATTCCGTTAAAGAAACCGAATAATAAAGCTCAGGAAAAAACAGAAACAATTTTTTAAGAGAAAAACCCCCGTAAAAAATCTCCAGAAAATCCTACTCAAAATCCCCAGAAAAAACACTTTAACGGAGATTTTCAAAATGTTTTTGGAATTTATAAATACGTACTGAAAGAGTCTTGTTTAGACATTTAATTCCAAAATTCATATAATTCGGCAAGAAAAAAAACATCTTTTCAGGAAAAGCTTTCTTAATTTTACAGTGATCTATCAGCAAGAAAATACACGCGCCTGCGTTCACGGGATGATTTTGCGGTGGTGTTTCTCCGCGAGTTTATTTTACTGGGGTGTTTTTTCCGGGAAATGTTTTTACTGGAGCTTTTGAGACAATTTCTGTGGGCGGGTGTTTTTTATCGATGTTTTTTCGATCGAATGGGACTTCTTTCAGGAACGTTTCCTCCGTAAACCGAAATTGAGCCCCATAATCAAAAGCAAAGCTAGACGCCACTGATGCCAGTAATACAGCAGCCGCAGACAACTCAATGAATTTATGATATTTATACTTCCTAATTTTTACTTAGGTCATTACAGCGATTAACAAACGTGCGCGGTCTAAGTGTTATGCTTTGTGCATCTCAGTATCTTTACTTATCGCGTTAAATGTGTTAGACAACTTAAACAATTGTCAATTTTAATAGTTTTAGTAGGGTGGTACTTTAATTATATTCTTATTATTAAATATTAGTCCCATTGACTGCACAACTTGATAAAAAACTAACGCAAGTTGTAATCAATGCGAGGAATGAGCAGAAAGCCTCACAATAATTCAAACATTTAAAGTGAACCTATTTTTTTTAACTGCATCGAAAACTGTAACGGTCCGATGTACAAATGAATATGCGCCTTATATAGTGGATGCGTAAATACGTGGCTTCGAAAAATATAAACTTATATATAGGGTAACCGACATGTTTAAAAAGAAAAGAAAACATTTATTGTTAGAATACACAAACAGTTTGCTTGTTGGTCCAGGTATCTGTGAGAAATTGTGTAGTTATAAAAATTCTAATAAAGATATATGCGTGACACGATGGCGGCTTCTTTTACCTTCATACCTGCCTCATATTGGTATCAATACACGCCAATGACAGCGATATATTACGAGTTATGACAAATATTAAGCCAGAGATTCACCCCTCGACAACAATTAAAATTCAAACTTAAACAAAGCACCTAATTTAATTCAAGTTCGCACCCTAGAAGTCATATTTTCTAAAAATCTAATAGATAATAAACGAACAGTTATTATATCAATAACCAGGTCATCCCTTAAAAGAATTAAATTTGAAAGGAAGGATACGAATTAGGTCAATTACAGCATTAAGGATTATAATATATTAGGAGTGGATCTTCCATTTTCATAATGAATTCTTGCAGATAAAAGTTTGAATTACAGTTAATTAACACTTTGGCGTATTGCCCAGCTGCTTTCATCAGACAAATTGTATTGTTTTAATTTAACCATGACACCTGCGTGAAGTGAATACATGTTTTTTAATGAGAGAAAAAATTAAGGTATAAACTACGATGTCTTCTGAAAATTTTAAAACAAAATGCTAAACCGAAAAAAAAATACAAATATCATTTCAATGCTACAGTTTTATATAAGGTGTTTCAAAAATAAGCAAAATTATTTTAGTGATTATATGCAGACACTACTCGTTTAGTTAAGTGTTTCTACTTATTTTTGTTTGAATAAGTGCACCATACGTTTCATACAGATAGATTACATACTATTTTCTTCGAAATAATACTATTAGATTTTTACACCTTACACACTTTACACAAAGCTTGTACACATCTTTCAGACTCGCCATTTACGTTTATTTGTTTGAATGCAACGTATTAAAAAAACGTTTTTCAGGGAAATCCTTATTTATTGTGAAAGTAATTTGCAACTCAAGGTACCTAAAAGTATCTCGAAAATTAGTATCTAGGTATTAACCTTGAAATATGCAACATGTAAATTAAAATTTAAAATAGCTGTTGAGCAGCCGCTACGGAAACCTCTGCATTTATTAGAATTAGAAAATTTTTAAAATATTTCGAAAATGTTTACTATTTAATGAAATTTAAAAGATTTTAAAAGTTCTTGAAAACATTTCAAGTGTATTTTACACCGGATGTTATTAAAAATATTTGAAAAATTTGATAATTTTTAAAAATTATGGAAATTTTAAAAATTTTAAAATTTTGATAAACTTTAATAATTTTTATATTTCTGAAAATTCTATTTTTGTTGGAAATTAAATAATTTTGTAAGTTTAGAAAAATGAAAATTATGTAAATTTTAAAAATTGAAAATTTTTGAAGATTTAAAAAGGTTTCAAAACAGAAAACTTTTGTAAATTTTGAAAATAATTCAAATTGCTGAAAATTTTTTGACGATTATCCAAATAAACTGCTTTAAAAATGTTAGGAAATTTTGTAAATATTAAGTTTTCAAAACAAAAAAATTTTTGTAAATTTTGAAATTGCTGAAAATATTTTGACGATTATCCAAATAAACTGTTCGGCTAAATGACCAAAGGGAATCCTCCCAGGGGTACTTCCTCAATGGAAGATTGTTCCTATTGTCATTTAACATGTTCAAAACGATTTTGAAGCCGATCGTATACTTTTGCAAATCAAAAAATCGTTGGAAGGAGGGAATTGGGGGAGGGGGTAGTAAGATCGGGCTTGCGCAGATCGGCTATTCGACATGTGCAGAATACAAATCTAAAATTCTTCTCCGAGCGCGTCTCTCCTTATTATTTGAGCAGTCACCCGGTTGTATGATATTTTTTCAATATACCTTTGAGTGATAGCCGTTTTTTGACGATTACTCAATTAATCTGTTCAGGTAAACGACCAAAAGGAAATCTCTCAGTAGTATTTTCCAAATGAAAAGTTGTTCCTATTGTCATTTAACATGCTCATACCGAGTTTGCAGCTGAAATTCAAAATTTTTCAAAAAAAAACAACAAAAATCGATGATGGACAGGGAGATCGCGCTTGCGCAGATCGGCTATTCGATATGCGTAGAATACGAATCTAAGGTTCTTTTTCGAGTGCGTCTATATTAAAGTAGAGCACCTCGCCACCCCCCATTCTTTTGGCAAACCAACCTCTTTTCCTTGCGGTGTCATCCTATTGCAATTATCAATCTTTCAACGTCTGCTTTATCGGTCTCTCAAGGCCCTAAAATCTGCTTATTAGTCACAATGTTCGCCATAAATGTACCTTTCTTTTAGGCATAACTCGTATATCGACCAGTAAGCCCAAAGCTAAAAAAGCTTCGCTAAATGAACTCATTTGTTCCAAATCCTACATGACCACCACAATACCTTTCTCGATAGGTATACTTTGTATAGCGAGAAGGGTAAAAAGGAGAAGGACAATCGTATTTAGTAATATGTGGAAAATATAAGACTTGGCTTGCGTACATTCACCTTTCGTTGGCAATGGAACGCTTACAACCGACCCTATTTTTTAAGTTTTCCGATACCACGTACTTATTTAATTTGCCGCGATACAATCAAATAAGCCAGTTCGAATAACTACGCCACATTTTTTCAGTTATGTAATTAGAGGTAAAACGAATGGCCAGTGATTGTGAATGAAGTAATTAAATACGGAGCGCGAATTTTAATCGAGTTTTTTTATGCAAAACGACGGCACGCGTTAATATTTTATTAAGCAATTAAACTCCCGAAAAAAAACGGCCGTGTTTTACTGTTCATTCAATAAGATTGCGCGAGATATTAACTATTTCGGTTTTCATTGTCAATGTCGTCATAATTTTAATCGAACAATTGTCAGCCGTAAAAAATGCCTTTCAATTAAGTACCAATAAAACAGTTAATTGTACATTCGTGCGCTAAGCCACTGATCAGTAATATCGATGAACATATAAATGAGATGGACCTATATAAAATAGATAACCTCTTATACATCATAAAGTACATCAACAAGCATATTAATAAATTTAAAATTCAAAACAATAACACCCGCAGCAAGTCTAGTAGCGAATGGTCCACATGCGCCACCTTTTAAAACATGATAGAACTGTTATGTCCTGGATTCAAAACCAAACTTGCAGAAATCATACAACAGTACGTACGTAAAACTAGATATTGCCGCTAGGTGAAAAAACCACGTATACTAACATTAACAGTAATCTATGCAACCTCAATACACTGCTGTTAATAGTATTGCATTGCTTTGCACTACATAAAAAAACTACACACCTATCTACCCTGGTGTTTTTTTTTAAAGATATTCATGTGCTGGGTTTGTTTTGATAGAATTTTAAATCATACAGAAGCAATTAAATAACAACCAATAGCTGAGTATTCATAAAAGATTTAAGTATACCTAGTATGACCAGATTTTTCTTCCAGGAAAGCAGTATATCTAAAAGGAGTAATAAAAAATTTGTAGCAAAAGCACTTTATGTGTTACATACTTTGTAGGCATATATTTCAGAAAATTTTCTTTTTATCAAGAAAATATGGAGTTTACTAATAGCAGCTGTAATGTACTGGGTACTGGCACTATATCTGCTATTATTATCACTCCAACAAATTTATCACACTAAACACCCTTACAACTTGAATCGTACCCGGTAAATTTAAAATATTACGTATAGGATGTTTCATTTTAACCATTTTATTAATTAGTCAGGATCATGGAAGAATATTTACAGAATTTTAAGACATTACCTGCTTGAAGCAAAGTTCCATTGTCAAATAGTTAGTAGTTAGTAATTTAAATTATTTATTATCTTTAACATAAGGAAGGAAACGTGAAAAAAATTTAATTGTATTATAGCTTGTGACAAATAAAAAATTTTATCGTATTGCATTCCTCTAATAAAAATAACACTGCATTATGCACTATTTTTTTGCAAACATTTTTGAGTAATTTAATGAATAGATATAAATAGAAAATAAAAAATAATTTTAAGAAAACAGAATTATCTGGGAATCAAACCCTGGATAACTGCATTGCTCAGCGGGTGCTCAACTTCCACGCTAATCGGATTACAAATCTGATTTTCTCTTATTTCATGTATAGTAACACTTACAAGCAGGGAATGTGATAATAATGGTTAAAATGATGTGGCCCATACCCCGTGAAACACTCTCTATGATCATCATATCCTCATCAATATTTTTAATTTTCCACCTTTATCGCACATTCTGGAATTATCAGTTTATGATTTAAATTTATAGCAAATTATTTTAATTTGAATATTTTTAAAAGTAAAAATAAAATATCAAAACTTTATTTAGTAAGTCAAGTGTATCTATTGCTGTAAAATAAGAATATTACAACGATATTTAAAAATAATAATTTAATATAGAACTAAAACAATTAATTAATGTATCACTGCTGTATAAATACGATGTGGACGCCCCCCTCCCACAAAAGTACTTTAAAAAAATGGCAGTGAAAAAAATCTAGAATAAAACATCCCTAGAAAAAAATAAGACACGGCAAAAACCACGTTTTTTTTTGTGGAATGCTTATTACCTGTTTTCAAAGGTATTTTCAATAAAAGCGGTTTTGCCTGAGATGTTTGTTCCGGGGATGATTTTACCGGGGGACTTTTTTACCAAAGATGTTTTTTTTCAGGAAATCTTTTTACCCGGGGATGTTATTTCCAGAGAAGTTTTTTTCCGGCACCCCTAATAATGTTGACTGATAAAGAAAGAAAGAAAAAGTAAACATCTTTTGTCTGCCTGGAATTGCGGACTTCTAAAAAAAAGAAAAAAAATTAAAATTACTATTTTGTAAAAAAAAAGCAATTCTTATAGTGAATAATTAAACATAAAAGAGGTATACGATTTTGTTGTCCTAAAAGCAAGCGGAGCAGTTTATTTATGGTCCAAAATATCACAGGGCAATCTTTTCGTATCATAACCATTCAGCACAATTTTAATCGACAGTTGACTCTCCCTAAATCAACCATTGTGTTCACCTAAGGCTATTGCAATATTCAAAGTTTGTCATTCTCCCAACTCCTTTTCGAGTTAATAGCCATTACAACCTGAATTTAAAAAAAATCGTAGCAACTGCAATTTTGAAGATAGAGTTCGAAAAAAAAAGTATTTGATGTTTTAGTGCCCTCTATTAGACTCTGAAATCAAATGTTTAAAATTCCGACTTTGAAAAAAAATAATAGCAATAAAATCTTGAAAAAAGCTTTCGTACCCGATGAATATTTATCATATCTGGGTATTCCGAATCGATCCAGTAGACCCTGAGATATCAAGCATTATACAAACACATATATATAGACTGATATTTTTAGTCTTTTTTGGGTTCCCGAGCTCCAATATACGCGTTTCCGTCAAAATCGCATTTTTTCACAATACATTCCCATATGGGCAGTATTTCAGAAATATTTGCAAGGAATACCGAGATTGATTTCGTTATCATTATGTTGCTTGCCTTAAAAGTGCGCACTTTCTCCTTTTCAACTTAAAACAATATATATAGCTACTGGATTGCCGGATTTGTTTTTTTTTTCCATAAGGATTTATTATAAGCATTAATTGTTTTCCTATATTTTAATTTTATTCTTTATTCTTTTATACAGGGTATTTTTATATTTCATTGTTTGCTCATTTTATATATTTTTTATATAATAGGAACTTTTTTATATCAGGGGGGGGGGGCAATAGAAAGATGATGGAGGCGCTAAATTCGCAACCCAAATTACAGATTTTTTTTGGTGTCTTAAGTTTCAAAAGTCTAACATGTATTACGTCTCTGTGAATTATTTTGCCTTTTTCTAAGAAGAATGTAAAATTAATTTCTCGTTAAAAATGTTCCTTATGATAAGATTTTCTAGAAAGAATTGTTTGTAATAATTTTTAACACGCATCCATAACTAGAAGTGAACAACAACAAAACAAAGCTTCGTTATTCAATTATAGGAAATATGTATTACAATACATATGAAATACCAGAAGAGTAGTAATTACACACCTTATAGTGCTTTAAATACTGGACTCTGTATTTGCAACAATTTTAAGAACTTGATTAGTAAACAATGTTACTGCAAGTTTTTATTTTCAGTTTTGAAAACCTTTTAGCAATTCAAAGAAAATTATATTTGATCCACTTATTCAACTTTAGAATTAAAGGAATTATAGAAAGTTGAGTACCTATACAAGAATTATAAATGAAAAACATTTTTTTGGTCATTACTTATTACCAAGACAACATTTACACTTACCTTACACGAACCAATGAAAAGCTAAAGAAAAAAATTCAAAATTATTTTTTATAATATAGATAAGCATGCAATTTGTTGTCGTATAATACAAGATTAGTACAGGGTGTTCGTACAAAGAAGTCTACCATATTTACTTTCGTTATTATTGAAGCTACATGTAGTTCAAATGAGGCAAAAACTATGTTTTTTGTCCATTTTAATAGCATATGTAGAAAAACAATCGAACATCTAGTTTAAGGGATATTCAACAAAATCCACTTATTTAAATGGAGCACCCTGTATATTTTTGCATATCTCTAAAGATAACGTCGATACAAATAAGTAAGTTTTGATTAAGTATATTTCTAAAATGAAAAGTAAATGATTTATAAATCCGTTCTCTTAAGATAGATGGTTTTTTGCAAACAATATTAAAATCGAGGTTAAAATGGGCAAAAAAATTATAAATTCTTTTCTCATTGAAGCAGTGTTGTAAGTCCAATAATAACGAAGAACCCTGTATTTACTTTTTAAGAAATTTGGTTATTAAATGAAATAAGATGCTTATAGTTTGAAAATATGAAGGTATGTATGTGCATAGGTATTATATAAGCTAGAAAACAATTGTAAAATAAGGCCACGACCTAATAACCTAATTGAGAGCACTTAATAAAAATTGCTTTAACAGGACAATTTGCATCACCTTCACTTCAAATAAATACTAGATGTCTAGGTCTATAATATTTTTAGAAGGCGATAAAAAAAACAACAGATTCTGCTATCAAACAAAGAGGTGACTGACAAATACCCCCAACATGTGTTAAGGAGTACAAAAGGAGTCATAATTATTCTAGGAAGTATCAACATTGATAATATATAATATAAGCAATGGTATCAAACAATTTTTAAAAAGAAACAGCTTGGGAAAGAATTAACAATGATTAGTGCCTTATGATAGTAGATATTATTTTATGAGCATTTAACTACTAGAAATTTAGGAATAGCAAAGCAAAGAATTACAACAGATTATTAAACTCGTTATTAAATTTAGCCAGTAAAGCCCTTTCATCTAATTGTTTTTAATACGCCTGCAGTCTTTTTGCTTGAAGGCAATTAATACCATGAATTATTTAATACTTATTCATAATAAAATAAGAAAAAAATTAATTCATTTTGTTGCAAAACTTACCTACAAGTCTTCAAAGTGGTAAAAAACAAAACATTTTTGGAACATATCAAATTTAGACAGTTCAGGGTGCAAAAAATTCTTGTTCCCACCACTTTGAACGAACCGGAACTAACTAAAAAAACATTTTTGGATATCAGCCATTAGACTGAAAATCCCTCAATAAAAGTTATTTAGCTTTAAATTTTATGGTTAAATAAAAAATATCCCCCGTTTCTAGTTTTTCTATGTAATATAAGTACGAGTATAAAAAACGTTCTGAAATTTAAAACAATTGTATAATTGTAACAGAAGAGATTAAATTCCTAACATCAAAAATAATTTTTAAAACATTAACAAAAATACTTACTCGGCAATAACTGTATATCTGGTTTCAGAATTACTTGGGCCAGATGGAGCTTGCACGATAGTAGTTGTGGCCACGGTTGCTGACACATTGGCCGAAGAAGATTCCAACACACTCCTGGAGGGCTGTACAGCAGCCGTAGTGGCAGCGCTTCCATAACCAGCAGGTGATGATGTAGAAGTAACTCCTTGTTCTGGTTTGGGTACAGAAGACGATGGAACTGAAGTGTTAACACTCGAGGTTGAAAGATCTTGAACCTGAGTCGCAACAGCTAACGAACCATCTTCAACTAAAGGCTCAAGTGAAGATTTCCGAGTACTGGAACGAGATGTTTTACCAGAACTATGGGAGTCGCTTGAATCACTACGTTTTCCAACAAATACGGGCGAATAAACTTGGCTAGAATCACCAATTGTGGTGGCAGTCTGACTTATAATGTTGTATTGCTGAGTAGTTGGGGTGGAAGTTGATTGATCCTGTGCTTGCTGAGAGGTATAACTTTGCTGCATAACGGAACTTGCCATTATTTGTGCAGACCCTGAGGCATGGTCTGAATAAGTTACAGGATGATTCTGACCAGGTTCGACTAGATTGGAGTAACTTTGCATAGAGGAGGTTGCCATTTGCGGTGGAGAAGCATAAATTGGTGCCCGAGGATCGTAAACGGGCTGATTTAGAGGCGGTTGTGCATAGAACACCTGCGAGTTTTGCATGCTATACATATCTCCTGATATTAACTGTCTCTGATTCTGCTGACATGGTAAAGTAATTGGCTGCTGAACTACAATGGGTTGTTGTTGGGAATGCGAGTGTTGCTGAGGAGTGACGAAAGAGTTCATGGGCAAGTTTTGAAAGTACTGGTTCTGAACAAAATTTGATACTTGAGTTCTTGGAGTTTCTGGAACAGATCTTTGTCTAACAAAGCTGTGAGCCTGCATAACATCAATCTGACCATGGTGCAGCTGCTGAGTAGGTACTGAAATGGGGGTGGAATAAGACTGACTTTGGCGAACAATGTTTGAATAGCACGGATTTCCTTGTGCATTATAGACATGACCTTGTTGTGGTGCCATGGGGTGAACATTTTGTTGAACAACATCTTGGTTGGTTGAAGAGTTCATGTAGTTGGCCTCTGTTGTAGTAGCAGTCATTGTGTATTGTGGTTGTGGCTTCGTACAGCTTATTTCTGGTGAATCTGGAGACTTGTATGTCAGGGCATTTTTTGGAGTATATTTGGAATCATCCAAGTAGTCCATACAAAGCCAACGTCCACGTCGAAAGGGCTGAATTGTTTCTACTTTAACCACTTGAAAACGTGTGCCTGGAATGCGAGCAGATCTAGTAACTGGCATTTCTTTCTTACGGGGTGTTGTAACAGTTGTCGTAGATGTCACACTTGTGGTTATAGAAGCTGTATCTGCTGGTAAACCAGTACCTGGGACGGTGGTTGCTGTGGTAACTGGTACCTCTTTGGTAGACGAAGTTTGTGTTATATCCGACATTCCACTTGTTGAAGCACTAGCCTTACTTGTTAATGAATTTATTGAAGTTTCTGAAACGTTACCAATAGAAACAGCAGAGGTCTCCGAAGGCACAATAGCTAGTCCATACTGCGAACTAGAAGGTATTACAGTCACAGAACACAATGCACTACACGAACCGATGTAATTGTCATCAGCATCCCGGGAACATGTATCTTCTGAAAAACTTGGAGTTTCGTTGTCAGTCACTCGCGAGATATCATCTGTATGAGACTCGTCCAGATCATCAGCTGAATCGTCACCACCAAAGTCCGTACGCTGCGTGAGACTAACACCTGTAATTTGAAAAGAGCAAGTTGACTTCTTCAGTGGTGGAGGCGAAATTGCAAGTGTAGTCATAACCTGTCTGGAGGAATTGTTTATTATTACTTCGGGCTCACCGAGCCTTATCGTTTCACTCGTCGTTCGATGAATCACGTTATTTACTTTTTTCGATTTAACAGTGTTTCTTGTTTTAAGCTGCACCGAGCAAGACATACTGACCGAATTAAAGGTACTGCAGGAATAGGTTAATTGGAAAAAAACTGCTACAACTTTAAAGCGCGTTTAATTCTTTCAGATTCGAAAATAACATCCTTTTCTGTGATGAAATAAATTGCTTGCGACCAATAACCGACTAATTAATTAACGTATTTACAAGGAAAAATAAACCGAAATTTTAATTTACGTGCCCAACCACCAAACTCCAGGCAATTGCTACACATGCGCGTTATTTTGAGAGTATTGAAAAAGCTCTGAGCCACGCATACGTAGTCGTTTCGGCTACATTCGGGTCGAAACTCGCAGATATTACTCTTGCAGCTAACTTATTGCACCGCACGCACCGAGAAAAACTAAATAGACTCATAATATTGCCAATGTATGCCGAAGTGCGTGGCTCAGAGCTCTTTCAACACTTGCTAGTATTCACACTTGTCACTTCGTACACACTTAAAATGTACAGTTTTCTATCCAAACTTTTATGATGTATTGTCCAGTTTCTTCAAAAATAACTAATTAATACACTATCAATCAGCTTACCTTATTTCAGCGATGACATACTATCGTAAACTACTAGACGTCACTTCGTTACTACTTTCCACTCTAAATATGCACGACAGAAAACAAATGAAGAACAATTTAAAGCTTTCCCGCCTCATCATTTGTACTTCCTCATACATTCGATGAAATATTTTAAATCTTCGAAAACTAAGGCGTAAGAAATAAAACGTAAACAGAAGATTAGGTGTTGCATACCTAATATATCTATTATGTATGTCATGTACGCCTAACTTAATTGTTTTACATGACATTCATCATATAACAGCCTGTCTTGTCCACTGCTGAACATAGGCCTCTCTCAACCTGTTCCACTTTGATCGGTCTTAGGCATCTTGGATTCAGTTTTTAGATATCCTTTTCACGTCATCCGTCCACCCTGTAGGCGGTCTACCTCTGCTTCTTAACGCATCGTCTCTCGGACGCCATTCTAGTATCCTTTTGGTCCATCTATTATTTGGCATTCTTGCGATATGACCTGCCCAATTCTATTTTAAATGTATTATTCTTTCAACGCCATCTGTAACTTTTGTTCTCTCACGTATTTCTTCATTTGGGATTCGGTCTCTCAGCGTCTTTCCATGGCTCGTTGGGTTACTCCTATTTTGTTGACGGTTTTACGTGTTAGTGTTAATGTTTCCGAGCCATATGTCAATACCGGGAGGATGCATTGGTCGAACACTTTGCGCTTGAGGCATACAGGAATGTCTACTTTAAATATGTATTTTAAGTTGCCAAAGGCAGCCCAAGTCAGTCCTATCCTTCTGTTAAGTTCACATGTCTTGTTGTCCCTTCCAATTCGGATTTCGTGTCCCAGATATTTGAATGATGTCCCATGTTGGATTTCTTTTCCTTCTAGTGCTAGGTTGCAGCTAGGGACCAAGTTTGTCATAAACTGAGTTTTAGCGATATTAATTTTTAATCAGACTTGTTGAGAAGCTGCTGACAGTTTCGAGAGCATTTCGTTTGCTTCGTCTAATCGGTCTGAGATCAGTACGATGTCGTCGGCAAAACGCAAGTAGCTTAACTTTTCGCCATTCACGTTTATGCCTTTATTTCCTATATCGATCTTTTTAAACATATATTCTAACAGGGTTGTAAAGAGCTTGGGAGAGATTGTGTCCCCTTGTCGAACGCCTTTTTCAATTTTAAACTGATTTGTTTCTTCGTGTATTTTTACTTTTGCTGTTGCATGTTCATATATATGACGTAGAAGGGAGATATAGCGAGAGTCTATACGACAGTCAGCTAGGGTTTCAAACAGTTCATGGTGGTTTTTGGAATCGAAAGCCTTCTCGTAATCAACAAATGTCAGCACCAGAGGCTTGTTGTATTCTATGCACTTCTCCACTAACGATTTTGTAACCTGGAGGTGGTCATTCGTTCCATATCCAGCTCGAAAGCCCGCCTGTTCTCTTGGCTGGTACAAATCAAGTTTGTTAGTAAGCCGTGCAGTAATGATTTTGGTGAACAGCTATATAAATGTGTTAGCAGACTAATGGGTCTGTAGTTTAAAATAAAATTCTTCAACTTCTTCGTCTGTATGCTTCGATGTAGGTGCATAGACTTGTATAATTTTGATGTTATATCGTTGATTTAGTCTTATTATTACATAGCAAACTCTGGGGCTTATACTACTTATTTGAAGTATATTTTGAACATGTCGTGTGTGGATCAAAGGTCCCACTCCTCTCACCGAGCTGTTCTCTTCGCCTTTGTGGTAATACATGTTTCCTGATTTTAGTAGGATTTGTTGTTCTCCTCTTTTTCGGGTTTCACTTATCCCGACTACGTTCCAATGAATTTGTTTGAGTTCTTCTTCTAATTCTAGGACTTTCTCGTCCGACGAAAGAGTCCTCATATTGCATGTCGCAATATGCAGTTTTAGTTTGCCTTGGTGGTGGCCTGATCTTACCCTGGGATTCTTAGCACCCTCCAATCGCTGTCTGTTTCGACCGCCACCGTGGTCGGGGACTAGCGATTTGCCGGAGACTGAGGGGCGTCTTTGATTTCCACTTTCCATTTTTTGGTTTGAGGATTTTAGCATTTACCTATCACGCTGGCCAGTGCGAGTTGATAGGGGTTTTTTTGGGAGATGGGTTGGGATTTAACCTAGGTAGGTTGGAATATGGACTGGATAGGGTTAAGGTTAGGACTTGATTTCCCTCTGCGCTAGGAGGTGAGGAGGAATCAAGGCTCGCGTGGGCAGGGTCGCTTCCCTGAAGTAGACCTATTTCTGCTGGGATTTCAGAAAGTGTCTACCCGCTACCCTATACATGACATTACATTACAACATTACAACAAAAACACATTACGTTGAAAATTTGATACAAATTTTAAGTATATAATATGAAAAACGAATGGTAAATAAAAACAATCTAAACGACTTGATGATAACATTGATTACCCTTATACTTAATGGCATCTTACTTTATTTGATAAATATATTCGATTTGTGTTTACTCTAAGTGGTAGTAATAGCAGTTAGCAACGTGTATGCATTAAAAAATTAGCATTACATACATTACTGTTATGAGTGTCCAAAAAGTCTTTCATATTTTGTATAGTAGTAGCACTAAAACGCAATATTGCTATATACGGGCAATTTTTGAAAATACGAAAACTGAAAAAAAAACGTTTTTTAAATTCAAACTTTTAAAAAATACATAGAAAAAACTGACAACACGACATTTTCTAAATTTTGTAGGCAGGATCGCTTCAACCGTTAGAAAAACTAGGCGACTGCCTATGAGCCGAAATTTTGAGGCGACAAAATAAAATTTTAATTTAACTTCGTTCAATTTATATTAACCAGTAAGAAAATAGATGTACTTCTCAATTCTTTTTATGTCTTAAAATTATTGAATAAATGCAATATGTTTATTAGTGACAAACGAATAATATTAACTTTTGGGGCCCAAGGCTGATGGCTTGCCTAGGGCGCCAAGCACCCTTGCACCAACTTTGTTTGTAGGCTTGGTAAAGCTAGGGAGAGGCTACCATTTGGTTATAGTGTCCCAATGCCATAATTTCTCTGTGACGCCTGCTGTGAAGTTTTGCAGTTTGGTAAATAATGCCCCTTTATTTTAACAATCGCAATGGACGTTAAAACTTTTCCGTTTAAGCTTAATTTGGCAATCAACGATATAGAAAAGATTGGAAACTTCATTTTTTGGTGCAAATGCATTTAAAAGTAGTAATTGTTACCCCTCCCGACTTTTTGATTGAATTTCTTTTGAAATACATAAACCCTTTTGTTGCAAATTTTATGCGCTATGTTTTCTTTTTTTTATCTCCAGAAAAGTCATTTACGAGATAATTACAAAAAACCAGTGACGAGTCCTGGCATAGTCAGTCAGGGGCAGTGGCGTAGCTACCATAGTGCTAGGCGGTGCCGTGCACCGGGGCCCCCAAGCTCAGGGGGCCCTCGGACCCTGACCAGCAAACCTCAAATTGAACTAGCGAAAAATTCTCCCACTTTCGGAATGTAAATGAAATAGGTTGCAACACGACTTTAATCATGGCAACTCATTTTAAATAATACAGGGGAATTCCCAACAAGTTTCGAACTTCTGTTGGAAACTTGTGGGGAATTCCCCTGTATTCTTTCTGTTGTTTGTGCAGTGTTTCCGGGGATTCCCCAATGACGTTTTGTAGCGTAGCATTACATTACGTTTCAGTTTCTTGTTAATCTTGTTAGTTGTTGGTTGTTCCCTGTTTTGCATAAATTAGAGAATAAGAGAACTAAAATTATGCATAAAAAAAAAGAAACCTAGTGGTGCGTTTAAGCGCAAACAACGCCAGGAAAGAGATGATAGTAAACAAAAATTACCAAAAATTGACAATTTTTTTTAGTCAGCCTTCTACAAGTGGTTTTGGCCCAAATATTTCTGTTGATAGTGACTCAGATAATGTGACCACTGCAGTGCCGGCTGAGAAGCCTACTGAAGAAGATTTGATCATCATTGCAGTTAAAGATACCGCCGCCGGTGACGATGCCAGTTTAGTTAGGGGCCCAGTTTTTTTTTGCACCAGGGCCTTTGGTTACCTAGCTACGCCTCTGGTCAGGGGAGGTTTATTATGATGAAGCATGAACAAATCTCCTTTGCAGGGGGAGCAAAAGTGTTCTTCTTATGTATTATTTTACACTAATCCAAAAAAACACGTGTGCAAAATTTTTAGATTTTTATCATTTTTTTTTCTGCCAAAAAGACTAATTTGACAGGCAGAGTTAGTTTCCAACTAATTTCTGTAAATCGAGTTCTATCACTGCTATAAATGTGCAAATATCACATACTGTGTTCAAGATTTTAGTTAAGTATGGCTGCATGCAGAATAAACTAGAAAATCCAAAGTAGACCCTAGTACAGATTTTTGACTTAAAGCAAACAGTTTAATTTAGCAACTAACATAACTCTGACATTATAGGAGTATATCAAACTACAGACCTATTTTAGAATTTACACCTAAAACCATAAGTAAATAGTAGTAACAAAGGTTTGGTTTAAATTGTTTGATATAAGTACAAATTTATTTGTTCTAGCAGCAAATCGCTATTTATATTCATATTTCATAATGCAGACGCACAATGATATACATAAAAATTTAAATTACCTACAGTAGTCACATTTTTGTGTTTAATGTAAATAATAGAAATAACTTTATCTGTATGTAAATACTACAAAAGAATCGGCTTACCTAAAGTCAAGAAATTAATAATTAGTTATGTTATAGTAGTAGTCTGTATTACATTGACTATGTCATATTGAAACTGTTTTAAGACATGGACGAGAAGAACAAATCAACATTTTTTGATAAATTCAAAAACATACGAGTAAATAAAAATCTCATTACTTTAAAACTAACACTTTTCTTTTTATATGGAGGTTAGTATTTAATCATATAAATTTAATAAATTTAATAAATAATTTGTGTTTTTAGCAACATCATCTTTAATGCCATATTTGACGATACACATGCAAAGTATTGGGCTAACTATAAAAGAAATTGCTATAATTTATCTCGCTTTACCTTTTACAACGTTTCTTGCACCACCAATAACTGGCTTCTTAGTAGATAAATTTGGTCAGTACAAACCTGTAATAATTGTATCTTTTATCCTTAACGCTGCCATACATCATTCATTATTGCTGATACCTCACCAAGAAACTATAGGTGTTGTACCTTCTGGTTATGTAATGAGCCATCCTAACAAGGAATATGTAGAAGTTTGGTGGAGTCCATGTCCAAGTAGGGAATGTCCAGAAAGAGAAGAAATTGATGTGGTACTAGATATGTGTGTTGATCATTGCTTACTCTTAAATCGAGAATTAAAAGTTGCTAAACCAAACCCACCAGTACCAGCTGAAGATATAGGTGATAAAGATGATTTAATTTTTCATTTAGGAAAAACCAACAAAAACAATACACGAAAGACTGCGTAAGAATATTTTCTACATTAATTTTTCAAATACTAGTAATATAACATTTTATCCAACTGTAGTTGTACTTTATCACCATTTCAGGAAAACCAAAAGAAAAGGCAAAAAGAAAAAGAAAGTGTTCCAAAATGATACCGCTGTTATGTTTGTCTTAAACATGCATGCAGATTTAGCTGAACCTGTAGAAAACATTGGTATTGAATTAGAACTAGATGAAGATGATGCTATAAATTTTAAAAATCGGTTTAGCAAAAAACTTTTGAAAAAATCTGGAGTAAATGTTACTGAACTAGAAGAAGGTGATTTACGATGTGGAGGAGTGGTTGAAAAAACCAATTCCACTTACAAAAACCGATTAAAAGAGTGGTCTGGGGATTGCATTGTACAAAAATGTAATTTTAGAGATGGTGGTCCGGAAATTTGCCCACCAGATTTTAAAGAAAGTGACGACAGAACATTTTGGATTTACATTACTTTAAGATTTTTGGGTAGTGTTATGCTTTCTGCGGGAATAACTATCATGGATCCTGTAGCTCTGATGATGATTGAAAAATATGGAGGAGATTTTGGACGTGAAAAATTATTTTCAAGTTTTGGAATGGCACTTTTTTCACCCATAACTGGATTATTAATTGATCAAAGTAGTAAACATTTAGGATATACAGATTATTCCGCAGCATTTTATACTTATGATGTACTTTTGCTTGTGGGTGCATTTACAGTCCTTTTAATGCCCCTTGGTACAAAATTACCTGCAGATAACATTTTCAGAGATTTACTCAATATATTCAAAATGCCAAACGTAATAGTATTTATTCTTTTCTTATTCGTGTTAGGAAATCTGTGGGGTTTTATAGAAGGGTTTTTATTTTTTTATCTTAAAGATTTAGGAGCCCCAAACTATTTGTTAGGTATTACTGTAACGGTAGGAACAGTTAGCAGCTTACCATTTTTGTATGGTGCTGAAAAAATTACTAAAAAGCTTGGACATATTAACGTCATCATTGTTGCTTTCTTTGCTCATGCTGGACGTCTTATGGGATATTCTTTTATAGAGTAAGTGGGTTGCAAAATGTATTTTAATGAGAGCTCTTAACTTATTTTGAATTTATTTAGGAGTGCATGGTGGTGTTTTCCATTTGAAGCAATGGAATCCCTATCAGTTCATTTGATGTGGGTTGCTGCAGCAACTTATTGTGCTATTTTAGCTCCAAAACACTTACTGGCAACTCTCATTGGAGTTATAGGCATGGCGCATTTTAGCATAGGTATAATATTCTTATTATAAAATACAGGTCGTCTAGTTTAGCCGGGACACTATTAAGATTTTGGAAACTGTATGAGATAAAAAGTCGGCTTAATTAGATAAAAGTTGCCTAATCAGGAAAACAATGTAATGGTGATTTTGTTTTTTTAACAGCCATAGCTTACTGGATAGAGCAAGAAACCAAAGAAGCAAAATTTCTTAAAACGTAAAATATGGAAAAAAAACTAAAAGCAAAACTAGATACGACCAAGAAATCGAAGAAGCAAAATTTCTTAAATGTAAAATATATAGTGAGAATAGAAAAAAAAACTAAAAAGAAAAAGTTGTAGATCTTTTAAAGCTTCATTATGAAAAAATATGTTTTGTTTCGTTTTCGAACCAAAAAAATTTTGGTTTCTTGCTCCTATCTAGTAAGCTATGGGTATTTTGGAAAAAACAAAATCACCATTACATTGTTCCCATAAATAGGCAACTTTTATCTTATTTAATTGACGTTGTATCTCTTACAGATTCCGAGATCGCTATAGTCTTCCGGTTAAAATAAACAACCTGTATTTGCTGTATTTAATTAATTTAATGAACCAGAATGAAGATTTTCCGAGACTTAAACTCGTATGAAGATAACCATAAAGTTGGCCAAGTATAAATACTTAAACAAAGCTTAAAATTATAACCACTTTGACAAAGGCAAAATGTTCATAAAATATTTGTTTAGGTCGTGGAACTGGCAGTTTCCTGGGTGGTCATATTATAAGTAAAGCTGGCATTCGTCAAGCCTTTAGATTCATGGGGCTAGTAGCAGTTGTTTCAGGAGCATTATACGCTTCATTATATTATGCATGGTTGAGGAAAATCGAAGTCAGATACAACCACGATAAAACAGAAGATGGTATAACAATTTTCCGTTATCAGCAAATATTAAAAATACTTTAATTACAGAAGCTGCAGAGGCAGAAAAATTAAAAACAGAGACAGAACCAAAATTCAAAGATCAAGGAACAATGGTTAGTTTCGAAAGATTAAGTTTGATGATTGAATACAACCAAATTGGATCATTAACATCTTTGGGCAGACGAAGTATTAGAGATAATGATACAATTATTCGTGCAAGAAGTAATAGCATCAGAAGAGGAAGTTACAGTATTGGAATGTTCAAAACTTCTCGTGGAAGTGCATCAAAAGTTGATTTATTGAAATCTGCTATAGAAGTAAATCATTCTAAACATTCGGGGAACGTCTTCAATCCTCAAGTAAATTAAAGTTTTGTTAAATACCGCTTAATATTTCAATTAATATTTTTTCTAGATTAATGATAGTAAAACATCAAGTGCTCCCAAGTTGATTCAGAAAAGCACAAGCCTTGGACCTATAATGGATCAAGAAGTGGATAAGACGATGATACCAGACGAAACAGAAGAAATTATCTATGACACAAAATTACAAGTTACACAAGAAAACACAAAAATAAAAGACGAAAAAAATTGAAAAATTTAAAATACACCATTAACTTCAATCATATACTGCCGGCCAAACTTCTCATTGGAGTGAGTGCCTCCTACTTTGCTTCATTATAACTTCAGCCTCGAGTAACTTATTTTTTTATTTGAATTTGGTTTGAGCTTCGTAACTTCTGAAACTCCTTATATTAAAGGGAGATTAAGGATGATTGTTAATATATATTTAAAATAAATATTTGTAAATTTTAAAATACTGCTGAAAAACCTTTTAATAACAAAGCTTTGTCTTCTGCAACTATAAGGATAAGGACAATAAGATTTTCATGAGAACAAGTGGTCAGCACGAAATTTACCCATTTTACAAAGGGGCCATTTCTACCATTCTCATTTGTCACAAGCACGATTTCTACTTGGGTTGGTCAAAATTGCCCAGGGTTCATCAACTTGAACGTGACAGTCAGAATCGAATAGGAGAGGCTATGAAACACTAGCTGGAGTCTGTGTCATGTATTGTGCATCACTACCCCATACTTTTCTTCAGTCTTAAAAAATAGGTGAAACACTTTGCCTGGAGTTTCCCATAGTTTAGACACCTAGTTACTTACTGTATTTGCAAAAATATATTTGTATACTGTTGTACCGTCTAATGACTCTTAAGGTTGCTCCACTCATATCCTTGTCTGTTGAATAGCAAACACTACTAGGAATTGCCTGGGGCATAAACCACCTGGTCTGTATACCTTACTTATGTTATAACGGTATTTGTTTTTCTTTTTTAAAGAAAAAAAATGACCCACAAATTAGGCTCAAAATGCATATTCTCCTGAAACAGATATATATCTAGTCCTTTCCCTCTATCAGTCATAAAAAATATGTCTTAGCATATTTTTGATAGCACTAGTAATTCCTGTGAGCTGTCCGTTCTGTTTGGTTCTTGTGCCAGTGATTAATTATTTAGAACATAAAATTTGATATTTTGAGATTTGTTCTTCTTGAAGTTAAAATTGTCAATGCTTTTATACGCATTTACATTGGACAGGCGCACTTTGAAAACAAGGTCCATAATTTGGCAGCGTTAAAAAGTAAAAGTGTTACATAATTAAATACTATATTTCAACTGCATGCATGCATTACAAAGTAATTTTTACTTCTACACAAATCCATATACAACAAAATAAAAATTTAATTCCGACTACAATTTAAATCAAAGTGCCACACTCTTGTACACGGGTAGAAATTGGGGCAGTTACAGAATTAAAAAAGATTATGTGTAGAGGTTGAGAACTCGTTAACAAATGAGATTGAAGCAAGAGGTAGAACCTTTGTATAGCCGTTATGCACTGATCCGGGGAAAGATCAAAGTTAAATGTGATTCTTCCTAACCAGTCTAACTTGTGCAAGGTGTATATGCTATATTTGATAGGATGGACAAAACAGTGACATGCAAAGTCAAATTGACCCTGTTTTTTGAACACATGTTATGCCAATTACATTAAAACTTGTCATTTAAATAATAACTCTGCAGACAATATGTTATTACTACTAGGGGAATTTCATAGACATATTACAATTAAAGTGGACCAAGCATTTATTTGTGAATTTTCTCGCTACATTCAAATTTCAAGCAAAAAAGAACCGTGATTTAGATAAACTAACTTCATTCTTCAGTATGGATTAATTTTTGTTGTGGTGAATTACATACACACACCTCTATTTTTAATTTAAGAACTAAATTACTATACTATCCTACATATGCTAACAATTCAACCCCACTATTCCAAGCGTCTCTCTGTCATGCCCGCTAAAGTTGTTAGCATCGGTCCACTTTACTTGTAATATGTCTATAGGGTACTTTTTTTAAAAAAATGAAAAACTTAAATAAATAATTTTGTTTTACAAAAATCCCGATAACATTAGATTGTTCAATTCCAGATAAGTGTGACAGTAAATTGTAGAGTATTAGAAGAAATCGGTGGAGGAAGCATACCAGGAGTAATTTTAAAGATATTGGCATTTTATTTCAAATATAAACGAAATAAAATATGTAAACTTTATTCATCAGAAAAGTTGCAGTAACTCTAAGATCTAAAAATACTCACAAAATTAAATGTGTTAGGGAAACTATAAAATAATCATTATTATTTACAATGAAGAGTTCATGATAAACCGGCAATTACACGTTACAACCTACTGCTACTATAAAATAATATTTTTCAATAAAAAATAAAATGTACAATTGCTGGTTCTTATAATTAATGAGACACTTTGATTCTCAGCAGTGGACTGCAACGTGCAATTACTGCCTAACTTTAAAAACTATCTTTTACAAGATCTACACAATTTATGTTATATATAGTAAAATTTTTGCTCTGCATGTACAGAATTTGCCTATTCAAAGTATACTTAAATCTTATTACACGACCAAAAAATATTTCATTATAACATTTCAAAAAACTATTGTTAAAAATTTATTTACAACAAATCGTCGGTAACAAAAAGCATTTTCATAGAAAATGTTAAGAATGGAATCAAGCGGTACCACCTAGCTTGTCAAAAGAGCCACATTTATTTCCTTCACCATTTTAACACGATGGAGCATTTTTTCTAAAGCATTCCTTGGTAGTGGCATCGTTGAATACCACACAGGACTGTCTGGAACACAAGATCTTTCTGGTAATAGGTAGAATACGTCATTCCTAGTCTTCACACTTTCAGGACTGAAAAAAAATTGTTAGTTACGATTTACAGAACTAATATAGGGTATATAAAAAATAACTTTTAGCTCTGACAATTTAAAAATCAGTTCAAAGTTGCAAAGTTATTGTAAAATGTTTCGAGATACCAACCATTTTGATAAATAAAATTCGTAAAGTTTTACAGGACAACGCAATGGATTGTCTTCATTTTCCTGTTGTTCATAAACTTTCTTTTTGCGTGTATTAGTATCTAAAATAAAGACATATAAAAACAATTAAAAAAATAAAGCATCAAAAATGTTACCGGAAGCCGTTTGTGGTGGGTAGAATCGTAAAAGCACATTTCTAGATCCAGCTACTTTATTGGTTCCTGGCTGGTTGGGATTACGTTTCCAATGTTTCATAATATGTGAAAAAGAAAGCTGCATGTGTTCATCTACAGTCTGCAAAAGGTTTAAGTGAACACATCACATTGTACAATTTTTGTTGTAAGAACTTACTGTCAGATTAAAGTGTTTTGTATTGAAGAACATCAAGGTGCTTAATAAAACATGAGGCGAATGAGCACCGAGTTGCTTACTTTCCCATAGATGTTCTTCTTCAACACGGGTTACTATGTAATCTAAAACATTAAGATTGCATTAATTTTTCTATAACAAGTAATTAAATTAAATCTCATAAAATACACAATTAGAGTAACTTACGAGAATCATTGTAGAGAACAGAGAATTTCTTAGCGACTTCGTCCAAACAATCTGTGAATTTTTCATAATAAGAGTCACAGAATATATTATCAATACGTCCATTTTCGAATAAGTACTGTTGGATTCCTGTAAGATGCACATATTTAAATTTACGACTTAAATTAATTGCTTAAGCAAAATTCAGACGACGAAGGTAATTTTATATTGATATTTTATCAATTTATATTCATACAAAATTACCAAAATGTTTCCAGACTAATATTTCAACAAACTTAAGACACAAACATCATACCTAAGCATAAATAGTATATAGTGTCAGGTGCATACTCTTGCCCATTGGGTTTTCGAACTTCCTTTACAAATAAACATAAAGAATAATTGAGTTCGTCAGCAGTAAGTTGCAATATTTCAGGTTTAAACAGTTTCACTCTTCGAGAAGACTTCTCAAGTTCTGCATTTTTAGTTGTAACCCACTGCTTCCATGCATTCACGCCAAATGTATACTGTAAAGTGCAAAATTAAACTTTGCGCAAACAAAATCATCTTTAAAATTACTTTTAGACACATATTAGCATCAGGTTTTTCGACAGGCTCAGCAGGAGCAGCTGGTTGAGGTGGTGCCATCATTGGCATGTCCATCTGGTTTGATGAACGACGTCCTCGTTTGCTTGCAGTATTTCTAGGCGGACGTCCTGGACGTTTCCGTCCTCTAATAGCCTGTCTCTCCATCATATGATGGATGGGTTGAGGATCGTCTACGGCTTCTTCTGTTCCTACTACTATAAGAAATCCACAAAACATTAACAAGCTTATTAATATTTCATAAACATTTCAATTAAATTCTTTCAATCACAAAATCACTATCTAGTATGTCATATACCTCCTGGATTTTCACCTCCTTGTGAAGCGGTTATTGTGCTTGCAGTAAGAGCTCCCTCTAGATCTACAGCAGGTTCATCAAGTTCTGTTGCCATTTTTAAAGCCATTTGCAACATATCATCTCCAAATGTATTGCTTGCATCTACAGGCTCTGGACTGAATGTTCCTTCGTCAGCAGCAGCTGGAAAATTATTTAAATTTTAGTCAACAAAAAATATGTAGTGTGGAACAAAATTCAATATCTCCCGAAATATTTGTTTGGGAAAATGCTCGGACAGATATACTGATTTAAATCATGCTATTTCAGAGAGTTATTTGGAGATTTGCATTAATCAAAGCTTCAACACGTTAATAACAGCAGGAATTACTCTTGCTGCAGTTGAACCTCCTCCTTCTGGATTGTCACAAACAATCTCGTGGCCTTTCTTGATATGGTTGCCCATTCAAATATTTGCGACTTATTGAGCGTACTTTCTTGAAACCGTGAGCCAAGTCTGCGTAACATTTTAGCCAGTTTAACGCCTCCATTAAAGAGAAATTGAGTTATAATGTTGTTTCGGGGAAGAGTCGACATTTACATCCGCCAGTTTTAGCATGAACTACCTTTGTACAAGTCAGAGCTAATTAGAGCCATCAAAAATCAGCCAAACTCAGCTTTAATATTAGAATTTTGACTGGAAAATTTGAATTTTAAAATTTAACCTTGGAATTCTGACAGTTTCAAGTGGAAATTTTGAGTTAGAAGTCGGAATTTTTTAATTTTCACATCATTGATGGCAGATGAAACACCTACCAGTAGTATCTTCTTCTTCACTTTCTGAGTCAGTATTTTCTTCTTTCTTATCACCAGCAACCATTTCAGCCATCATCAACAGTTCTGCTTCAAAAGGATCGGTAGGAATCTTCACTTGAATTTTCTACAACATACAAAAAAATATTTACTAACTAAGTTGTATTACCTATATTAAAACCATAAGTCAGAAACTAAGTATCTACCTTAATTTCCTTCATTATGCCAGTTGCAGAATTACGTGTAGTTGGAATGAAAATTGGTACTGGAACAGGCAGTGGGAATGGGAAAGGTACGGGATATGGCATACAATACATCCAAAGTGGTGCCGGAACATAAATGGGTACTGGCACAGGAATAATGGCAGTCCTGTCTTGCAGATCATCTGTAACATAGATATTGTACACTGCACGACATATAAACTTATAAATAATTACAAACCTGTCTGAACTTCTTTGGTTACCATAGTAGGTTTGTAATTAACACCCTTGCTAGCAGTCACCACTTTACACATAGTAGCCATATTACGTTGTGGTGGTAAAGGTGCTGGTTTAACAATTATATGTTGTTTTATTTGAGTCTTAATAATAGGAGCTGAATTTGCATTCATATTAATTACATCTGTGCCGTTTTTGGCTCGAGAACTTCTTGTATTGGTAGGTGTTGGCCCATTAGTGGTTGCTAAAGACTGGACATTGCTGATTACAGGTATTGTTGGTACATCTGCTGGTACAACAGCTATAAATAAAAAATTGTAAATATAAATGTTGGTGTAGAGATACAAATTTCTGAGATACTTACGACCATCAGAGTTCTTCGAAGTTGTTCTCTTGGATCGCTTAGGTGCCCCAGTCGGCACAGGCGGAGAAGGTTCATCGGGCTCATTGAGAGTAATTGGCGTTTTGGAAAACTGGTTTTGAAAAGCCATAACACACGAGTATGAACAAAAATTACGTATTGTTGCATCAGACATTGTGAGATGATACAATGGTTGCAAGCTCTTGTGACAGTGGTCGCAATTTATCCTAAAATCTGACTGTTAGTTCAATATGAACAGCAGCATAGTCAAATAATAGGGTATCGGAACAAGCAATGTAGTTTCCTTCAAACTGTATTTTTTAAAAACTTGCAACAATACAATTATCAGTAATTATGCATCCCCCCACTATTATTTCCTACACTATTAAGAACAACAAATTCTTTTCTCAATAAAAGTTACTTGATAATTAACTCCTGCACAACCTAAAATTATTAACAATTATACCAAGTGTGTAGTTATGCCTGTACAGCACCTTATTGGATATTTTTAACGAAACGCCCTGTATATTATTGCATTATTAGATTCTATATTGAATTCTTGATTTCAAATGGGCTAGCGGTGGTCTAGTGGTTAGAGTCCCAACCTCTAAAACTAGACTCCCAACGGCAGTAGGTTCGAATCCTCTGCCAGTCGTAAATTTTCCTGAATTAGTTAAATCCGGCATGTAAATGCACGGTGTGTATGTTGGGTTGCATGTCTTTCAGGGGTGGGGCATGTTAGACGGGTATATAGCGCAAGTCCGCTGGGTCCGGGTAAGGGGGTGGGATGGGAATCATGGAGCCGTGCTCACGCACAGCCCCCTTGATTCCTTAAAAAATTTAAAAAAAAGATTTCAAATGTAGTGGACTAGGATCTTCAAATCAATGGTTTTTGAGTTGCGTGACTTTTTTTTAAAATTTTTACAACACTGGGCTAATATTACAAAATTTATGTTTAGATTTATTGTATAATGTATTGTATATTGTTTTCTTGTACATAACATGGTAAAATAAAATAAAAAAAAAAAGATACCAAAAGTATTCACCCACCGCTATTTTGCACACATTATTGACACATTGTAAATTATTTAGCAGTATGTCAGATTATTACATATAGTGTTCATGATTTTTTATAAATTGCAAATTGAAATAAAACAAAATAGAAACTCTATTTTATAATGTCTATAAATTGACCGCATACCCCATACTATTTTCTAAACTATTAAAATATACAATTTTTTTCTTAAAAAAAACTTGTTTGTAGCATAATTTGCTACTTGATACATTATATCATATATCAAAATTTTCCATATAGTAACGTGACTGTCAATGACAATTTTCTTGAATGACAAATAAAATATTTTCTGGGCAGTAAAACTTTTTATTGTTTCAATGATTTAAAAATTTTCATAATTTTTGTGATGTAAGTATATGCTGTATGAATGTTGTATCATTAAAATAAAACAAAATATCTGTATCTTATTGCTAAAGATAACACCTAAATTGCTATTACGTAAATTGTCAATGTCACTGCTCAGTCACTTGACAGTACCAAAAATTTTGGAATGTGGCAAAAAGTAGTGCATTAGGCAACAAACAAGTTTTATTGAGAAAAAATTTGATATTCGTTAAGGAAATAGTAGGCGAAAATATAAATTTTAATATTTGCTACCCAAAACCCTAAATCAAAATTGAAAGATATTTTAATTCTACATTTGATGCTGATATTATCGATGTTATCGAAATCATCAATATTATCGATATTTTCGATATTATTGATATATCGATAATTGTATTAAAATTATCGCTATTCGATATTATCGATATATATCAAATAATATTCCCAGCCCTAGTACTAATCAGCTGTTTTTAACATACTGCTCTTAATAGCCTGTGCAAAATATCGATAAGTGAATGTTTTTGGAATCTAAAATATTAGTTTTGTAATATTAATCCATAATTTTAAAATTTCTGAAAAAAGTCAAATAACTCAAAAATCACTAATTTTAAGAACGTAGTACCTCTATACTTTTATATCTAGAATTAAATGTGCAATCTCAAAATTCAATAATACACAGGGTGTTCCATTTAAAAAACCAAAGTCATGTGCTGTACCAGCATAACTTAACACCCAGTATAATTGGTATTAATTTTAGGTTATACAATAGTTGTATTAAGAAAAAAAATTTATATTCTCAATAGTTTACCAAATAATAATAGAAAGACACTTAAATGACTCGCAGTGTATATCAAAAACTTGAAATAATTGAAAAAAAAATTTAAAAACTTCAGGAATCACATTTTCATCAAATTAAACTAATATTTTCGCGTCAGTTTAAAAACAACCGTCCCTTGGCACACTATTAAGAAAAAGTCGAAGCAACTTACTTTTTAGAATTAACTGCATTCACAGATACTTGGTAAAGGCTAAGGCAATTTAATGAGCACATCATAAGTACTGGACCTGCACAAAAATTGCGCTTAATCATGTCAAAATTGTATTTCTTCACTTTGCACCAACTACATGGTACAATTTTTCGGTGGGCAATTATGTAAATATTTTGACAGCTCTTAGAACAGAAGCTGTGTTGGGCATTATCATAATACATTGAATGATCTTCAAGTATTTTATTATCAAAATATTTTCGACACATGTCACACTTGCCTATAAATAAAAAGATGGAAAAAAGTCATTTAAAATTATTATCATGTTATACCTGGTGTAATGTTATTGACAAATTTAAATGCAACAAAGCAGGGTTCTCCGCAGAACAAATTCATTTTCTTATCGTGCTCAAACTCAATTGTAATTGGTTTTTCATTAAGACAAACTGAGCAGGTACTACCAGATTTGCTTATTGGTTGTTCACGATTATTACTCATTATATCATATTTTTCCATACACTGTTGCGTGC
The DNA here is from genome assembly GCA_958336395.1 of Ctenicera cuprea. Classification (NCBI taxonomy): domain Eukaryota; kingdom Metazoa; phylum Arthropoda; class Insecta; order Coleoptera; family Elateridae; genus Ctenicera; species Ctenicera cuprea. Next base: position 1,896,043 of record OY284496.1, read on the forward strand.
AGAAATCCTTAAATTGTCCTTTATCCCCAACAGGAGCCAAAAAACCATCACCTCCTCCTGACATATCTTTTTGACAGTACGAACACACTTTAAGCCCTTTCTTGTATTCTTCTAAACATGCACTGCTACAAAACTGTCTTATGTCATATCCAAATCGCACACAGTACTTTCCCAAACAATTTGAACGTACTTCTGCCTGGCAGTTTGCACAGTTTGATCCTATTCGTTTCTGATATTTAGCTACAAAAGTATATTTGTTAATTAATACACACTAAATATGTAAATGAGGTATACTAACATAAACAAAATTCATTGCAGAATTCCATAGTTTCCCAAGACAAATTGAATTCGTCGTTCAATATTTTTTTCTCACATTCCATGCATTTCCTATGAAATTTAACTTTGGCCACCATATTATCGTTGTCTATTCCCGATGTTAAATTTTTAACTCTTAAATCACCTTCAGAATTTAAGACAACCTTATCTCCATACTTTTCTTTACAAGCATTTAAGCATTTGTCATCACATAAAAACAACGTCTTTTTGTTATTTACTACTGAATATTTTGATTTTCGGGGCTACAATAGAAAAGAAGCAATAGATGTCCTCAAAAACTAGCACACTTGAGATGAAATATTTTTTAAATATGCATTATTTCTTTGTACTTTTAAACAAAATAAATATGCGAAACTTACTAAACAACACAGCATACAAGTATTGACATTTTCATCTGTACATGTTGAGATTACAAATTTTTCACTTGCAGTGTCGATCTGTTCTTCTGTAGAGACTTCTTTCGGTGCATCATCGGTACTATTTGCATCAGTTGGATCTCGTAATGGCACCATGGAAGCTACTGCATCCTTTTCTTCCTGAGAAATGACACGTTCAGTGTCTGGAATAATGCAGAGTTCTTCACTAGAACCTTGTTCTTCCTCAACAACTGCTTGCTCAGTCTCTTCATTTTCTTCATCCATTTGAACAACTGGTGCAAAGTCATCAGATGCAATAGGGTCCTCTTGGGGTTGGCTATTCTGGAAGTCCTCTTCATCTTGAATTTCTGCATTAAATTATTATTGTTACTACAGTAATTTATATGTTTTTGAACTACGTATTTTGGTTTCTAAACTTTACAACAAAACTCTGGACGTGATTGTTTAGCATGCAATGTAATTAATATGCAAAATAAAACGACTCACCTTGTGTATCATCTTCAGCTCTGTTTTTATCGCCAACTTCTTTTTCGTTTTCAGTATTTACATGCACAAATACAGGATTTTCACTTGCTCCGTCTTCTGAATTTTCTTGATCTATATTATTACACTGAACTACATTTTGTGCCAAAGCGTCTTTGTTTACTTCTGGAGGTTTCTCAGGTTCTGTTTCGATTGCCTGATTTACTTCATTTTTATCTTGATCTGCAGCAGAAGAATCGCTAGCTTCTTCAGAGACAGTAACAGTTTCTTCTTGATTAGGCTCTTTCTCTACAATGGGTTCTTCTGGTGGATTTTTCTCTGCGGACTCTTGAGATTCTTTATCTACAAGATCTTTATCTACAGGATTTTCTACGTTTGTTACTGCCACTGTAACAGTTTCTGGTTTGTCCGAAAGTGACGTACTTGTTATCGAATTGCTCTGCGTTTTATCTGCTTCTAATGCACTACCTGAGAATTCTTCCGTGTCCTTATCACTTGCAAGATCCACTTCCATTGACGTACTTTCAGCTTCCGCTGAGGTATTTTGTGTACCCTCAGGTTCTGGCTTATCATCATTCCCTTCATTTAATTCGATTTTCATATGCTCATCTTTATCTAGAATACCACTTTCTTCTAAAATTGTGGAAGAAGATATTTGTGCACTAAATTCGTTTTGTACACTGTCTACGTTCTCTGTGGATGTCCCTTCCGCACTAATTTGATTAGAACTACTTGCAACACTCTCTACTTTGTTGGATTGTAATTCCTCAGGTTTATCAGGGTCTTCTGATATTGAGTCTAAAAATTCAGGATTTCTTTCTAAATTTCCTTCGGAAGAACCTGCACTATCTCCTTCTGATTGTGCTGTGGGCAGCTGTAATCTTTCTTCTATTTTAGCCTCTTCATCCCGGTTTTTTACTTCATCTGAAACGGCGTCCACCATTTCTGCATCCTCACATCTACTTTCTTGATGCTGTTCCGCTATTTCTGCAGACTCCATATTATTAATTGTTAAACGTGTATCATAACTTGCGAATTTTTATTATTTTTCAACCATTCAGTATTTTTGCGCCCCTTTTAACCATTCTTGAAAATCTGTTTAATTTCGTTGAAAGCCATTATTTTCTTCAGAAGTTTAAGTGTACACCTACACAATTATAAAAATATTGTTAAATTACGAACAACAAAAATTAGCACAAATTAAGTTTCTACTAATGCCTAGTCTATTTTAGGATCAAATTTTTAATCTCCAGATGAAAGCTTGCCGATTAATATGTTTTTCAAAATAGTCATTGCCAAACTTTACTACTAACAAGGAAATAGTTAAAAATACAGAATGGGAAAGGGTGCAAAAAAATATTTGTAACTTCGTAAATATATTCCATGAAAAGGTATCTTTAATAAAAGTGATTTATTAAATTTCAGCGCACACTTGTCAATATTCAAGTTTTTGCATGTTACGTGATTTGGTTCTTAAGGCAACTAACTCTTGGTTTTAAAATAGCAGCTTATATTTTTTTCCCATTTTTGGATTCAGCAATTGTTTCTCTTTCTAGTGCAATATGTTTTTTCGTAGAAACCGGAAGCAATAGCAATTTTTTTATTTGTATGTTTTTGCATATTTGGATAGACCTTTTAATTTTCTTTACAGCTATGTATAATACTTACCCATTAACTGTTAATTTTGGCTGCCAGAGGGCATTCTTAAAAAAAACCTTAAATGCCAAATAATGATATTCATAAACAATTTTTTTTAAGATGGCTTTGAAAACAGAAGAATAATGAACGTTAAGTGGTTTTTTTTAATTAATTAGTTTAAACATTTTGTTGCGTCAATAAGATACTAAAAAAATTCTCAACTCATACCTTATTTTTTTTTAATTCCTCTACTTGAGTTTTATTGCACTTTTTAAATTGCCATTTTATTTGCTTTAATTTAATACCAATACCATACCTTGTTGGTATTTTGTTTTCAAATCCTACTTAGTTGCCTAATTTTAATATACGTTGTTAATACAATAATTTTATTTGTTCTTGCTATTCTGAAAATAATAAGGTATGTTATTGATATTAAATTAAAGCAAATAATATGGCAATTTAAAAAGTGCACTAAAACTCAAGCAGGGGAATTAAAAAATAAATAAGTTATGACCGTTTAAAAATTGTTTTTATAAGTTTTTAATGTCTTCTTGCCACAAGAAAATGTTTAAACAAATTAATAAAAAAAAAACATTTAAAGTTTATTATTCTTTTGTTTTCAAAGCCAACTTTAAAAAAAGAATAATTATGAATATCATTATTAGGCATTTGTGTTTTTAAAAACGCTCTCTGGCGGCCAAAATTAAAAGTTAACGAGTAAGTATTATACATAGCTGTAAAGGAAATTAAAAGGTCTAACGAAATATGCAAAACCATACAGGGTGTTCTATTAAAAATAAAAAATTGCTATTACTTCCGGTTAAACCGGAAGTCCTAATTATTTTATTACTGTAACAATGCTTGCATTCAGCAGGTGTGGCCAATACCAGGTAGCAGTGTTGCTGCTACTAATAAGCGCTGCTGAATGTATCATGCAGAGTCTACCTAAAACTTGGGCGAGAACAAATTTTTTCTAAATACTTTAAAATGACCGCCCCAGTACACCACACCACGAGCCCACACTAATTATGCACAATCTTTCGGTATCATAAGCATTGAGCAGGTATGAGCGATACCAGATCTGCTGAATGCAACCAATGCATCCCAGGGCAAAGTTGGTGGCACTAAACTCCGATGAGGAGTTTGGTTTACAATGTGGTATCTTTAGAAATGGAAAAGTAACAATCTAGCATTTTAAAATTTTCAGGTTTTGAATTACCTTTTTGAGTATTTAAGAGTTTTAATCTCAACAAACATTGTGAGGTTTCAAATTTACACTATTTTATTCTAATCTTAAAATTGGAGGGAAAATTGCAAGTTCCAAAAATGATGAAAAATTGCAAGATAATAAATAGTAGAAGTTTGTTGTAACTTTTAAGAAGAAGCTACAAGAACTTTTAACATTAACAGCTACTACAAATGTAACTATTAGCAATATTTGACTAATAACAGAACTAAATCGAACTAATAAAATATTGCTTGCTATTAGTAATTGTTTTCTAATTACCTATTAATAAACAACAGATTAATTACAATCACAATGATGTCCAAAAGTGTTCATCTTTTGGACTTTGAAAATTTATACTTACATAAGAACAATTTTGCATTAAAAAAAATTGCTTAAGCTATCAAAAAAAGTATAATTTTGTAGTCTTCCCAAAGCATTTCCCTGTGCTTAATTGATGTAATACCAACACGTGCGATAGTAAAATTATTATTATTAACATGATGCATTTCACCAGTTACTATCGAAACACGTTTACGCGCCTTGTTTAATCAAACACGCGCTTCGAAATTAATAATGAATGTTATCAAAATGATAAGAATGACCGTCAATAAAATGCCGCCTAAATTTGGTACAAATCGCAAGGTACGCTACCACCAACCCAAGGAAAAATTGTTTTTTGAACCCGGCGTTTAGAATTATCTCCTTTAATTATTTATTACTATCAATTGCAATGTAAATAAACTCAAACCTTTAGACTATATTCCACTTTCAAGTCGCTCGGCAGCACGTCCAAGTAAACACACTGTAAAAAATAGTCACTTTGGTATTTTTGACATACACACGAACTTATTTAACCATAGTACTTTATTTACCATCCCCAGAACAACGCTTCACAGTGCCACCAAGCGCAGTAATGGTGGAAAAGTACCTGCTACGCAAACGCGAAAACCTACCAACGAAGGTGAAGCCAACAATAAAAATAAAATTACCAGTAACCAGACGTACTATAATTACCTTTGAGAAATCATAATACATTTATTTTTGCATCAGAAGAACACCTAAAAAAATTAGATCCCTATTTTGTGTTTTATCTTGCGATTATTTTATATTACATTTAAATTTGTACAAAAATTGACGGTTATCTCTATGAGTCAAATTGCTTGAGTGTGATACGCTCTTTACAAATTTTCACGCCGTCACTGATCCGCAATTAGATTCAATGCGCTTGTACCAAAAATATGAGCGGGAAATTTAAACAGCCCCCGCTAATAAATGTAACGAGTTTCGAGTTAGAAAAAATTGTTATTTACTACTTCCCTTATAGCTTCACTACTAATACGAGAAAGTACAGATTTCATAAAAATGTTTAATTTCAATATTTTAACGATAAAGCACGTTTTGGCGTTTAAGGAACTCACAAAACTGCTTTTTAAACATGTCTGTTTGTGAGTGTGCGGGTACGTCCGTTAGTTCGTTCCCTCCTTCCCACCCTTCCGCCCTCATATCACCCGAACGGATGGTCCCAATTCGATCAAATGCGTAATATTGATCAAAAATTTCGTCTTTCTTCAATTTAGCTTAAACAGAAACATCTCATAGTTCCCCGTTTATTAAATAAAAAACAAATTTCGATTTTCAAAAATTCATAGAAGACGTGGCAGGGAAATTAGCGAACTGGTACCTAAACCAAATTATAGCTCTTTCCTAGCTCGTTTAACTTATAGAATTTATTTAAAAATTTGTGACCAACTTTTAAGCAATATTTTTTTGAAGATTACAAAATTCTGAAATTTTTTCACTTCACAGTTTTAGTAGTTCCAAAATTTCTTGTAGCTTTTAACACGGTGTACCCGTGGGGCATTTACAATATGAAATTTCATTACGATCAAATGACTCATTTTTAGGTAAATAAGCGTTAAAGGCAAAATTTTCAAAAATTCACGGAAAACGTTACAGAAAAAGACCAAAATTAATCCTGATCTGTTAACTAATTTTTCAGTAATAAGGCGTTAAAGTCAAAAAATAAAATAAAAAACGTACCGGCCGCCCAATTAAAACTAGAAAGTTAAGAGAGAAGTGTTGGTTTTGCCCCAAGGTCTATCAGATTCCGTTTTCAGATTAAGAATATATAATTTTTGAAAAAATGCTAGCAAAAAACATGTATAACTTCCGCTTCCGATTTGGGATTTTTTGAAAAAGTTTATTGAATTTATGATATACTTTTACAATCCGAAGCTGAGCGAAAGCAAACCATCCGTTTGGGAGTTAAGGAGCAAATACCCCCCCCCCCCCAGCAGAGAAACATTCTTAAAAAACTCCTTTTTTGGTTTTCTAGAAGCCCAAAACTTGAATTTCCGTCAAAATTTCAATGTCGACAATTTTTACAAAATCAATACTTCCTTATAATTATTTTTTTTGTATATTATGCGACATTATCATTTACTCTAGAAACATTTTTTTGCTCCATAATAACACCTAATTTTTATTCTAAAAAAAATATTTTTATTTTCGAGGACTTTACTGTCTTGTAGCTTGTTAAACCAATAAAAATATTACAAGAGCGCTTTATGATTAAAAATTAAATTATGATTTAAAGAAAGTAAAATTCTTGAAAACGTCAGGGCTGTATCAAATATTCCTGAAATGGGTGGTAAGTACGTTATTCAGTTTCTACACCATTAAATTAGTATATTTACATTGTTAAATATGCTTACTTTTAAGTAAAATTTACCTTGAAAATTTCATCAGCTCTCTTCCAATTGTTACTAAGAAAATAAAAAAAAATGTAAATAAAAAATTAATTTCAACAACCTGTACCTCGGTAACCATTAGGTTAAGTAAATACGTTTATGTAAACTTTTCGTCTTGTTTTTGCATGGGAAATTTATGCTATCAATTATTCCCACATTTTTCAAACTGCCCCGTATTATGTGTACTGCTTTTTACTTTCCCGAACTTCTACTGAAGTAAGGAAAGCTATGATTTCATCCATACCCGATTACTCAAAAACAAAATATTCAATCAATTCAAATTGTCATATTATTATTTAAAGCTGTTAATAAATGTAATCAAGTGATGTAAAAATATTGTTAGATAAAACAATGAGTAGATATAGAATGGGAATAAAATTTTGATTGAATAATGAATAGTAAATGAGAAATAATAGAAGAATAATAGATTAAAGAATAAAAACAAAACATTTAACTGGATAATTTTAAATTTAAACAACAATAAATAAATCAAAGTAAAAGCAATTAATTTAACAAATAACATTACAGTTGTTTTACAATTTTGTATGAGAATTACAAATTTTGAAAAGCAAAAGAAGGATGAGGAAAACCACTAGTATAAATTAATGAAAAGCCAAGTTTACACACAACAGTAAAGTTCATTGTATGACAGCTAGAACGTAGAAATGAGTTTTGTCGGAAACTGAAATTAACATGGCCGCATGTTAGTTACTGATTTTTCTTTACTGTTTGCCAACGTATTTAAGAGATTTAGTAGTGGTGTTTGGCTATTAATTTTACAATAAAACAGTTCCAGTGTATAAAACTGCAAATTAAGCTTGTTCCTTCTTGATAGCAGGTAAAAATAATATTAATGCGTACTACCGGTCTCATAACAATACTCCTCCCCTTCGAAATCGAATAAATTACGTTAGCGCTCTATAGGGGATCTTTAAATTTTATTTTTTATTTCAGGTTTATAGACGACATATATAATATAATGATGCGTCACCCAGAACATCATCATCCACCAAATCCAATGCAAAGAAACACAAGGTAAGAAAAAAAAACGTCCTGTGACGGTTCCAATTTGGATCATCTCCTAAATTAAATCAAACATAGCAAATCAAATTCCACATAATCGTTTAGAAAAACCTTCTTAGGCGTTAACAAAATTTAACTGTAGAAGTATGTATATGAAAATAATTGTAAGGTTACATTTGGGTGCAATATCGCCTAAACTAACCGAAACACATTTACAATCTAATCATAATTAGAAATAACCAATTTCTGAATAGCAATTCAACTCGAGTTGAATTTTCATTACAATTCACAAAATTAAAAACTTAAATCAGAATAAGTGAGGTTAAGTTTTTGTTTATAAATAAAAAAAATTGGGGCATTCACCTCTTGTTATTGAATTTTTAGGGGCTAGCTTACTAGAACAAAATAGTTGTGAACATTTTTATTTAAAAACTATTTGTTGTGAAGGAATTACTTTACATCAATCACGATTTACATGTGAAACGGCCTTAAATAAATGAAGAGAAAATCAAGACAAAGGAAAGATATTGGTTGCATTAGCATAGCGTAGTTTATTTTTACTCTAAAAAATGGGTAGCAATCGGAGGGTTGAGTAATCGTTTCATATCATAAGCAATCGGCAGAATTTTAGTGAACAATAGAGTGCTAACTGGAACCAATAATAGAGATTTTTTTATGAATTTAGCGTGTTTGAAACTTTCAATAGAAGCAGACCGGAACAATTTAATAAACATGTGATTAGAGGGGAAAGTCTTAAAGTAGATAAACTGTTGCGTGGCCGTTACAAACCACGAAGCTCTAACAACATATCAAGAAGGTGTGTATCAACTAAAATTAATATAAAAGTTGGAGTACCACAGAGCAGTGTTCTAGGGTTGCTTTTTTCCTTGTACACACAATTACAATATATTGATTATTTTTTATTCGATGTCAGTCCGCTCTAGCCTTCTTCTTTGTAGTATCAGTGCTTTCTTCATAAATCAGCCCCTTCTCCTCGTATCGATACATACAAGGGTAAACTTACTTGAAAATTTTCTACTGATATGGGTAATAATGTCATAAAAACATAGGTAAACGGATTGTAGCATCTCGGAACACATTATTTATTTCATTTGTACTGAATAGTCGATAAAATATAAAGTTTCCATTATTTTGAAGTTTCCAGTTGCCCGAGAAACTTTCCATTTTTTTAGTTTCCGATGGAAAGTTTCCCACTGCCCAATACTAGTCAGAAAAAGAACCAATTACCGAATTCAAAAACGTAAAAAAAATGTAGGGTGCAATTTAAAAAGCAAGAGGGGGTTGTCAAAACAACCAAATAATGACAAGTATACAAATTATGTGCGCTGAAGTTAACAAACAACTTTTATTAAGGCTATTTTTTTATACAATTAATATTTACGAAGTTGCAGATATGCGTTATTTTTTTACTCGCCCTGTATACTTTATATGAACTGCATACATTATAAAGCAATTGGTACTGCTACAGAAATCCATAAACAGTTTAAATCAAAAAGATCTTTTTTTTTATAAGAAAAAAAATTTTTTCGCCCCGACATTAAACAATTTAAAGCATAATTGAAGAAATGTTAACCAATCTTTAAATCCTTCTAATAGTGTAGTAGTTGTAGCAATAGTGAAAATATTAAAGTGTTATTTTTATTATAATGTATTAAATTTGTAGCAAAAATATTAAGAGCTTCCAGAACAATAAAATTAATGTTTAGGATCCAATAACTTGAAATTATTTTTCTAACATTCTGAAAGAAATTAAAAAGAGAATTTTCTTTGAATTTCAATAATTTCATAATTGTTACTCTTAGACCTCTACATAACTAATATAAAAATATATTTGATGCAGAATGGGGTTGCAGCAGATGGGTCCTCCGCCACCCACGTCTCGAACACAGCCAATGTTGATGAGTATCCAGCCTACGGTACCTGTTCCACATACAGGTGTGTTTAATTTAGTTTTAAACGGAGTTAGATAAAATTTTATAATTTAAAAAAATATGATTCATTATTCTGTCCTGGTACAGCTGATACATGATGAGTGTGTCCTAAAATTAGTGCACCTAAATATTTATAATTTTCAAGCTGACTAATGCAATCAAATTCTAAAATTAAGATTAAAGAAAATAGTAAAGAGTCGCCCTGTAAATACCTAGATAAAGTGGTGCTCCTAGATTTTTGCTCTTTTGTTTGAACTGCCAGTTACATACCGGGTGTAAACAAAACCTGGTTCACCCCCCTTTTTCTCTATATTAATTAAGATAAACTAATGAAATTTGGTATGGATAATATATTCATAACAACTAAAGTACACAATTGTATGCAGAATTTTATGCTGATTCCAAATATACAAAAATGTACAAGGTGTAGCATTTAAAATAAGAAAGTTATGGTCACTTCCGGCGAAACCGGAAGTGTTACAAAATTGCTAATACGGTCAAATAATTGAATTTTATAAATATATTACCTATACCAAATTTCATTTGTTTATCTTAATAAAGAAAGAAAAAAAGGGGGGTGAACAATGTTTAGTTCACACCCGGTATGAGGCACCCATTTATAAGGAATGTGTATGCTAGGTCACACAACGCATGTTTTTTAGTTTTAGAATGAATAGCTTTTATTTGTATTTGTTTTATTATTACTTTCTCATTCTGCCACTATGGATGGGGATGTATTGTGAACATAAAAAATTTGATCCTTTTTGTTAGAAATACATGGTCCGGATCTCCAGAAACCTAAAAAAGTTGTTTTTAAAAAATGTCTGTAAATACGCAATTATTGGGTTAATGGGTTAAACGTATCTGCACATCATGCGGATTGGCAAGAAATGCGCTAAATTAAATTGGCGGCACTTCTCGGGTTTTTAATTTAGTTACTGTAATTTCAACTGGGTCCAGCTCTGTATATTAAATAGGCAATAACCTTGGAGCATGGTGATTTTATTTTTAAGCTGGGAATCCCCTATTATTATTTGCCGAACCACGAGCAATCTATGTACTGCAATTTAAAGGAATTTGAAGTAATAAATAAGTGTTCATATATTTGATTGAGGTAAATTTGGTGGACTTTCGTTGATAAAAAAATATTGTGTACTATTCAACACACAAAAGTGTTAGGAGTGGGACGACAATAAATGCAAGGTAACCAACATAACCTAAACAAAATTGCAAGTAAGTAGAAATAAAGGCAGCAGGTAAAGATACGTTATTTCTTGAATTACAGTTGATGAAGATTTTATGTTATTAAATGTAAAACTAAAAAATATATATAGAACAAAACACCATTTCGAATTTTGATTTTAAATTGTTTTTTCGAAATTGTTTTTTACTAAATAATGCATTTCAAAATTGGCAAATTGAAGATCAATTTTAATTAATTTCAGACATGAAGACTTTATTTTTATTGATGATATTTGCATTCATGGCTTGCACGACAGCAGATGCCCTGTCTATATCTGAAATGAGGTCTATGTTTGCCAAGAGGAATTGCATAGAAGGTATAAGTTGTACAAATATGTATTAATTAAAAATGTATAAGAAAGGAAATCGACATCAAATTTGTATTCTAAACTTTGCAGGAAAGGACTATTATTCCTTTTTATTGTTTTTATTGAGCAAATAAACTTCAGTTCATGAGTTATCTTTGTTTCGTTTTCACTGTTGCTGGGACGTGCACTGAAACGTAACCGAAATTAACAAATTTCTTAACCGTAACCGAAAACTGTAACGCTTTTTATTTTCGGAATTTACTGGTACTTTTTTTTGGTTCCCCCTCCCTACCTCTATTTATTGCAGCACGTAACAATAAGTACTTAATCGTTGTGTAGAATGTGTTAGCCCTTTTGGTTGGACAATAAGGCTGAGGCACAGTGGCGCAAATTGTCACCTGATTGGAGGGTACACAAGCGTTTTGTGAATTTGAGTTTAGTTATTTTTATAAAGCGGAGTAATCTTAAAAAAAACTTTATTACTAGAACGATGAAACGAAACCGTTTCTATGATTGAACCTTAAATGTCGTACTTCTGAAATTATCGACTAATAATGCAAATTCCGTATTAATCTAAGACATGCAGATTTTTTTCAGATTTTAGGGGAAATATGTGTTTTGGGGCTCAAGGAACTCAAAAAAGTGGTTTTTAAAAAATGTCTGTCTGTGGGTGGGTGGGTGCGTGCGTGAGTGGGTGCGTTTGTTCCCCTATATTTCAAGAACCCTTTGCAGGTAGTTCATTGTAATGTCGTTAATTGGAACCGGAAACGGAAATTAGACCTGAGCCGACAGAGCTTGCAATGAATTAGAAATTTGTTTTTTACTTATCTCCCAAATTTTACTCCAGGAATTTTTGAAAATTTTGATAATGACATGTTTTCCGGCAGTTAGGTGATTTTAACTACGTCTATCAATTGGCTCTAATAAAAAAAATATTTGCAACTTCACACTGTTGACCTTGCTTTGTTGTTATTTTTCGGTTAACCTCACTTTTATTTACTACTCTACTCCTCAGCCTTTTATTCCTCTTTCTTGGTTTTCTGTTAGTTTTCTCCAATGTAAATAAAATAATAAAAATAGGTGTGTTCATTTTGAAAAAACTTTATTTTTTTGCAAACATGCTTTAAAAATTACGACAGAAAATAATGAAGAATTCTTATGGTAATATTTAAAAAAGTAAAGAGTAAAGCAATATTTATGTATTTTGCAGTGTAGCCCTAATTTTCTGATATTTTCCTAGGAGTTTTGGTTTCCATGCCACAAGGTCCCGCTTTAATTACTACTACGTCAATTCCACAACAGCCGCAGCCCAAATCTAACCTGCCACAACAGGGTAAGCCATTTTGTTTAAGGTTTAAACTTTTACAAATCTTGAATTTTGCCTGGAAAATTAAAGACCTGCTGTAGGCGTGATTTTGTTCTGATTTTTATTTATTTATTTGTTTGTTTTTTATGTGCATCCCCCACATTGGGTATTAGCACTTGTTATTTTGTTAACGTTATATTACATTTGTATTTTTAAAATTATGTTTTTATTATTTATTCATAGTTGCTAAATTCACTGTCTAAAGTTCTTTTATCAGATTTGTTTCTGTAATGAATCGTAAAATTTTTTTCTGGCTGTCTTCGTTGTTTGACATAGCTGTAGCAAGTTCTTCTGAGATCTGTATATCGCTTCTTATTTGAGTGTATTTCCTGCAGTCCACTAGGAGATGTTCTATGGATATTGGCACGTTACATGTTTCGCATTGTTCAGGTTCTGGTTCGCCATTTAGTAGAAATTTGTGAGTTAATCTGGTATGACCGATTTGTAACCTTGTTAAGCTTATTTGTTCTCTTCTGTTGTTTGTGGGGAAACTCCAGGGATCTATTGTTGTTTTAATGTTTCTGAGTTTATTGTTTGTTGTGTTTGTCCAGTTCAGTTGCCATTTTCTTTGGATCACTCTCCATATTTCGCTTTTAAAATCATGGAGTAGTATTTGGCAGTTGGACCAAAATTGAATTTTTTTAAATATGAGAGGATGTTATATTTAACTTATTTCAAAAGATAGAAGGAAAGCGTACAAACGCTTTTTACAGATATTTTCATAAAGAATTTAAATATCAAAACAGATGTTAAAATAATTTATTCGTTTTCGAGTTATACCACAAACTTTTGTTTTTTTAAATAGAAACCATAGTTGTCTATGACTTTAAAAAACAAATTTGTTTTGCGATTCAGAAAATATGTATTTTGTTACATTTATTTTCTATACCAATCGTTTTACAACAACTTTTCTTTATTTTTATGTTGTACTAATAAGTAGGCTATGAGTTAAAAACAGTTTTTAGAATCAGTGAAAACAACTGAAGTCAGTAAATGCATTTTAAACAATTTATCAAAAGTAGAGAGAACAATTTGAGTTAATATCAATGTGTTGGTTGTAAAACTGCTATATTTCTTTGTAAAATGTTTTTTGCTTTGTATTGTTTACTTAAAACTAGATAATATATCTTAAAATTGTTTATAATATATTTACTGACTTCAGTTGTTTTTACTGATTCTAAAAAACGTTTAAATTCATAGCCTACTTACTGGCAAAACACAAAAATTAAGAAAAGTTGCTGTAAATCGATTGGTATTGGAAATAAGTGTAACAAAGTATATATTTTCTGAACCGCAAAACAAATGCCTGTTTAATAAAGTCACAGCCAACTATGATTTCTATTTAAAAAAGCATAAGTTTGTGTTGTAACTCTAAAACAAATGGATAATTTTAACATCTGTCATCGCTAATAGCCTTTTTAGCTGCTCTGTCTACTTTGTCATTTCCATTTATGCCTATGTGAGATGGAATCCATGCAATTATTATTTTTTTATTTTGGCGATTGATGGTGTGTAAGGTGCTGTGGCTAGTCTGTACTAGATAATTGGTGCTGTATAGGTATTTTATGCTGTGAATTGCACTTAGTGAGTCACACCAGATAATAAAATTATTATGATTGACTGTGGTTATGTGTTTCAGACTTTCTAAAATGCTGTGAAGTTCTCCTGTGTGAATACTCGATATTTGGTGTGAATACTCGATATTTGGGGTAGCTTGTAATTTTGGGTTTGTTCATCGTACATGAAGGCCGATCCAACGCCGTCATCACTCTTGGATGCATCCGTGTATATATTTGTGTATTCAACGTATTGTATCTTCTTTGTTATATCGTGTTAGGTCAAGTATGATTTTAGGTTTGCTGAGGACCCAGGGTGGGAAATTATTATGTGTTTTAGGCGATAGTTTAGGAATTTTTAAATTGAGATGGTCTTGTATGTGTTGTACACGCATTGCAAATGTTTGAAATGTCCTGTGAGCGTTTTTTTGGTCTGCACTCGGTATATAGTTTCGTTTATGGTTATGTATGGGATTAGCAATTACGTTGGCTGCTTGGGCTATGGCTATTTGTTGTCTTCGTAAGTGCAAAGGTGGTTCTCCTATTTCGCAAAGTATGCTGATGACAGGACTAGTCCTGTATGCTCCTCCAGCGATCCTCATTGCTGAGTGGTGGATTACGTCTAAGGATTTGAGTAAGGTTTTACTGGCTGTACCGTATATCTGACAACCGTAGTCAATTAATGCTTTATAAATGCGGAGTAAATTATTTCTATCTGCTCCCCATTGATGGTGGGTTAGTATTTTTAGTAAGTTCATTCTTTGTTTGCAGTTATTTTTTAAGTTTTCTATATGTGTTTTCCAAGATAATCTTCGGTCAAATGTTAAACCTAAAAATTTTTTGTTATCCTCGTATGATATTTGCTCGTTGTTCAGTTTGAGGGGAGGTTTATCATATGTGTAGCGGTTTGTGAACATCATACATTTTGTTTTGAAAATTTAAATCCCGTCTCTTTCGTCCATTGTTCTAGTTTTTATAATGCTTGTTGGAGATGGTCTCTAATGGTGTATACGTTCCTTCCTCTACACAATAGTGCCAGGTCATCAACGTATAGGGTTTTTTGGACTGGTAGGGGTATGTTGTTACCTATTTCGTTTATGGCTATCATAAATAGGGTGATACTGATAACAGATCCTTGTGGTACCCCGTTTTATTGGGTGCAATTTTTGGAATGCACGCCTCTTGCTCTCACCTTAAATGTTCGGTCCACTAGGAAATTGTGTAAAAAGTGTGCCATGTTGCCATTGATACACCGTATTTGGTTATGGATGTTAGGATTTGATGTCTCCATGCCGTTTCATATGCCTTCTCAATGTCAAAGAATATGGTTATAAGGTGCTGTTTGTTTCTAAATGCTTCTCTGATTTCGGTTTCTAGAAATACTAAGTTATCCATGGTGGAATATCCTTGTCTAAACCCTGTTCGAAAATTGTTGACTAGATTCTTGCTTTCGAGGAACCCGATAAGCCTTTTGTTCTCCATTTTTTCTAATATTTTGCTAAGGCAACATGTTAGGGCAATGGGTCTGTAACTTGATGGGTCTGTTTTCTGTTTGTTTGGTTTTAGAATAGGTATGATGATTGATGATCGCCATATTGTAGTAAATGTGTGTGTTTTCCAAATATAGTTATATATATATCTAATAAATATGCTTTGGTTTCTCCGGAAAGGTTTTTGATTAATGTCGGTGGAATATGGTCCGGTCCTGGGCTTTTGGACTTAAGTTTCTGGAGAACTTCGGCAAGTTCCCAGTTATTAAACGGATAATTTAATACACTGTGTCGTCGGGTATAGTAGCTTCAGTCTCTTTAGTGTTTTTATATAAGAGGAATTGTGGATCGTATTGTTCGTTACTTGAATTGTGTGCAAATGTATCTGCAAGAATGTTGGCTATTTCCGTCGGTGTTGTAAATGTTGTGTTTTTCTGTATTAATTCGTTTGTATTGAATTGCGTGTTTGTTCCTTTGATTTTTTTTATTTTGGTCCACATTTCGCTAGGGGTTGTTTCATTGTTTATGGACGATACGTATTTTTGCCATGATATTTTCTTACTACTCTTAATGGTTTTTCGTGCTAATGCGCGTAATTTTTAAAATTGTAATAAATGTTCTAGTGTTCTGTGTCTTTTGTATTTATTGAGGGCTTTCTTGTAATCTTTTGTAGCTTTATCACAGTTTTCGTTCCACCAAGGGACAGAATAACTGTTAGTTTTTTGTGAAGATCTTTTTATGGATTTCTCAGCGGCGTTTAGTATAAGGTTGTTAAAATTGATTACTAACGTATTTATAACTTCAGTTTGTCCTATGTCTGTCGTGGTCGGCGTAGATAACACTTGATAAAGTTCCCAGTTGGCAGTGTCAAATTTCCATTTTGGTGGTAGTGTTGACGGCGAGTTAAGAGTTTGGCTTCCTTGCACATTTCTATTTTTTATGGTTACTTTAATAGGGAAATGATCACTGTCGTATAAGTCTTGAGTAGCTTCCCAATTTATTTTACTTGCTATTTTTGGGTCACAAAAGGTAAGATCAATTGACGTAAATGTGCCTTGTGCTGCGCTAAAGTGAGTGGAAGCGCCATTGTTGAGAAGTATAATATTGTCTCTACTTAGTATACTGTGTTCTATTGCTTTCCCACGGCTGTCCGTGTGGTCGCTTCCCCACAAAGTGTTATGCCCATTAAAATCCCCCATTATTAAAAAAGGAGTGGGGAGCTGGTTAATTATGTTCTGCAGTTGCTGTATATCTATTGGTACATTTTGTGGTATGTATATGTTGCAGATGGATACCTGAAATGGTGATAGTAATTTAACTGCTACTGCCTCCATTTGCGTTGTTAGAGCAATTTGATCGGAATAAAACTCCTCTGCTACAAATATCCCTACACCCCCACTGGTGTTTCCTCCCGTCAAGCGGTCTTTTCGGTATGTGTTGTAATGTTTTAGTTTTCCTGTCTGTGTGGTTTTAAGACGTGTTTCGTGAATGCATATACATATCGGGTTAAACTCTGAAATTATGCGTTATATGTGTTCCAATCGTGCATATAGACCGTTACAGTTCCACTGGATTATAGTTGTTCCTTCTGGGATAGCCATTATTAGGAATGATTTGATGTTTATATTTCGTTAATATGTGCTTTTTTGGGAAGAATCGGTATCTTCACCGGACTGGGACGTGTATCCGTCATATGGTTGATTGAGTTGTTGTAGTATTTTGTTTTTTATTCTGGTACATCGATTTTTTAAGCCCCGGTGTTGAAGATGTGGGTATAGACTAGATAACATAAATAATAGACCTGTGATATCTTGAGTATAAGTCTTAGCTATATTCAATGGGTCTGGTGTTCCGTAGACATTTTCTAGAAAACTTTTAAATTGTTGATAGTCTAATATAAAGGTTGAAGGGTTTTGTTCAATGTATTCTTTAATTGTTGGTAGTTGTTCTTTTGGGATTGCATTATCGTTCGAGTTACTTCTTTTTAATTTTTTTGTATTTTGTGGAATGACTTTTGGTGGGGATAATTCTTGTGGACTATGTTTTATTAAAGTTGTATCGTGGTTTTCAGTAAGTATATTATCGCTGGATAGCCCTCGCTTCATTATATCTCCTGTGTCTGATTTATCGGAGGTCTGTGAGGTATATGTTTCATTTGATTTTTGCGCAGCTGTATTAGGACAATTGTTGGAAATGTGTCCTTCCTGACGGCATTTAAAACAGATGGAGTTTGTTGATATGTATATTCTGTATTTGGTGTCTTCATAATTTATTTTTATAGTGTCTGGGATAATTTCATTTTCAATTGGAGCAATGTAAATCTGCCTGCGGAAGCTAAGTATGTGATTGTACTCTGCTTCGGGCATTCCCATGCGTAGAAAGTTTACGGGAGAAATAGTTTTTAAGCCGTTTTCTTCCAAAGTTTTTTGAATATAATTGTGTGGGATAATGGGACACACATTCGATAAGGTTAGTCTGAGGGCAGGAGTAATTAGTTTTCTTACGGATATTTGGTGTTCTGCGATTTTAATAGTAGTATATGTTTGGCAAAATCTGTCTGCAATTTCTTTGGAAGATAGGTATATGCATATACGATTGTTGGAGATTCTTGATGCAAATGCGATATTTTTTGGCCGTGTGATATTTCCTACAGCTAATATGTAATCTCTCAAATTAATACCTTCTGCTGCACTTAATATTATTGCCTGATCTTTAGTGGGAAATATGTTTATGTTGGTGATGCCAGCATAAGTTGTGGATTTGGGTGTTTTTATTGTACACTCAGAGTTCGATGAGCTTGATTGTAACCCAGTAGTCTGAGTTAAATCTTTTGGAATATTGGAAGTGCTATTAACAATCATATTTTGTGAACCCCTGTAATCAGAGGTTAAATTCTGGTTAGGTATAAAAGAGTTATCTGCAAGTCCAGATTGCGCCACATGTGACAAGCGGCGAGGCTCCACTTGTCCATCTGGTTCCGTATTGATGATGTTGGACGTTGGTATCAGATGTTGGTGATGCACTAACTCGGTATTAACGAAAATTGATTAAATTGGAATTAAATTCACTAGCATAACACACGAACGAACTTCACACTGCAAAGGTCGGTTACGAACTGATTCTGATTTTTCAGGGATTTATTTTGGTAAAATAATAATATTGCAATATTTATTTTACTTAAAGGTTGCGTTACATGAATATACTACTCAGCTGAACATTAATAAATTCCATAGAAAATGTTATTACTTATTGCTGCTAACAAATGTCATACTCATATAACTAATAAAGTAATAAGTGATCTTTTTTCTATGAGGTTTTAAGGTGATTGTTTTTTTTTATAAAGAAAGTCCAATAGTTATGAACAAACAAGAATTTTTACTAACTTAATGAATTAAAATTTTTTTAAAATACTAATTAAGTTAATACACCTCTGTCATTAAAGGTAAAACAAAAAGCAAAAATAATATTTTCAAATTCAGTAAATGATGCTCCCTTCTCCCCTGTATAAATAAACAACTAAACTTGCTGCCTTAGTTTATTAAAAATTTATAAAAAATATCTAGTTATTCTCATTTATTTGCTTTCATACAATTTTTTAGACCTTATAATGCACAATAATTTAGTAAATAATAGTGTGGTGACACTAAAATGACTCGTTCATCCAAAAGTTTATTTAGTTGTTCATATAATTTTTTTAAACAAATATCTATTGTGAAACTTGTGGTCTTTTAATGTAATGCAGAATGTAGATATAAATTGATATATCTCCTCCCCCCCCGTTTATAGATGTAGTCAGATTTTGAAAAACTTAACGTACTGTGTTTCTACTTTAATTAATAAAAATTGTGTAGTTACTTAATGTATTTTTTTTAACAAATTTATGTCACTTTGGGGCCATACTTATAATGCAGAATATAATTATAGTTTACCACTATGACGCAGCTTCTGCAGAGACGGCCGAGCAGCATACGGCTGAACAGCAGTTAGCTTCGACAACAAACACTAGTACTTCGTCTATGCCCCCCAATAACTTGGCAAACACTAAAGAAAAAACTCCAATGTGCTTAATCAATGAACTCGCTCGATATAATAAAATTCAACATCAGTACCGCCTGACTGGCGAGCAGGTGTGTACAATTTTTAATTTATACTTCGCACAGATTTAATAAAGTATATGAAAATGAATTAAATACATCATTTGTTTAATTTTAAGGGGCCTGCTCATAAAAAGCTTTTTACCGTTACACTTAAGTTGGGTAACGAGGAATACGAAGCGGAGGGTGCAAGTATAAAAAAGGCACAACATTCTGCAGCTGCAATGGCATTACAACAAACAGAATTCAAACACCCACCTCCAAAGACAAATCGTAATAATAGGTCAAGTTTGAGAAATGGGTCTGGAATGGTAACTCCCACTGTAGAACTCAATGCTCTTGCCATGAAACGTGGAGAGAGGACTGTGTATGTACTTGAAAATGGGGCCCCTGCTCCGCAAGCTCAGGTGAGGTTTAGTTACCCCTTTTACAAACAGGAGTAATATTTAACGATTTGTTATTTTTTAAAATTAGGGTTACATGTCTCAGCCTTCATATTATCCACGACACAACATATACGGTCCAGGGCAGCCACGCTACAATTATGATCCGCGGCGTAATAACACTGCTCGTAACTACCACACTCATTATGAGAATCGTTATTACGGGCAGTACAGATATCAACATCCTCCTGGTGAGCCGTTTTCAATTCGTTTACGTGTTGGAGAGCGTGAGTATCCTGGTATGGGGTATACCGTGCAAGCTGCCCGTCATGATGCCGCAGCCAAAGCTATAGAGGATATAAAGCAGAAAGAAATGGATGACGGTCAACAATGTCCAACAAGTGGCGAAATCGGTATTTCAATTTTAATTTATTTTTTTTTCTATTATTGTTTTGCATTTGATTAGGATCATAATACCTAAACTTTCTTCACAGTAATTCCACAAAATGAAGTTTGTAATGATCTTAACACGGAGTTGAAGTCACCAATTTCTCTAGTGCACGAAATAGCTTTGAAAAGGAATCTCAACGTAGCTTTTGAAGTGTTGAGTGAAAAAGGCCCCCCTCATATGAAGGTTTTCATAACTCAATGTCGTGTTGGCGATTTTGAAGCCCAAGGAGAAGGTAACGGTAAGAAAATATCCAAGAAGCGAGCTGCAGAAAAAATGTTGGAGGAGCTAAGTAAATTAGGACCGCTCCCCAACACAACTAACTTAGTCACATTGAAGCGTAAACGTGTTGTTAATAAGAAAAAGCAGCGCAACTTAATTAAAGTTAATGCCGATCGAAGCTCAGATTACACCGAGGAAATTAACCCCATTTCTCGCTTAATCCAAATTCAACAGGCTAACAAAGAAAAAGAACCCGTGTACTCTGTAAGTTAAATTAATTATGTTTTTGTAGATGTTTTAGATGTGCTGTTAAATGTAGGTTGTCGAGGAGCGTGGGGCTCCAAGACGCCGCGAGTTTGTAATTGAAGCATCTGTTAACGGACATATTTCTACTGGTGTGGGACCTAATAAGAAAATTGCGAAACGCAATGCTGCAGAAGCACTGTTGACATTGTTGGGATATGCTAATACTCCTGCTCCTCAGTCTGCTCCCAAACCTGTTCTTAAGGTGAATAATGACAAATACAGGGCGAGTCATTTAAGTTCCGCCTCGCTTTTATTTCCTAAACTATTGAGAATATCAAATTTTGTTCTTAATAAAAGTTGTGGGTAATTAACTGCTGCATAATCTAAAATTATTACCAATTATACTGAGTGTTTTGTTATGTCTGTGCAGCACCCTACTTTGTTAATTTAAATGCAACACCCTGTATATTATTGCATTTTTAGATTCTGCATCTAATTCTAGAAATAAAAGTGTTATGGTACTATGATCTTAAAATTGGTGGTATTCGAATTATTTTAATTTTTTTCAAAAATTTTGACATTACAAGATTAATGAGTATCTGTATATAAAATACTTAATCACTTTAACAATTTCTATTTATTTAAACCTTATACGTATTTCAGCATGTTAACATGCCATTGTCAAAGGTTATATGAAGGTAAACAGTTAGCGTTGTTATAGCAATAGAACTTTTTTACTTATCTTGGTAATCGTCTGCAGATGACTTGATTTCTTATTCCAAAATGTCCAGTAGAGGAGAATTTAACAGATCAATTTGCTCATTCATTAACGGTACAGTTTTTAAATGTTTGTGAATTTCAAAAGCTTCTAGAAAAAGATTATAAATTAGCCATTCAAAAAATTTATCCGAATATCCTAACTTCGTTCGATACAATTAAATATGCTTCGATCCCATATTTTGGTGAGAAATCAGAACAAATTGCTAAAATTATAAACAAAACAAATAAATATAAAGTAAGCTTTAAAACAACTAGGAACATCTTAAATACTTTGTTTAATGCAAAATCAAAAACAGACGATTTGTTAAAATCAGGCATTTACAAATTAAATTGTTCGCATTGTAATTCGGTTTATATAGGCCAGACAATTAGAAATTTTGATATTAGGTATAAAGAACACGTACGTTGTTACAAATACAAACACCCACATAAATCCAATTACGCTAAACACTTACTAGAACAAAATCATTCAATGACATCTAATAACACCATAAAATGTTTACACTTTTGTGATGGTAAACGTAAATTAGATATACTAGAAGCTTTTGAAATTCACAAACATTTAAAAACTGTACCGTTAATGAATGAGCAAATTGATCTGTTAAATTCTCCTCTACTGGACATTTTGGAATAAGAAATCAAGTCATCTGCAGACGATTACCAAGATAAGTAAAAAAGTTCTATTGCTATAACAACGCTAACTGTTTACTTTCATATAACCTTTGACAATGGCATGTAAACATGCCGAAATACGTATAAGGTTTAAATAAATAGAAATTGTTAAAGTGATTAAGTATTTTATATACAGATACTCATTAAATATGGACTTTAACGAAGTAAAGCTGGAATTGATAAATAAAACAAGATTAATGTTTTACATACCAATAACGTTCCCCCATCACTATTTGATAGACTATTACCACATCATAGAGTATTCAGTGATATGTTTAAAACACCAGCTTATTACATAGGGCAGGGATGCTCAGACTTATATTAACCGAGATCTACCATAAAATTATTAGGAAGTAAGCGATCGACCCAGGGCTTTCACTCACCGGGGGTATGGGGGGTATTTTTGCCACTGATTATCTAATTTAAGCTGGATCGACTGAGAAAAAACAACTTAAATTTTAATCATTTTATTGCACCTCAAATTACACATTTTTGTTATCATGTATCAGTAAGTAAAGCTAATCTTTTGATGTTGATGCATGGCATTGCATGTCGTCGGCATACTTCTCATAGGATGGTACATAATTACTTATTGCTAAACGCAAACATGATGACAAATGTTCGTCAGTAAGGCGATTGCGATATTTTGATTTTATAATTTTCATTTCAGAAAATGTAGATTCGCACAAATAAGTGGATCCAAATAATGCTGTTATCTGAAGTGCGATTTGTTTCAAACATGGATATTTATCCTCAGATAGAAAAGACCAGAAGCATTTATTATCTGTTGCTCTGGCTTTGAGATGTATATTAGAAACTATGTTCAAGACCTCGTTTTCGACAGTAGACAAGTCCATATTAAAGACTTTTGCGATTTCAGAAGCAGGTTCTTCAACATTCGCACAAGAAAATGGATAACTCATGAAAGTTACAGCGTTCGTCAAATTGTCAAAATCGGAAAAACGTCTTTCAAAGTCACTCAGAATATTTTTTAGTTCTCTCTCGTAAATATCATAATTTGACTGAGTATTTGACCTCGCCTTCAAAGCCGGAAAATTCTTCAAATCCTTTTTATTTAGTTGATTAAACAGCATCTCAAGTTTACATTTAAATGAATTTATTGTACTAATCATGTCAATAATGCTTTTATCTTTTCCTTGTAGCTCCAAGTTAACACTATTCAAATGACTTGTTACATCTGTTAGGAAAGCCAAATCACAGAGCCATTTTTCATTTTTAAGTGTCTCAGTATTATCACCTCTTTCATCAAGAAAAGAAATAATCTCAGGTAGTAACTCGTGGAACCTTTCTAAAAACTTTCCGCGACTAAGCCACCTTACATCTGTATGGAGAAGTAAATCAGTGTGCTCAGATTCGTTACTCTCCAATTGCGCTTTAAATAGGCGTCGTTGCAAACTTCGGGCTCGTATGGAATTTACGATCTTCATAGCTATGTCCATGACATCCTTCATGTTCAGTATTTTAGCACACAGGACTTGTTGGTGAATAATACAGTGGAATGAGAAAAACGATGGAAAATCTTCATTAGCTCGACACAATGCAACAAAGCCATTTGCGTTACCAGTCATGGATGGTGCTCCATCTGTTTTAATGCACACGAGTTTAAATAAAGGCAGCTCGTAGCTTTTTACAAAATTAAGAAAAGCATCGTAAATGTCTTTACCACGAGTCTTTTCTCTCAGTGGAATCATGCTCAAAAATTCTTCTTTAGTCGTCATATCAGAAAATACCATCCGAATAAAAACGCACAACTGGGCAGTATCTGACATATCGGTGGATTCATCAAACTGCAAAGAAAAGTATGAGCATTCCGTGATATCATTTTTTAATTTTTGTTCCATATCCTTGCTAATGATGTCGACACGTCTAGTGACAGTCGGTCGAGACAACTGGAGCTCCTTAATAGCAGACATGATCTCTGTTTTATTTTTGAAGTCCGCAAACAAAGTACCTGCAGCTTCGAGAAATGCTTCTTTTTCCACCGTCCCATCCTCGAACGGTTTCTTGTGTTTCGCCAATACATGCGAAATTTGAAATGACGCAATTGTCACAGCTTTTGACTGTTTGGCTGGCCTCGTGAACACAGCTTGCTCTGCCTTCAAACCACTTTTTAAATCTTGTAGTTTGCGTTTTCTTAATTCGCTTTTTCGCGGAAAATCATTTTCATAGTTTTTATGCAAAGTTTTATGATGTCTTTCTAAGTTCCCACGTTTAGGTAATGCACATGATGCTCGACAAACAAGACAAACGCACTTGTCTTTTACCATTGTAAAGAAGAATTCTTCTTTCCAATCGTCATTAAAATGATACGCTTTCTTTTTTTTCGGCGTGCTCATGATGTCGTGTATTTTCTAAATAAGCTACGTTCGTGGCGAGCACACGGCAAGTTCTAAAAATATACACTGGGGCTGATAGATACGAACTAATTTCCGCGATCGACTGTAAAATCTCTAGCGATCGACCGGTCGATCGCGATCGACCGTTTGAGCACCCCTGACATAGGGTGTTCATAATTTAATGTGGATTTTGCAATACTTCAAATTTCAATAAGTTTTGTTTATGAAGTAGAACACCCAGTATTTGTTAACATCATCAAATCTGGAATTAAATTTTGTTTTCGTTTTATGTAGGTTTTGTGTACCTAGTATTAAAATTTCTTTGGATTTTCGTTTTTTTTATTTGTTTTTTATAAAAAGCAAATTAAAATAAACGAAAATCAATAAAAAAATTAATAGGTGGTATACAAAACCCTATATAAAATTAAAAGATAATTTAGTTCTATATTTGATGGTGTTAAAATATACTGTGTTCCATCTGCTGTACAGACATAACCAAACGCCCAGTATAATTGGTAGTAAATTTAGGTTATGCAGTAGTTAATTACTAATAACTTTTATTAAGAAGAAAATTCTATATTTTAAATACTTTAAGAAGTTAATAGTGGGGGCACACTTAAACAACACCCTAATTTCAACAATGCAAGTATCGCTTACTAAGCCAAATTTTATTTTAGGTCGAGAAGGAAGTGGAACCTTCTGAAAAGCCACGTAAAGTTACATTTATGGAAGAGAAACAAGAAAATTCAGTTGGTGGTAGTGGAGGCCGTCAACTTGTCCCTGGACTCTTACTAGTCAATGACCAGTCTGGTGCTTTTCAACAGGTCGGTACCACATTTTGTCTGTCAACTTACATTATCGGTAAAACCGGTAAAATTAATTATATTTTAAATGTCAAGGTGATAATGTTTTTTAATTTTACATCCTTCGTTCCATTTAGAACAAAGCAAAATTGGGAGGCTCGGAGATGTTGAATTCGGGTTCTGGAAGTTCTCCAAGTGAAGTAAAAAAGATGGGACAAGTGCAGGTGCCCAAGAAATCCCCTCAAGTGACACAGAGTGTACGAGCCAAGGACCAGTTATTGTATTTAGCCCAACTACTTGGGGTTCAAGTTCAGTTTTCTGACTTTCCGAAGGCAAACCATGAGATGTATCTCACTCTAGTGTCTTTAAGTACAACCCCCCCGCAGGTCTGTCATGGAGAAGGGTCTACTACTGAGACATCTCACGAGAAAGCTGCCCTAGAAGCATTGAATGTGCTTTCTGAATTGGGTTTAGATAATGTAACTCCCAACAAAGAAAATAATTCAGAAAAGTAAGTGTTATTGATTTTTTTAAATGAAGTATCTAATGTTTTTGTTTTGGTAGTGTTCATGGTGGTGGTACTGGTAAACCCCAAGTGGTTCCAAAAGCAGGGCTGAACCAAAATGGAATTAAAAAGTAGAAATAAAAAAAACTAGGAACTCCTGTATCTGTACCAATGAAGAGTATTATAGTTTAGAATCATGTTTGCAAAAGTATATAATGTTATAGCACGTATACCTTATTTTCATTGGTACAGGATGTTTTGTTTTATGAGTTCCATGCGGCCATGTCGCAATTTAACTAAGAATATTTTATGTGATTTCATAACATATAATCTTATATGCAATGATTTCATGTATGTGTAAATCATATATTGCTTGTGCACTGGCTATATATCAGTGCATATCCCCATTGGGTTTTACTGGGCAGAAAGCCGCAATAGGGAACACAGTAGCTCAGAATTGATTTACAGTATTTGGGAACTTGCCAACTTAATTTTTTTGTTGATATGAAAATGTGACTGTATAATGTAACTAATTGATTTTATTTATTGATATCGACAAATAAAAATAATAAAATGCATTTAATGAGAAGCCGTATGGCTTCCATTAAGCGTAACTTAGATGTTCTCTAGTGCTACGCAATTCTGACTGCTGCAAAAATTTAAAGTTTGTCGATTTCAGTATTCCAGGGGCATTTCTATTCCCCCCGTATTTCTTAAGTTTTTGTTTGCGTTACTTTTAATTGATTTTCATGAGATGTAACATTTCCGTGTTAAGCAAATGATAAGTAATTGTGTTATTAAACTCGTATTCTTTTCTATCATTGTTGCTTTTAGTTTTTATGTAATTACTATGTATGTGTTTTTGCCTGTTGGCTCCTTTGAAATTGAAATCAATAAACATTATACTTATTATTTTGTGTTTTAATAAAGATTGTCCCCGAAATCAGTAGCATAGCTAGGATTTTCGATTCCCTATACAGAATTTGCCAAAGGCTCCCATTTGTATAGTAGATAACAATAGCAAAAGTAAGTGAAGCAGTTCCCTGGACCCTATATCTTACATATTAATTATCACATATTATAAAGTATTTTATTATTATTGTTTATGCCGCAACATACTTCAATGACGTCCCACCACTCTTTATCACTGTACGGAGAGCATAGCTGCATTATAGTAATATTTATAAAAATACACTAAACTAAAGCTTTTATATAAGAATAATAGAATGAACTTGGTGAGAATCTTTTCATTATATCGACTACAGACTACAAAGAGAAACAGTAGTGAAGCACAAGTCAACTGATTGTAACAGGTAGTTGTGCAGTAATGTATACTTTGGTCAACCCATGGGTTTCTCACAACCTTCAGAGAGAGAGAGAGGTGCAAAATAAACTAGTATAGTGAAATTTTTTCGAAATTATGAGGTAAACAAACTTCTATTTTTTGGTAAAAGATTCGTTGAAATTAAAGAAAATCAAAAATGGAAGGACAATTTTGTCCACCCAAAATCAATCAGGATTTTTAGAAACGGGTGTATGTACAAAACAACGACCCATTATAGATTAAATAAACGAAGATATATCTAAACACAGAAAAGGTAGTACTAATAGCAGTTTTTTCTCGATTTAAAGCTCGCCATTGAAACAATAACTAGAAGCAGACTGACAGCAAAACTTAGAAAGATGAAATTCAATGGAACAGTTTTATACTGGACTAACTGTTTTACAAACCTCTAAACTATGACAAAAATATTGAGAATATGTAACACGCAAGAATAATATAGAAGTTGGAGTACCACAACACAGTGTTCTAGGGCCACTTCTCTCCATTTTATGGTGTTATTATATGTGTAGATATTTAGAAGATAATGTAGATAATAAGGAGAAATTAATAGACAACACAAAATTCTGAACTACTGGTTAGTGTATGCTAAACTGGACGCAAAAGACTACAGGAAAATAATAAAATCTAGTGTTGAAATAAAAATGGGGACGTGCATACAATAGAAGACGCTCAAAAAATGAAACGCCAAGGTGTAATAATCAAACCACTTCTAAGCTTTAATAAGCACAACGTATTAAAACCTCTTCATTGAACTGACAATTAATAATGTCATAAGTATATTTCGGCTATTGGAATTTAAAACAATGGTAATTTAAAACAATAATTACTATGAAACAAGGAGTAACAATAATTTTTATATATCTAATAGTAATTTAGCATAAAAACAATGAGTTACTAGATAAAGGAATCAGTTTGTATAATAAGTTACCGTATATGGTAAAATCATACCTCATATATTAAGTATGATCTGTGTAAAAAATAAGAAGTATAAAACCAATTTTAAATTGTTGTATCAGTGTAGTAGTTATGTTATAGCAACAGTTGTAATAAAGAGCTTACTAGTACTACACACAGAACATTAAACCTACTACACGCTACCAGAAAACGACGATAAATCGGCAAATTAGAAATAGAAATATTAAGTTAATGTGTTGAATTCACGTGATACATTATACACACAGACGAACAGACAGAAAGTATATTGTGAACAGACCTTTCAGTTATAACGCGTAAAATTATCAACATAACCCAACTTTTTTAAAGTTATTTGGCAGAGTAATTTGTTGTTAATAATAAGCTTCTTTTTAATATTAAACTACTAAAGTAAACTATTTTAGGGCTTGTTACACGTACCTGATATTGCAAACTATAGATTTAAATAGAAAACTATCAGAGAGCAGTAATGTGTGGCCGGTTAGCTTGGTAAATAATAAAAATGCCATAATGATTTATTTAATTCGCGACAAAGAATGTGAAAAAAACTAAAGTATTTTCTATAATATTTCTAGCACACTTTGTCCAGAAGATTTACGTAAAGCTTGTGCTTATCCAAAACGGAAGGACACAAGCAGTTGTGCATACTATATTGAACCTTCCTATGTTGAGAGCACATACAAGTACATACCACTTTATAACTTATGCCCATCTTTAACTGTACCAATATTAGCTCATAAAAAACACTTTCCCGAAGCAAGTGGTGCTGATTATACAGATTATGTGATTCTTCCCACGCGCTGGGGAATGTTGCCGAGATGGGTAATGAATTTTGTTTTCATTTCACTAAATAAGGGTTTACTTTTTAGTAATCCAAAATTGATTTCTTAATTTTAAATAAAGAGACAATTGTCTAATGTAAACAATGTTTTAGAGTTCTGAAACGTTTGCACACAATCCACATAATGCTCGAATTGAAGGAGTTATGCAGTCAACCTTGTTTAGAACTGAATTATTGAAAAACCGACGGTGTGTTGTTTTATGTGATGGTTATTTTGAATGGCAAACTACACGTGCAGATAAACAACCTTATTATGTATATCAAGAGAAAGGGGTAAGAACTGTTAACTTAGGGTTGCCACCCGTTCCGTATTCACCCGCACAATTTGCTAATTCAAAAATTTGTTCGGTATTCTTTACGTATGCTAACTTGGACACAAAATGTTCGGCAATTTTAATCTGCTTTAAAATTTTGTAAAACTAATATTTAAAATTTCGCGCCTTACTTGAGCTCTCATTTTATTAATGAATTAAATTTCAACATACACAAACAAAAATAATAAAAAAGTTTTAGATGATGCAAAAGCAATAAAAAATATTAATGGAAATTACGATCCTAATAAGTTTATTTTTTTATGTATAATAATATGTATTACTATGAATAGTATATTTTTTCTTTTTCTGACCATTTTTTTGTTTTTCAGGGAATCTGAAAATATAGTTTTGTGAATTTATAAAAAATCATTTTGTAATGTCTGCAAAAAGTATTTTTGTTAACATAAAACAACAAACACAAGAGGTGGCACGCATAAACATGTAAAACACTTGTCACTCTTTTGGCGTCTGTTGCATGCTTATGTTAATTGTGTTACATGATTGCTATGCACCAAGGCATGTAAGACAAATATGTTGAATCGTAGACATTTTATTTTAAATTAATAAAGCAATTCTAACGTAAGGTTGGCCTCAAAGCTATTAAATATCACAATTCTACTTTAATTTGGATAATTACGCGTTTTCAGTAGTTAAATGTGAAATTTATACGTCGAGTCGTGATTAGATAGAAAATTAAAATGCTAGCGCGACCGTGCCACCTCGTCTGAGCGAGTAGAAACTTTATGTTTACAACAATGATTTTTCTAGTCTGCACGAAAATAATATTTCTAGACTTCACAAAAATAATTTTCCTAGATTTCACAAAATTATATTTTATTAATTCACTAATTAATTTTTCGTATTTCACACATTTAAAATATATTTTTAGTGCTCCAGAAAGAAATATGTTTTGGAACTTTATTTTTTCCAAAAGAAATAATAAATTTGTTGGA
Source organism: Ctenicera cuprea (assembly GCA_958336395.1). NCBI lineage: Eukaryota > Metazoa > Arthropoda > Insecta > Coleoptera > Elateridae > Ctenicera > Ctenicera cuprea. Next base: position 1,926,688 of record OY284496.1, read on the forward strand.
AAAATAAATTTATTAAAAAAACTTTTTGTTATATAAATAAAAATATTAAAATAAGGGAATCTCCCTATTGGTCCAAACAGCGTTTCATATATTAAAGTTTTATTTTATTTTTGTATATGTTAATTTAAAAATATTTTTTTAATAAACAATGAAATTCACAGAATCCAACATTTAAATTAAAATTTACCTTTCAAAAACAATGCAAATTTGCATATTTTTATTTTCTTAATGTGAGTTTTATCAATTGCTTTCATTGCTCATAAATAGTCTATTTTTAACGTATTTTTCTTAAAATTTTTGAAACTTTGTTTTCAAACCACATTTACTGACGTCCCTCTCGTCCTGGACAAAATTACTGTTATAAATTATATAAATTCACAACCCTACTGTTCGGCAATTCGCTCTAATGAAGATGGCCAACTACGATAGTGTTTTATCAAAATCGTGTTTCACCAGCCCTTGTTTATGACAACCTTACAGTTTCGTTATTGTAGGAATCTGATGCAGATTCTTCTACTGCTAATAACAGTGTTGTGGATTGGATTGGAAAACCCCTTTTAAAACTGGCAGGAGTATTTAGTCAAAAGGTGGACTCAGAAGTAAGTATATAATATAGTACAACATTCGGAAAAGGGTGTATTGAAGCGGAAGTTAGACATGTTTTTTTAGAACGTTTTTTTTTACAAAACTAAGTTTTAGAAATTTGAGCACAGGATTGAAAAGAAGAGTTTAAGGCAAATCGAAAACTTTTTTAACGAATTCTCTAGCTTCAAAATGGCGGCCGCTACAACTTTCTGAAAGTCTTGACTTTAACGCCTTTTCTCAAAAAGTAGTTGTCTGATCGAGATCAGCTACAACTTGTTTGAGAGCCCTTTGTGGGTAGTATACAATGAAACAAAATCAATTTCGAAAATCTGATAACAATCGCAATGGCGGTTCTCCACAATTTTGAAAATTAAAAAAAAATATTTTTCAAAATTTGCTCTTCTGATTTTTTAAAACGTTGTAGGCTGCTAGAACTGGAGATTGACTACAGTTTGTTTTTTTGTTGAAAGCTATAATTTCATTGTGGCACTTTCTATGAATTTTTGAAATTCAAAAATGAGTACCGATTATAAATTTTTTTTTAAGCAGAATGTCTAGAATGACTAGTAGAACCAAAATTTAATGTTGGTTTTTAGATACTTTAATACTTGGTGGGGCAACTGTAGAAAATGTAAATTCTAAATATTTGAAATTTTCAGAATAATATTTCTCAAAAACTGGCCATACATTTTTGTTTAAACTTTGTAGTCTTATAGAGCCGAACATGGGCTATATTTGGTTTTTTACTGAATACTACAATTTTACTGTGGTACCCTCTACAAATATATAAAGTCAAAAATTGGCACCCCTTTATTTATTAAACGGGAACCAATAAATAACTTCTGCTTGAGAAGAATTACTTATCTTGACTAGTAGAACCAAAATGTAATGTTAGCTTTTAGAAAATTTTATATTTCACGTCCCCCCTCTTCTAATTTTTTAGCTGACAAATTTAGGTTTTGGTTGGCTACTGCAGAAAATGTATATTCCAAATTTTTGTAATTGAAAAAAAAAATTCTAGCACTAAAAGTTTTAAGCTTGCACAAGTTAGGATTACAGCAGGTATAATTACTAAGCGGGCATCATTATTGCTGGCGGCACGAACTGACGGCTGTAATAAAGTGGTTGAAGTATGTGTATGAAGCATGCAATGGAGGGTTTCTTGTATAGCTTGTTTTCGTAGAAATCTAACAGACGGTGAAATGTACAACGTTATAATTATAAAAATTACACTTTTGCAAATACGGGAGGTATTTATATCTAGTATGGGAAAGTCGAGTGGCGGTAGCTTAGAGATTGGGTGTTTAGCCTCTAATGCTAAAGGTCTGAGGTTCGATATTCCGCCGAAGCCATGCAGCAATAAAAATCTATTCCGCAACCCCCCACTCACATTCCCCATTCCGGTATAGGCAGCGGTCTTAATGCCTGAAATCTTCTCTGGTATTTAGTCGTACGGATTTGACGTTAAACTGTAGGTACTCCACCTTAGCGCTAAGGAGAGTACGTGGCAGAGCCCAGCAGTGGGACGTAAAGGCTGATTACGATTATTATGGGAAAGTCCACTCGAAGTTAATACTTTAGTTTTTTTTATATGTGTAGCATCAATTGTCCCCATGTAGTGGGAAGCATATCGCCCCAATTCTATACCTTTCAAATAAAAAATGAACTTTTGTATGTGAAATAAAATATATTAATTTACAGGGTATTAGAAGATATTCTTGTTCAGTAATAACTAAAGCCGCTGATCAACGCCTTTCATGGCTGCATAATCGAATGCCGATAGTATTAGAAACTTTTGACGATGTTGAGGTAAATATAGTTATTTTCTTAGTTGCATGTTTCTAAATACGAAGTTGTTTGCATTTTAGTCATGGATTAATTGTGAAAAATTAAACTGCAGCCAAAGCTTTGACTTTTTAGCAGTTTATGGAGAAGCAGAAACTGAGAAAAATTGCAAACCAAAATATACGCTAAAATATCATCCCGTGGATAAGAAGTATGTTAATAATTCATCGTGTACGAGTGAAAAATGTATTGAACGTGTAAACGTGAAGTAAGAATAATTTATCTGCAATTTCATTTATGTAAAATTATTTTCAGTAGATTCGTTTGTCATATTTTTTTCGCTTATTTTTAGGAGGCAAAATACTTTGGATAATTGGTTTTGTAAACGTGGCCCTGCAGCTTCTTCAAAATAAATATTCCGTTTAATGTATTAAATGATATTTAGATATACGTAAAATTAATTTGTTTTCAGGAATTACCTTTATTTTAATGTAAACTGTGATGTAAGTTATCAGATTAGTAAGAATTTATTTTTGTAAGAGTTTCTTGTTAATTTTTTTTGTTCGCCACAAAAAATTATAATGCTAATGATTTCAAAATTAATAAAACATTGCATTTGGATTTTGCGTTTGCTTATACAAATTTATTGTATATTCAGAAAAATATTTAGGGTATTGGAAAACCAATAATTAGTCTGTCAATTTGTTTATATTAAAATCGCACCAGGCACTTGAGAGAAATCAGGAAACTAACTCACATTTTCTAGCATATTTGTCGAGTTCCAAAAAGTTTAAATATTGTTTTTGCTTTGTCGCACTTACAGTATTGCGATCATGAAATAATTCGATTCCAAGATTTTGATGGAAATACATGTTTAGAATCTGCATGAACTCAAAAGTTGTTTTTAACAAAATCTTTGTCTGCATCTGTATGACGCTCGAAATCTGGGGAACTACTGAACCAATTTTAATGAAATTGAGATTACCGAGGTATAACGAAAATTCATTGGAAGCAAAATATTTTTTACGCAATGCAAGTTAGACATGTTTTCTTTTGGTATTTTTTCCAGAAACAATTCAGAACATTAAATAGTGTCTGATAAATAGTACTTGGACAAATCAAATACTTTTTCCATGGACGCTCTAACTTCAAAACGGCAACAGCTGCAATTTTTGAAATGTTTTAGCTTTAATGCCCATTTACCGAAAAATGTGTTGCTATTTGGAAAAATTTTTTATATCGTAATACCCTTAGGAGACACAATGTTCCTATATATTATAGAATTTTTTAAACCAATAAAACTGTAAAGTAAAAGGATACTCAAAATTTTAAAGATTTCATACAATTGTTTTGTTTTTCAAAACTAACCTCGCGATTTTTTTTTAAACGTAGGCTCATATAGCTAGTATGAGCTACAATTTAGTTTTTGTCCCAATCCGCTTATTTATCTGTAACGTCTTTTACGAATTTTGCATTGTGCAAATTAATGCCCCATTATTTAATAAATGGGGGACGATAAAACATGCATGTTTTACACATTCACAAATTGAGTGCCCCTCACGTACCCATTTAATTTTTTTTTTACATTTTTATAGGTATTATTGAGGCGAGTATAAAATAATTCCATATGATTTATTTTAATAACAGAGAATTAATACAGGCTGTAACAAATATGGTAGGTGCTGTTGTAGTCATTGCAGTGATGAAAAAAGTTCATGTGTCCGGAAACGTTTCCTTATGCAGTTACAACTTTCTGAAGATAAACATTCTAATTTTTGTCCATAATTTTCGCACGCTACTCATTTAGCTTTGTATTTTTACTAAGCTTTGTTTGAAGAAGTGCACCAAAGGTGTCTAATATCATATGGGTCGTCACATAATATTTTCTTCCAAATATTTTACAAGTTTAGAAGTTACACCACTGGTTAACTTGCTAACCAATCGTTTTTAGATGCAGAGGGCCGACGCATTTTTTTCTGTTCTCTACTTTTCTTTATAATTTCGTATGCAGAAACCATCTTAGAACTGTGCTGCTAGGTGACCCTGATCGAAGTTGTAACAAGTATGTGAAAGTTTTCCATGTTTGAATAGTTTTTAATTCTGATTTCAACGATGTGTCACACTGTGCATTTAGTTTAACTTTTGAGCATTTTATTTAAAAAATAAAAATTTCATGAGTGCCAGACATGGAAAGACCACGTCATTTAATTTGTTTTGAAAAAATTAAAAAGGCTATGAACTGATGGAACTTGACACAAAACACTACTTTTATTTACTTTGCCCTTTGGGCACATCTAACGTATGTGAAAATTTTACAGCAAATTTTGTTTTGAGCGTAGGCAGCAGGTTAAGTTATTTTTTACAAAAACAAATCGGATAAAGTTTCAAACAAGCCAAATCAGAAACAATTGGATACCTGAAATTCTGTATGCACATATTATCTTTAATTATTTCATGTTGACTATGTAGTAACTATGTACGTTTTTTGTTGAATTGTATCATTTTATACGACATGATTGAGTCTATTTTCTCTTTTGTTGAATTTTCCCTAATATAAGTAAAGAGAAGCCATTTTTTATTTAATAAAAAAATATATAATTTTTTTAATTTTTGATGGTCTGGCGCAGCTTCTAAACATTGTTCAATTTCACTTAGATTTCTTAAAAACTATTTTTAATTTAAATGTAATCGAGTTTCAAAGGGTCGTCATACAATTTCCGGCTTTCATTTTCAACCCTATAAATAAGTCACTATGTATAATATGGCCAGTAATCTAGAAAATTCCTGACTGTTGCCTTTTCCCAATTAAAGTAAATAAAAGGGGCATTATTGCAATTTTATTATACAGACATAAAAAAATATATAATTGTACTAACTGCATTTCATCTCGTGCGTGTTAAACAATTTTCCGCCGTAAAATTTTTGCAGTTTGCCAAGCACTGCACTCTAATAAACCTATTTCTATTCCAAGAGTGTTAACAATTTAAGCGCAAAATTTCAAAATTAAGCTTTTAGAAATTTTTGATAGGAATTACTTTCCAGTAAAGAAAAAGATGACAAAAAAATGATAAAATGAATTCACTGGAAAAAATCAAAATCTAATTTTTATTTTTAGATAATTCAATATTTACAGCAGCTAACCCTCCACCTTCCTCCAATTGTTGTAACGAATTAACGGTTTTCTCAAAAATATTCAGAAAATTAAAAAAATCTTTTTTTCTCAGAAAAATCTCAAGTTCTTACTACCTGTATCTTTAGTTCCCTCTGTAATGGTTGGTTGCTCCCTTCATTCACCATCTTGCCTTAATGCACTTCAAAATCAAATTTTTATATAATTCTATTTACAGCAGCTAACCCTCCATCTTCCGCCAAGTTTTTTGGTAACAAATTTACGGTTTTCTCAAAAATATTAGATATTAAAAAGAAATTTAATCAGAAAAATCTATTAAAGTTCTTACTACGTGTACGTTCAGCTTCCTCTGTAATGGTTGCTCACTTTATTCACCCACTTGCCGTAATGTATTATCATAGTCGCTGTTGACGGTAAAACGAAAATACTTCAGAAAAAGAAACAATTTCTAAAGTATATGAAAGTTTATAAACAAAGTGCTTGCTGAATAGATCACATTCTTTGCCCCAGTTTTTAAGTTCATGCAATTTTATTTCCCCAAATGTAATTAATTTAGTTAATAAAATGGACCAAATACATAAAATGATGATAAATAAAAACTCCTGTCAAAAAAGTGGACATTCTGCCCTTCCCAGTGAGAAAATGTTCATCAAAATTTCAAAATATTTCCTCAAAAAAATGTTCTTATTATTCTCTCCAGAAATTTAAATTCCGTTGAAAAATATTACCACTTATTCCCCGCTTATACAAAAAATTCCAATCACAAGATTATAACTATCATAAATCAAAATTATCTAGCATGACTTTATGAGAATAATGAGTAAGATAAACTTGCTTACATTAACAGAAGTGGGCTTTGAACTCTTGATTTCAAGCTCCATCAATTACTCCAATAAACACACTAATTTAAAAATACAAACATCTGAATGGATTCACTTTATTACATTGTAGTACAAAATACATAACACTAAAGTAAGAGTTTATGAAAAATAATATTGATGACATTTTTTGACCATTGGATACAAATAGCATTAAACAAGGTAAGTAGTTACAACAAAATAAATAAATATAAATCCAGTTCTAGGCACCAGTTTAAATGTAACCGAGTCATGAATATAAAATCACCTGATGGATGTCATACCTACATATTTGAATTAATTGTCCCATATGATTACCAGAAACCAGAAATCTACCTGGTGGCACAAAAAATTTCGATGACATTGCAGCTTAACTGCATTTTTTGCCAGTGATAATTAATGCACTGAATTAGGAGAACTTCAATCTCAAACTACAACATAGTTTGTGTGCCGCTCAGGTTTTTTTTTAACTGGCTTTGGTCATTATTTAAGACTTGGGGTTCAACTATGAGTAGGAGTTCCATCAGTTGATTTTAGAATACAGCTAATATATTATCTGAAAAGTACAGTCGAGTACGATTATTCATAGTACCGTATTATCCGAGCGAATGCTACATTTTAAAAAATTTTCATTTGTAGAACACACATCGAAATTAATTCGTTTTATATAGTACAGCGAATTATTTTCGATTTACATTACAAAATACACACATTAGAATGCGAGCTTATAAAAAATAATTTTGATGGCATTTTTACGCCCATCAGATACAAATACACATAGCATAACCTCGGTACAACAAAATAAATAATTAACTTATAAATACTCAGTTCAAGGCACTGCTTTAAATTATACTGAGTTGTGAATATGAAGTAATTACCAAAACAGATGAAAACCTACCTGGAGGTACGTACACGAACTCTGCTACCTAGCAACAGTAGACTTAGTCGGCACTGTAACTACAGTGCCGACCGAGTCTCCTTTCGCTGGGAAAGTTCATGTACCCCCAAGTACACTTGATTACTGAGTGTGAGCCAAAAAGCCTAACCAAGGCAAAATAAGATAAATAACAGAATTATAAATACTCAGTTAAAGGCACTGCTTTAAATTATACTGAGTTGTGAAATAATTACCAAAAAACAGATGAAAACCCACCTGGGGGTACACGCACTCTTCCAGCAGCAGGAGGCTCAGTGGGCACAGTACTAGTCACACTGACAACAGTTGGACTGGTATTTTCATCTGCCATTGCAGTTTGAACCGGAGTCCCGTTTCCATTTTTCATTGCATTTTCAGTAGCACTTTGGTTATGCTCCATCGTAGTTTCTTGTTTTCTTGCAGGAAGTGGAGGAGCATGATCATAGCCAAAACATTCGCTTATCGAAGATTTCTGCGATTGCTTCGAATAGCGGGAGTTGGTCACTTCCATTTTTTCGTGACTTGAACCAAATATATCGGTGTGTGCTCCACCAGGTGGTTTTACAACACGGCTGGCGTTGCGACCCTCAATGCCAATGTTTATGTTAGTCGAAGTCATTCTGCACAAAGAACAAAGTAAAAGGATACTTCCAATTTAAATCAGACAAAACGTGATTAATTTAAAAACACCTACATATATTCAAAATGTGTCTATTATAAAAACACTCACATGATTTGAGCTTCCAAGAATGGATACTGGATTATTCTACTTTAGATAACCCAATATTAAATTAATCACGCTGGCTAGCAGCTGGGAAACATTTTACTCACCTTTTATTCTTCGGTATTTGTTTAAAAATGGTCTTGTTTGCAGAAGAGCGTGGTCGTCTAATTTTTCTGGTTTGGACCGGTAAACGTGGTGGGCATGTGGTGGGTAAACGAACGATTTTTGCAGACTGTTGCTGTACAAAGCCAGTGGAATTTCTAGACTCGCCCAATAACCGCAACTTATCTCCTTGTGTTGCTTTCTGATTGGCAGCAACGAACTAAAAGTAGTGGGAAACTTAAAATTTAAAATTTTAAACTTCCTGCGCAATTATCTTTCTAAAGATAACGTTGTTTGTAAACATGATTCATAGTAATAAATAATAATCTAATAATGCCTGTTTAAAATAGAAAACATACGAAAAGTACGTCACTAAAGCCTGATTAACTATTAAAAACGAATTTCAGAGAAATATTTTCAATTAACTAGAAATATTATTTATTAACGTACCTACCTAACGTGAACATTATGAGTAATAAGTAACAGATATCAGGTGAAATCGAGGGTCAATTAAATGATGAATCATTCGCTGCAAGGACAGTGGCGTAACAAATCGTACCTTAGCAGAAAATGTAAATTTCCTTTCTCCTTACAACCATGAAATGAATTAAACATTATAAAATGCAAATCGACGTTAGTAAAAAATCTTTATTCTAATTAATCATAAACTTTCGTAGAGTAAGTTAAAATATGTAGGTCCACAACAGGAGATTTATAGAAATTAAAAATGTTTTCGGAAAAGCAATGCAGTTATTAGTAAACTCCAAAGTAATTCTGATAAGAAGAAATATTCCTCAAAGATTGTGTTTAAGTGGTTTCCTTATGGTACCATTCGCCCACTTTTTTTAACAAGCTCAAGTTTAAAACGAGGACAATAGTTATAATTTACTTTCTCATATGAACGCGGGGACGCCCATGAACTTCATGTTATGTATTTTTTCCGTGTATCTAATTACCATTTAATAAAAAAATATAATAATTGCAAGTATACCAAATTTTACGCTTTTTAAACCTAATGTTTTATACAAAAAAATATTAATGTACAACTATGGTAATAATTAAAAGCACACATGGGAAAAATCAAAGAATATTTTTATATTTGTCAATAAAATATTATGTAGAGATCAGACGCAGGGCTGTCTGCAGTTTTATTTAATTCAAACGTGTAAAGGTGGCTTCAGAGAAAAATTTTCTGTCGCGCGTGGCATAACAGCAACCAATCACAAAACGAGTTCAAATAAAATTGCTTTCAAGTCCACTGTCGCGTAAAGTTGGACCATGCTCATGTTTTGAACGCGACGAATTCTTTTTATCTTACTCTAAAATCATTCAATTCGGAAAATAACCCTTAATCCAAATTTGTTTCTTTAACCTATCCTTAATATGGATTGATGGCCGAAGAGAGGCTTAGGAGTCGGTTGGTGTGGAGTTCAAAAGACCCATATAGCGGCTAGTTCCTTCACTGTGAATGAACCAATAGTTGTTTCTCTTTCCTTTTTTTCTTCATACGGTATACGCAAGAGATCATCCCATTATTTTCTTAACAATTAATAATTTTTTTAGAAATCTTATTAGTTTTTCCTTTGTTTGTTTTTAGGCGCTTGCGAGCCTCGAGGTCCAAAGCGAGTCTCGAGGTCCAAAGTGAGCGCTTCATGCGCCTGTACGGTAAGTCGCCACTAACCGTTACGGCCCTAAGAAACAAACGCCTTGTTTCTCCTTTTCCAGAGCTATGTAAATGTACTAGGTACCCTACAAAGGATCCTGTTCTTCCTTAAGGGTCTTAGGTCTGGCTAAAGGGCTTTGAAAATGCAGGAAAGCACATTAGCCTATATGGGCAATAATGTTTTTGGAGAACAGGACAGAAATAATATTTTAGAAAGTGTATGTAGTCAAAACAACCACTAACGACTATTTGAAGATATTCCGCCTGCCGGTCTGACGCCTTTGAATTATTTTACGCTTACAATTTGTGTGCTCGACAAAACCTTCAGTATGTTTAGGACCTTATTTATACCTGATCATATTTATATTTTGTTATCAATGGAATATTTTTCGTTACGTTACTGATCTGTGTAGACAGGTTACTACTTGTGGTCCTCGGCCCCTCCATATTTTGGCGAAGTTGCCAATTGCGCCATAGTAAATCACGCCTTAACTGTAGAAAAAAAATCGGGTTCAGGTTAAAAGTCCCCCCCCCCGTCGTGTAATGTAATCTAATATCAAAAACCCTGTGAAATTACTAACCCTCCATGATTCCAATTAGGGCTCCTGGAGAGGAGACGTCAAGTTGAAAACTCCAAAGTGATCGCTTTCGCGTCTCTCTGATTGAAATTTCTACCCCCTCCCTCTGCACAAACAAAATTCAGTAAAAATGTTCTTTTTTATTTGAATTATTCTGTTTTGTTTAGCATAGACTTGCACTTACTATCATACTTAAGGTTACCATAAGAATTGATTTTTTCGTCATACCGAGTTCAGATTTTCAAGCCCCTGTCCCGAACTCCTCTGAAAAGCTGGCGGGACGCCAAAATGTCCCGCATTTGAGCTTACAATATACTGGGTGTCCATTTAAAAAGTTCGGATACGATTATCTCTGGTGTCTGTAAAGTTACAAATTTGAAATTTTAGGGCGAGACAAAAATACTTTGTTGCAGCACAATTCTGAATCACCCTGTACATTAACCCTTGTTGGGGACGAACGTTTATAGTTTTTCTGGATTTTTTCTGGTTGTCGAACGTATTTTTGAATGTTAAAAGTTAATAATTGTTTTATAATATTATTATATTTTTATGATACCTACCTGGTCTTACAAATGAGTAGAAAAAAGAAAAGTGTACTTTTAATACTGAATTACAAACAAAAATTGCATTTCTTGTGGGTGGTGTGTGTGTGTGTGTGCGTGTGCGCGCGAGTGCGTGTGTGTGCGCACGCGTGCGTGTGTGTGGGTGTGCGCGCGCGCGCGCGTGTGTGTGTGGGTGTGTGGGTGAGTGAGTGTGTGTGTGTGTGTGTGTGTTTGTGTGTGTGTTTGTGTGTGTGTTTGTTTGTGTGTGTTTGTGCGTGAGCGTTTTTTATGGTTTTACGTCTCTTTATAATTATAACATGGTAAAATATTATCGAATTTAAGTGCGGGGGTTTCTTATGCCATTTTAAGCAAATTAACATGCAGTGCCATTTTGCCGCAACCAAAATTACGGTTATTTTTTAAATCGGCAGATTAATAAAACGCAATAATATTTATTTATTATACGATTTTAATAAGGTTGTTGTCGATTTATGATAATTTTATAGACAAAGAAGTAAAATATCAGTTTATATTTTATATTTTCCATAGTTTTAAATCAAGTAACATTGGCATAAAAACAGAATGTTATGATTACAAAAGGACATAAAACTATAAATAATATAAAATATAAGCTGTTTTTTTGCTCCCCAAGAAGCTTTTACGATACACCACTGTATAATATTAAGTTTTTTTTTACTTCTTTGTCTAAAAATGATCAGAAATCGACATCAGTCTTATTAAAATCGTAAAACAAATAATATTATTGTCTTTTATTCAACCGCCATTTAAAAAAAACACCCACTATTTTGCTTTCGGCAAAATTGCACTGCATGTTGAATTACTTAAAATGGCGCAAGAAACTTCTGTACGAAATTCCATGATATTTTATCATGTTTTAATTACAAAACGTCATAAAACCATAAAGAATATTAAATATAAACCCTTTTTTGCTCCCGAAGAAACTTTATGGTACGCCACTGCATAATGTTAATGTTCTTTGGCTTATTGGTCAGACATAGCAGAAATCGACATTGGTTTTATTAAAATTGAATGATAAATAACCATTGCTCATAATTCACCCGCCATTTTGAAAAATAGCCGCCATTTTGGCTCCTAGAAGTCTGACTAAAGGGCACTGCCAAATCACTTAAAATGATTTAAAGAACCTCTGTACTTAGTTTCACGATTTTCTCATCATATGCAGACAGCGATCCATATTTTTCTGTTAACTGCTGCTACAATAACTAACATTGAATTTTTAAAAATTTTTTAAATGTTGGAATCTTTTTTAAAAAACTTACTTCGTTAGAGAAGATGCATTCAAACATAACTTCACAGCACATTCCAATATGATCCAAATGTGAATCTATGATCTCGCTGACTACAGAAATTATTGCAGCTTCAAGTGGAGGTCGATTGTGTAAAGAAATGAGAGTGTAAATATAAAGAAATGATACAAAGATTATGCTCCAAAATAAATTTATCTCGGACTTTACATATGCAATGAAAAAACACTAAATAAAATTTCCAAAATAAGCACTTGTCACATAACCATATTGTTACATGATAAACATACCAATTGTTTAACATATATGTTTTAGGTAATTTTTTCTAAGAAGGTATCCAACAAACAATTTAAAAAAAGGTAGCCAGAGAATTGACCAACCAAAACCTGCAAAACTGTGTAATTAATCAATCAGAACTTCATCTTAAAATATGGCTTGCAAGGAAAAGTTTTTTTCTAGTTTCTCCTCTCAGAAAAAAATTGACAACGCACTTCATTTGGATTTTCTCAAGTTAATTTAATGTAAAATATTTTACATAAACGCGCTAGCCCCAACAGTTACTGGTTAAGATCAAAATGCTCCTGGTATGTTCGGCTACGTTACGTTCTAACTCGTTACAGCGGTCGTTCACACTCGCAGCAGCTGTTAAAATAAAAGTCTCTTACAAAATTAGGACAGATACATTGATTTATTTATACGGCAATGCGGAAACCCGCAGCACTCAAGCTTAATTGGCCCATTGTACATCCACCGTTATTTTAAGGATTGCCTTTATACTAGTGCTGCCGACTGGTTACGGTTCACCGGTTAGCCGGTCAATTTTTGTACGGAAACCGTCAGTTACGAATTTTTTAAAAAGGTTTAAAACCGGTTTGAAAAACCGGTTTTAAACCGGTCTAAAAAACCGGAATGAAACAACGGGTCTAAAAATCAGTTTGTAATAACCCGTCTAAAGGAAAGATTTTGAAAAAAGTTTGAAAAAAAATTTGAAACAAATAAAACCCCTCTGAAAAACCGGTCATAATGCGTTCATTAAACTGGTTTTGACGTAATCACTATTCAATTCAGCAATTGTTCTCATATAGCGGTATAGATCAGAAGAATTTGCTTTTAAATAATAATAAATTTAGTTATCATAACTTAAATTTAATACTTCTCATCTATAACAGCGTATGAAAAAAAATATTGATTACATTAAAACTGGTTTAATTGAGACCGGTTTTCAGACAGGTTGCAAGACAAGTGTTTTCAGGCAAGTTATTTCTGATCGGTTTCTTTAGACCGTTTTTTTCAGACCAATTTTTTCAGACCGGTTAAACTGATCCGTGTTTTCTGACCGGCCTTTTAAACTGGTATTTTCATATCGGTTTTTTAGAGCGGTTTTTCAGACCGGTTTATCAGACCAATTTTTCAGACCGGTTTTTGAGGTCGTTTTTTTCATACCGGTTTTTTCAGATCGGGTGTTTCAGGCCGGTTTATCAAACTGGTATTTTCAGACTGGTTTGCTCAAACCGATTTTCCAAACCAGTTTTTTCAGACCGTTCTTTTTAAACCGATTTGTTGGGACCGGTTCTTTAGACCTGTATTGTCAGACCGGTTTGAAATGGTTCAAAACCAGTTTTTTAAAGGACTGGTTAAAAAAACTTTTTAACAGCACTATTTCATGTGCCCAGACTTAAGGTTAGCAACTTTCTGATAGAGATATCCTGTATTTCCTCTGGCTTTGGAAAGAAGTTGCCGAGGTGTCTGTACCTCAGTACCAATAGTCTGAGGTAATACCGGGTGTCCCAGAAGTTACTGACCCATTTTAATTGCAAATATCTCCGAACTTAGAGGCGATAGAGAGATGCGGTTTTCACTTCTTTTTAAAACAAGTTTTTATCGGTATAAATGTTTATTCAGTAAAGTCTTATATAAGGTGTTTTAAAAAAAAGCTCTTTTTCAATTGCAAATATCGTCGATTTTTTTAATGGAACACCCTGTATATTTTGATACTATCTGAAAGGTGAACTCTTCTTCTTTCCAAAACTGTACAATTTGTTACAGTTGATTTGAAGAATGAGTGAGTTATTTGGTTTTTAAGGATGGTCGTTCATTAGGTACAGATTTCTGATCCATGTTGATCCTTAACAAGTTTTGTCATTAGAAATCCGATAACTACCTATTTGTAGAAAATAACAAGACAAAATTGAAAGAATAATACCTAATTTTAATAAAAATTAACATTCTAAATTAGCCACATTAATAAAAATCTTTAAGATGTTCCAAGTGTTGTCCATTTTGGTCTATACATTTTTGCAACCTGAACAAGAAATTGTCAAAAGATTTTCGCAACATTTCCGGGGTAATTTCTTGAAATGTTCGGACAGTGTTACATCGCAGTTGTTTCAGAGTCTCTGGGATAGGATTATAACATCTATCTTTGATTAAAAAAAAAACATATAAAAAAAGTCTGGAATCGTCAGATCTCGTGAGTGGACAGGCCACTCAATTGGTCGGGCTCTCCCAATCCACCTATCTCCAAATGTTTCTGCAACAGAATTTCTAGCCACAAGTGAATAGTGTGGCGGCGCACCATCCTGCTGAAAGTAAACAGAGTTTATGACGGCATCTTGTTCCAGTTGTGGGTATGAGTAATTTTCTTACATGTCTGTGTAGACATTGCCAGTAATTCACAGTTCTTGGAAGAAGTACGGTTTTTGAAGGTGAATTTTTTCTAAATACCGCACGAAATCTTCTTTTAGTATCAACAATCGATTCATACTTAGCATACAATAACACAGTTTTTGATTTTTCAACTAAAGTAAATCGGACCATTATTGAAAACAAAATTAACAACAGCCCTTTAAGAATTATACAAATCAGAATTAATTACTTTGACAGTTCGTTGTGTCAGTTCACTGACATTATAAAAATTTCAAAGCTTGTTTTAACATTAACACCCGTAAATGCCTATCGTTAAAAACCAAATAACTCACTCATTTTTCAATTCAACTGCAACAAATTGTACATTTTCGGAAAGAGGAAGAGTTCACCTTTCAGATAGTATCAAAATATACAGAGTATTCCATTAAAAAAATCGACGATATTTGCAGTTGAAAAAGACCGTTTTTTTTAAACACCCTATATAAAACTGTACTGAATAAACATTTATACCGAAAAAAACTTTTTTTAAAAAGAAATTGTTCAGTGAAAACCGCATATCTCTATCGCCTCTTAGTTCGGAGATATTTGCAGTTAAAATGGGTCAGTAACTTCTGGGACACCCGGTAGGTTAAAAGAATGAGAAAAGATTGCTCTTCTTCTCCACAGAACCTACACTTGGAGTCAGCGACCGCTACCATAGTATCGATGTGTGTTAAAAAGATCATGACCTATTAAAACACCCACTATGATTCTAATAATTTCCTTCTTAAACCTAGGAGTTCTTTGAAACGCCTTGGTGAAAATTCTTGAATGAGAAGCTTCGACTGGCGCAATCTTGGATGCAAAGTCTGCTGATATTAAACTAGGACCAAGTCCAATTCTCGAGGTCCTGCCTTGCAGTAGGCGTATGAACTCGAAAGGCTGACTCTGAACCGAAAAGGGCTGCTGTAAGCCAATCTTGGCAAAGGCATCAGCTTCTTTGTGTTCAGGCATTTAAAGCAGCTTAAGCCAATTATAATGAGCCAAATCTGTATAGGGCGTTACGACAGTTCTTAACCAACATTTATTTGATCATGACAGATCCAAGAGCTTTCATGGCTGCTTGGATATCAGTACACTTACAGATAGTACCTACTTGGAGTAAACTCTGTGTCTTGTGGAGGTACTCTTGAACTCTGAGATGGCAAAACTGTTGCGAATCTGCCGATAGAAGAAATATAACAAACCATTTGTGTATCTAAAAGCATTATTTATCCCTGATGGTAAACCTGGAAATAAATCTTAAATCATTCCGTGTGCTTTTGCTCTGTATAAGCACTCGTCTAATTCTAGAAAGTGGACGTTATCATAAAATATAAAAGTTCTTCCAATATAGCTGTTAAAAATACAATTAATTTTCTTTTCTTTTGGAACCCCAAATGCATCTAAAGGACGGTCATACCAACCGGATTTTATTGTAAAAGATGGATAGTCCATAACGAAAATTTTATTATTGACAATTATAATATCTCCAAATAGTCTCTGATAAATATGTGATATTTTCTTAAAAGTTTGAGGTAAAAACGAAAGATATTCAGTAGTTAATTTTGCTTCGGTAAAGATATTTCCATTTAATTCTACTATCCAAACTTATTTTTCGTAGAAAATATACTTTTTACTGTTTGTTGTAATTAAAAATGAAGATGGTATTTTAATTTTACAAATGTCTGGTTTTATTAAATTCATTTGAGTGGTTGATGTTATAGTGGTTGTGATTATTCCCCTTGACGATGAAGTGGATTCATTAGATTTTGCTTCAGTTTTAGAGTCATATAAGGAGTGAATAGGCCAAATATCATCATTGCTTAAATTATTAATCGATTCAGTATAATAAGAAAACAATAATCGACTCTCTTTGGAAAGAATGGCCCAAGCTTAAAATATTTCATGTAGTAATACTGTGTAGAAACTTAATTGATCATTAGGTGTTGATCCGTTGCCAAATAAAAGTAGCATTTTTCATCAAAATCATAACTGCTCGCTAATTTTTCTGTGAAACTTTGTATGAATTTTTCTGCTTGAAAATAGTGCGAATGTTTTCTCACTTGCAAAGTCTAAATTTTATAAAATTTTGAGTATTTCAAAATTTGACCCAACTTTGCCAGATTGTGTCCGATCTCATCCAGATTTTAAGCAGACACTCACAAGACATGCCACTACATAATAGTGTAAAAAATTTTCTGCTCGAAAATAGTGGGAATGTTTTCTCACTTGCAGTCTAAATTTTATAAAAATTTGAGTTTTTTGAGTTCCTGTATGTCCAAAACACATAAATCTCAGAATCAAACACTTTCTCGATCACAAAGATGTGTAATATGAAAAACTACATAATTTTAGTTTAAAAAAACTTTATTTACTACTTTAAATATTTTTAAATTAATACAAGAAACGTTCTTTCGTCAAATAATTGAAATAAATATTTCATATATCAAATAACAGTTATCTATTAAAATTGAATTATTGCTATACTTAAAACTGAATCATTTACAATTAGAAAAAACACGTAGGTGTTGCAACAACGTACCGTTAACATCTTAAAATCAAATTTAACAACACAAACCAATTTGAATGACAAACTAAAACGTTCAAAAGTTTTTAAAACTTACATTTAACTATTAATAATACAATAATTATTATTAAGTATTAATACTGGATAACTGCCCTAGCATATACTATGGAACATAGAATATATGTATAATAGACATATCAACAAATTTATCATTTGAAATTCAACTCATTTCAAAGACAACTTTAAACATAACATTATTTGTTTTTAACTTAATGTTAGTAATATTTATACTAATCTTACTTGAGTATAATCAAATAAATTAAATTCGATTTGATTATAAAAGAAATAAAACCTATTTTAATTAAAATTTTAAATAGAAATTAAAGTTTAAAACAGCTAACAAATTTTTAAATCATACTAACAAAACGGTTGAATAAAAGAACAATCTTAATTTTCAGTTTACACAGGAACAAAATTATTATTTTTCAAGGATGCGTTTCCCCTTTTCAATCGTTCCTAATTCCAACGAGTCGGGTTTGTTGTTTAATTTAACGTAACCCATTTTATGCAACGCTAAAAGTAAACAAAATTTATTTTATTATTAACATAGAATTTATGTTTTAAATATTGAAAATATCACACTGCAATATTATTGAACTACCCATATAGCACAGGACATTCGATTTAGATCCAAAAAAACGTCCGTATGTCCATAAACCTAAAATAGATGCCATTCTTTTACATATGGTAAAATTATAACACAAGCCCAACATTTTACTGTAGATTTTAAAACTACAGAGTGGCTAGGAAAACCCCGGCCACTTTTCTTCGGCGGTCAAGAGATGACGCTTTAACAATGAAAAATTAAATTAAAATACTGGCAACAACGCAGAATCTAAGACGTTTTAGTTGTTTTGATTTAATATGGGGCGTATTTAATAACTAAAACGTCTTCGATTCTGCGTTGTTGCCAGTATTTTAACTTAATTTTTCTTTACTAAAGCGCCATCTCTTGACCGCCGCAAGAAAAGTGGCCCGGGATTTTCCTAGCCACTCTGTATACTAAAAATGTGAAGAAATACGAATTTTTCTGAAAAAGAAAATTTGTATTGAAATCTAATATTTTATAGAATCTGATTTATTAGTATAAATACACAACATTCACAAAATGTTATTTGTTGTTAGAATCATTGTGCAAGCATCGTGTTTTATGTACCGTACTTAAGCTTCAGTTGCTTGTACCATGCGCCATGCTTATTTCCCGTCATTGTTATTAGTGCAATGCGTAGAAGAGAAGTCCGTTGAAAGCACATGTTGTTCGTTTGGTGTATATCACACTGTTTATATTCTGTCCGTGAATCCATCGTTGCAAAATATTTGAGTTGAATAAAATTAAGCCTACCTACAGTGCATTACTGACTATTTTCATAATTTTTAAAATTTCCAAAAATTTTCTAAATTTCCAAAATTTCAAAAAGTAATTTACAAAATTTTGTTTCATTTATTAAAATTTTTAATAAATGTCAATTTCAAAAATTTAACTATGTTGAAAATTATTACAATTTCCAATAATTTGTTTTCAAAACTAATTTAAAAAAACATTCAAAAATTTTCAAAATTTTGAATATTATTGATATTTCCGAAAATTTTCCAAATTTTACAAAAAAAAACAAAGTTTTTAAAATCACTTTCCAAAATTTTCAAAAATATATGTAAAATTAATAAAATTTCCCAGAAGTTTCGAAAATTAGAAATCATTATTTCATCAAATTTTCAAAATTTTTAAAATTTCTGATTTCTATAAGCCCCAAAAACTTTCAAAATTACCAAATTCTTTAAAAATTTTTATATCTTTTTAATTTCCATAAATTGTAGTTGGAACTTTCAAGTTTCAAAATTTTTAAAACTGAAAATTTAGTTTATTAAATTTAGTAATCGTAGAATTTTAAAAAATTTAACAATAAAATTAACCAAAAATTTTAAATAATATATTTGAAATATTTTCAAGAATTTTATAAATTTTCGAAATTTGCATAAAATTGTCAAAATTTTCTAAATATTTTCAAAATTACTAAAAATTTCAGTAAATGCGAGGAAGGTCCTATTGCAACGGCCCGACGGCTTTTTTAATACAATGAATAATTTGGATATGCCATTTAGGATTTATATATTTTTAAATTTATATTAAAATTTTTTTACGCTTATGGATGTCTATAAAACCTATTCGTAGGATGTTCATAAAACACCCTGCATTGGATACCCTTTAAATGTATAAAGATGTGACAAGTGGACATAGACATCCATATAAGGTCCAATGTACTCAATATGGATATCACCATATCCACATGGGATATTCTGTAGACATTGTACCTATGAATATCATTGTGCTATATGGGATATTACTGAAAAATTTAATTTTTAACGTTAGAAGTTCCAGGGTGCAATTTAATTTCATGTACATCAGATACAGCACTGACAGGTCACTGAAACGTCAGTTTTGTAGTTAAGTAACCAGTAGTAGGTAACCAATTGAAATATCTATATTCTTGGTTAGATTGTTAGGTAGCTATGTGATTGAAAATGAATGCTTTAATAAACAAATTCTTAGATACACTTACAGAGGAGATCGTTGAAAGCAAGTGCAATGTTAGTGCGGTTAACAGGTTTATAGCAGACATCCTCAATGGCAATCTGCTCTTCGGTATTCCAGTTTTTAACTATATCTCTTATGCGTTTTTGTCTGTAAATCGGTATAAACTGTTAGTATTAAAACACAACCAGATGATCTAAAAAGAAGTCTCATACCTGTCTTTAGCCAATGTTCTTTTTATTTCGGCTGCAGTTGGGTTCCTAAAAGCGCCATCTCTTGATTAAACTGCACAACCATGTAAATCAGTGTAAATGAATAAAACAAAACGTACCTGACCACAGCTGCCTGTATATTTGCAGCTTCAGCTGCAGGTGGGACAACAGTTTCAATTGTATGCTCGGGTGGTTGTATGGACTTGTCATGATCAATCTGATGTATTGAAACTCCTGTACTTTCAGCTAAGGGTTTTACTGTTTGGTCGGGAATTTCGAGTCTACAACAATTCTGTTTTAAAAACTTGATGTCAAAAATAAGCGTCCATTACCTTTTGGTTATTCCCATTGGTGTCCGAGGCTCAACAATTTGTTCACTTAGTACCATAGGCTCATCCAGAACTGCTGGTACATGTACATCTGCGTGAACAATTATTTAATGTGGTTTAAGGGGAACCGTGGGCTGTAAAGCAGCTGGCATCGCAGATGCTGATGGTACCGAAGTAGGAGTACTCTCAGGTGCAGCACGTCCAGGTGGCTGCAGTAAAGATGTGCTTGATGGTCTAAATAGACTATCTGTGTTTCTAAACACACAAATAATTGCTTTGTTACAATTAAATAGCTGCTACACAAAATAAGTTTTAATAGCGGTACCTTGACCACCTTCGGTATTCTGCAACAACTTTATCAACTTCAAGTTGAGGTTGATTTTCCTCCAGAAAAAGATGTAGGATGTTTTTAAGATTTTGAGTGTGATCTTGATCTGGTACTTGTTTTATATCGACATCAACCCGCTCTTCAGTTGCGACGAAGTCAAACCGTTCTCTAGCTGTGGGCTATATTAAAAAAAAAACAATACCATAGATATTAATCTGCAATTGTCATAATCCCAACATACCAAGCAACGGTTAATATTTACATGACGTCTTTTTCGCATATTAATATTTGTCTTGGCAACCCATTGTGGTGCCTTTCCTCTTGTCTTTGGTGGAACTCTCCTTCTAGGCGTAACTTCAAGCTCTGGTACCACTGCAGTTTGTGCTTCAAGTTGTGGTACCTCTTCAGGAGTTGGAGGTATTACATGAATTACTGGTACTTCTGGGCTAATTTAAAAATTACACAAAAATTTCATACCAATCTACATCAATAGAAATGATTTTAAGTGTTACCATCTTGATAAAATTGTTAATTTACAATAAACAAAAGCATGCAATACCACTATTATAGTTTGAAAAGTGTAGGATAGAAAAACAAGAACTAACGGAAAATGCACAGCAACTTGTGGTGGTGCACCAGAAAATGCAGGTGGCTCGCCATCTTCCAACACACCAAAACCATCCATATCACCCTAGAAGTAAAAGATGTTTTGCTACCACTCATACTATCAGACATAAAGAGTTGTTTTTATAGGCAGAGAAGAAAAAAAACAAAGTTTCCTGAAGTTTTCGTATTTCTAATGTATCTAAAAGTAAAAGTAAATAAAAGCAGTTTTTGTTTTACTTCCATCAGTTCTTGGCCTACCAGAATTTTTTCAAAATAAATTAAATGACGTGGTCTTTCCATGGCACTCTTATGAAATTATAATTTTCTGTAATAAAATGCTCAAAACTTAAACAACATGCAAAGTGTGACACATCGTTGAAATTAGAATTAAAAACTCTATTCAGTTACGAAAAAATTTAAAATGCCAACCATAAGTAAAAAAAATTGTAATTAGTACCTAATGGTAAAATATTACAAAATTCAAAATCTTACTTCATGCATTGGTATTTAAAAGTAATAAAGACACACTCTCTCGTAGAACATTTAGGTTTGAAATTTTTAAAATACAAACCACTTTCTCCCGAGGATGTTCTTCTCGTAGTGTAATACGATCAGGATGAACTTGATGTATTGATGGTCTAGCCAACTCTGCTTCATCAATTGGAATTAAATCTTCTAAGAAGTCTTCTACTACAAAATTCGTAGGAATCGCAGCAAGAGCAGCTGGTTCATCTGATAGCTGCACAATGTCACGCCTACTCCTTCTTCGTCTTCTGGGCACAGGAACTCTTGGAGTTCCTTGCATTGTAATAAAGAATAAAGTATTCACACAAATGGTAAATTTACAAAACATTTTGCTTATACAGTATATCCACATATTATTCAATCACATAATTATCGAGTGATATGTTGATTTACAAACACATTGTGTAAAATGAAGTACGTGTGGTACTGGGTGAGTTATTTAAGTGTCACCCCGCTATTATTTCCTAAATTGTATACCAAAAATAAATTAATTAAAGTTGTTGATAACTAACTGGGGCTTCCACTTGTCTTACAAACCTGTTTTTTACACTGAAACTATAGTTGGCTGTGGCTTCATTAAAAAGGCATTTGTTTTGCGGTTCAGAAAATATATACTTTGTTATACTTATTTCCAATAGCAATCAATTTACAGCAACTTTCCTTCATTTTTTATGTTTTGCTAATAAGTAGGTTGTGAATTAAAAAGATTTTTTAGAACCGGTAGAAATAATTGAAGTAAGTTAATTCACGTTAATCAATTTTAAAATGTATGAAAAATGCAGAAGAACAATTTGAGCATCCTTAAAGTTAATACCATTGCGTTTGTTACAAAACTGTTGAATTCTTTGTTAAATATTTTGAATCTGTCGTTTTGCTTTTGTTACTTTGTATTGTTTACATAAAACTAGATTTTATTTCTCAGAATTGTTTAAAATCTATTTACTGACTTCAGTTGTTTCTACTGATTCTGAAAAATGTTTTAAATCCATAAAAATGAAGAAAAGTTGCTGTAAATTGATCGCTGTTGAAAATAAGTATATAACAAAGTAGATATTTTCTGAACCGCCAAACAAATGCCTTTTTAAAATCTATTTACTGACTTCAGTTGTTTCTACTGATTCTGAAAAATGTTTTAAATCCATAAAAATGATGAAAAGTTGCTGTAAATTGATCGCTTTTGAAAATAAGTATATAACAAAGTAGATATTTTCTGAACCGCCAAACAAATGCCTTTTTAATGAAGCCACGGCCAAGTATAGTTTCCATTTAAAAAACATAAAGATGTTTTTTATCTCGAAAACAAGTAAATGCTTTGTAATATTGTCTTACGTCTTTAAATTCTTTATAGAAACATCTCTAAAAAGTGTCTTTACACTTTCCTTCTATTTTTTAAAATAACTGAAATATAAAACCCTCTCATATTTATAAATAATTCAATCTTGGCGCGTAAATTCAAAACAAAAGAAGATAGGTAAAGTCCGTATAAGCCATCGAAATATACCGACTCAAAACATTTGCCACCCTGTACAGGGATAAGGCAGAACCAAACACCCAGTATAATTGTTAATAATTTTAGATTATGCAGCAGTTAATTATCATCTACTTTTGTATTGATAGTTGATACTTAAATTTGTCTAATTCAATTATTACATTATTTTCGAAGCTTTCCAATTATTCAAAAAACTTGAGATGTATAGCGGTCCAAACTTCAAAAACCGAGCAGCATTGGTTTTCTCGCGAAAAAAAAAACGTTGTAAGTATAGTAAAGAAAAATACTAGCTGCCATAGAGTTTCTTGTACCATTTCACTAAATTGCTAAATAAAACAAGGCATCATCGGTGCTCGAATTTCACTATATTTTTTTCAGTTTTTTTGATTTATTGAACAGCTTTAAATGTAATGTAATAAAGTATCCCCTAAAACTTTTACATTTACGCTTTGGTTCTAAAAGAAATAAGGGAGCCAATGTTTGAACTTGAAGAATTTAATATGGTGTCTCCCTATGTTCCGTAGTCAGCTTATACACATGGCAAGTATAAAGAAAGCAGCCAATTTAAATAAATTTTCAAAATACTTAATAGGATTAAAACTTAAATAAAGTTTTGTATAAAAACTAATCTTACCTCCTAAACTGATGCTGTAAAGGAAATTAAAAATAATTAATAGAAAAAGTTATTCAGAAATTGTTGTATGCTGTTGAATTCATACCTGGAATCAATTAAAGGGGCGCGCACTTGACACAAGAAGTTCTGCACCTATTCTACAATAAAAATAATATCACATTTTAATTAAACTTGTGGCAAACTTAATTCTATACTGAAATACAAATTTAACAATTTTATTTACCTGTTGTAATTTCAACTTGCCGTTTGTAGATTTTAACAACCCCATTTACAAGTCGAGATGCCAAAGACAGGGAAAGACGCATACGAGGCCTTGATGATGAACACTGGGCCATTTTTAAAATCTCGTCACTAATAAAAACACGAGATTTTCGAATGAGCAATGAAAAAAATCTTGACAACAGATACATACCACAGCATGATGATATTGCATTGTGCGATGTCCTTCTTTGACACATATTGAACGCCTCTTGTGGCTGAAAGCCATGGGATGGCAAACTTTCCCCCGTGTTGTGGGATCAAAAGCTCAATGGCGAAAAACATTCTTACCTGTAAAAAATAGTTGTTAAGTACTGTTATTAAGGTATGCGAAGGAATATAATCAAATTAAGAATATATCGCACCGATGTTGCTAACGTACGACTACTGACGACTAGTTTCACACTTTGTAACAAGCATTTACGACACATATATAATAATAAAAACTAGTCGCGCAATTTATATATTTAAATTGATAGTTAGAAATTATAGTTGTTGGGTGTCTATTATCAAAACCTATAAAAATTATTCTCTTTCCAAAATGCTTACCGGTATTTCTAATGAATTTGTTAAAAAAATCAACTAAATGAGCTAGTACATAAATTAAAATTAAATCTGCAAGTTGCAAATAGATAAACTTACTTAAAATCGATAAAATTATAAAAAGATTGCACTGAAATTACGGTGAAGATTTTAGAAGGAAACTAAACGGACGACAGACACAGTGAAAACTAATACAGTTCCCTCCAAAATAATGGACCTATCACAGATGAGTATAATAGCACGTAATTATCGCCAACATTAAATTGGTAACATTTTTAGTGACAGAATTTCAAATTTGGCAGTGGATAGGTAGCCCGTGACGGTGTTCGGAGCCGGTAGTCTTCGATTAGTCTAAATTAGAAGAGCGGAACTACCCGCTACATGAAAGAGTGCCGGTAGTGCAAATAAAATAACAATAATGCAGACAAGTACTGGAATTTAAATCGATTGCCTTCGTAATGAGAGGAGAATAATAAATAAATAGGCGCTGTAGTAGATAAATTTATTCTTAAAAAATGAATAATATACACAAATTATACGAACCCTAACCAGTGGCGGCTCGTGCTGTGGCATAGTAGAAAGGCAATTTATGCAAGTATGTAAAAAATGCGGCGCAGGCTAATTATCTTTTATATTGAACATGGCCAATTTAAAGCTTTTTAGGAGCACATAAGTTTTTAGGGCATCCTTAAAAAATGCAACGATTTAATTTTGTTCTAGATTAAATTTAAAACTTGAAGAGTAAAATGACAGGCAATCACTTTTTAAATCATTTTTAACACTTTTTAAGCTTTAAGCTATATAACTAGTTTGGTTTATTTCGGAAAGCATTAAATTACAACAAACCGCATAAATAGATGCTACTAAGTAGTTTTTGATACACTCATTTAAAATGTTTAATTTTACGAGCGAATACAAAACAAGTAACACCATTATTTTTAAATTTTTCGTTAAATTATAACGAATATACGGAATTCTTCACAGCTATATTTTAGAAAAGTTAAATAGTCTTAAAATACTATAATTTTAATTAACCATAACCGACAAATAAGTATTCGGCCGGTATAAATATTTAAAATGGCAGAACATTATGTCGTTAAGGCTCGCTTTGTGTAAAATTTAAAATATACAACGTTTTTAAAATAAAGTTATGTGCTACAGCCTATTTATTTATTATTCTCCTCTCATTATGAATTACCGGCAATCGATTTAAATACCGGTAGTTTTGTACCACCGGCACACTTTCATATAGCCGGTAGTTCCGCCCTTCTAATTTAAACTAATCAAAAGAGACTACCGGCTGCCAACAAACAACAAGCGCCTATGCCGTATTAAATAGTAATAGTTTTGAAAGAATAAGGTTACTCAGTTTTATTACGATTAACGTTTTGACCTTGTTAAGACATAAAATGACCGAAAGAAATACCGTTTATCTATGGTAAAATAACAGTTTTAGTTACGGGTTTCCTTTTCAAAAATTAAGTGTTTTTTTTTTGTTTTCGGTTATGGTTACGGTTTCCGTCTAGATCCCGAATAATAGGTATGACACAGTAATGTTTTTCTAATAGGTGAATTGCACAACCGTTCAACGTGCCGGTAGTCACAGAGTTTTTATTTTAATTTTTTTAACATTACCAATTACCAAACCTGATTAATGTCAAGAAATTTAATAATACCTGAAGAGAAAATTACTTATTCGTTAAAAGTAGCACATGAAGATGAAGAAAAAGGGTATCTTTGTGGCATTCCGGTTGGTAAATGTGTAATTTTCAATAATAATGATTTGGTAATATCGCTTTTACAGAACATTCCTGAAAGGGTTTTAGTTGACTTGGGTTTAGGTGGAGTCAAAGGTCTACATGATTATTATCAAACGAGGATAATTAAATATCTAGGTATTTTACAGAAACGTTAGAAGGAACTTAATACACATTACAAAAGTCTTGTACATAAAAGTCCACCTCCAGATAATAAAGAAAATAAGTAAATTTTTTACTAGACCTTCGTGGTCTTGTACTACATTATTTTATTTTTGTAGGCTTATAAGAGTGAAACTAGACGAAGATGATGTAATAGAGGTTGATAATCCACAAGTACATTTAGCAATTGATGGAGAAGTAGCACTTTCTTCCCTTGATGCCGGGTACCAGCTTCTTAATAGCCTTGAAGCTGGAACAAAGTATGTTATTCTTTAAATCTTGCTAACATCAGGCTTTTTTTTTTAATGAGACAAGGTTTAACATAACACATAGGTAATTTTATCTACGACCGCTCAAAATTTGTTAAAAATCAAAGTTTTTTTGCTTGAAATGATATTTGACATTTCGCATTCATTTATTTGCAAAGGTCAAGTCACGTTTCAAATACGAGATAGATTCTATTTGTTCAATACTATGGCAACCAGCCAGTTTTCTTATAAACAAAGCTGAAGCTTTGTTTGTGTAAACTTATAACTAACAATACTGATTTTACCAAAAGAAAAAGAAACAAACTTAATCCTAAAACTAAGAAAACTTTGCCTTATAAAGTTGTGTAAAACTACAACTAAATATAAGTAAACATTTGCAAAAGAAAGTAAAAAATAAAAAATAACATAAGTATAATATGCGAGTTATTTTTCAGACAGGAACTATTTTCAATCTCGATTTCAAAAATCAGCTGGAATGCATCAATTCTGTAAAAAACACGTTAGAACTAATTATATTAAAATTTAGCATACTTCATTTTCTGAAGTGTGTACTGCTTTTATTTAAACCATACCAGTTACTGAGTTACATCAGCTTCAGCGGAAAGGAAATGTAATAGTTAACACTTAATACGTTGCTTAATTCCCAAATTAGTAGACTAATTCACGGCACTGCCTCAACAATCGTGTTGCCATCTAAGCGGGCACGTGCATCATAAGCAAAGCGAGCCCAGTAGGTCGGAGTTTTAACTCTGCGTACTAGACTCAAACACTGGTTCGCAGACCCCAAATTCATTACTGTAGCTGTGCAACTCAAATCAATTACCTGTGCTCGACCTAATCGCTCATGATTAGTCGAGTTGTCTTTGAAGATGGTTTCCTTACGTCACACTAGGTACAGCTTTTAATTGCGTGGCTTCTCTGATGCACTATTATATTTTTTTATTTGCCACCTTTATCAATTATAACCCTACGTTGTGTTTTATTTTTGCTTGCAAATAATTTTATTAGCTTCTTCAAAGTGAACCCACTCTTACAAGGGCAAAAGGGTTGAGAATCAGCTCTAAATAAAACAATCATAAACCTTTGATTTTATTTATTGTTCAAAAAGAATTAAGTGCGTTGGTTATGTAAAGTGTACATAAACTGTCGTTTATATCAGGCAGTAAGTTGTCAGAAACATTCCCCTACGTTTTAACAATGGATTCTATGCATGTTAAGCTAAGTGGCTTGATTATAGCCTTGAGTTTTGGTACAGGACTCGAATTTTATCACGATGCTCGCGAATCCGGAATTACCCAACCAAGATTGCTCAGCAATTGCGCTCCCATGAATTCGCATAGATCAAAAAGATATTTGTGCTTCCAGAGGATGCATACACCTTACTCCCTTGATCACATAATTCGCGCTCCAATCCAGTACTCGTAATGCAGAAATTACTCAATCAAGATTTCACAGCAATTGCGCTCTCAATGAATTCGCATAAATCAAAAAGATATTTGCGCTTCCAGAGGACGCATACACCTTGCTCACTTGACTGAAAGCAATTCGGACTCGCTTATCCCTCTTCTGCAGACGTCTAAATACAACAGAAGCCTCGATTTTCTTCATACGCTCAACAGTAATCTATTCAAGTTCTCTGTGCTGCTCTTCGTGACCAGTCAGATACGAAAATCCTGTCCGCTCAAGTACGGGTAACGTTTTTATCAAAATTGCAAATCCTGCCCCCAAGACTCGGCCGTGCATCAAGTTTTCCAATCAAATTTCAGACCGGTTGTAAAAGTTAATTTCATTGGTGCAACACTACAAAATCCCCACACTCTAACAATTCCCGCTCTTGAGTTTCCTGAATCTTAATTTAATTATTATGCTAAAGCCACCCTAATTTATGTTAATGCGTGAAGCTTCGGCATTTCCTAGTATTTCAATTTCTTCAAACGCGGTACCTGGTCTCTGACAACTTAATCCCTGCTAATGTGAGCCCTGCAACTTGGGTTCTTGAGCTATTTTTGCAATGACACACACCCTCAAATAAAATGTGATCCATGCAGTCGTAAAGGGGATTAAACTAATTTATTTTCAGACCCTTTTTACATAACAGAAAATAACACGTGCATTCCCACGCATGTGGGAATATACGTGTGTAAATTGTTAACTATTATAATTACCAATAATATCGTGGAACGAATTAACCCATTAAGGTAACAAACTTAAATACTTCATTATTTAAATCTAATGTCGTTTATTCTTAATCTACCTGTAAAAATTACCTCTTTTACTTACCTTACCTTTCCCTGTAAATTATTAATAAGATCTCAAGAGGTGAACTCTCACATTACCTATACCTATCAAAAAATAAATTATTTTGAATAAATTACCCCGTCGCCTTTTTTTTTCAATTTTATGTCGCGCCCTTGAATGTAAAAGATTGTCAACTTCTGATCTGGATATTTCAAATGCTTTTAAATACCTATTATATATTATCTGTAAGTGTACGTCTAACATATTTTTTATTATTATTAGGACCATAGGGAAGTTCGGTAATATCCCAAAATAATCCAGACTATTCGTAGTCGATGCTTGATGCCTTTGTTCCCTTGCCTGGAGATGACACGGCACAGTGCAGATGTAAAAGAGGTTCCCAGGTACTCTTTCAAATTAATAATAACCTTAAATCTTTTAAATATTTTTACAATTGCAACAGGGAGAACCAGGAGCCACCGGCCCATAAGGTCCAAAAGGTGATCAAGGTGAACGTGGCCCAAGAGGAGTAAAAGGAGAAAGGGGATCATTTGACTTCCTAATTCTATTATTGGCTGATGTGCGTCATGATATAGTGCATTTACAAAATAAAGTCTATGCAAACGGTGAAAAGTATGTATATATTGCTGCAAGGTTTTTAGTCTACTTGATTTTATGCTATCTTGTGTTATACAGCGTGTTGAAATCAGGTAGTACCAAATTTCAGAGGCGTGTAGTACTCATCAAAACAAACAAAAAAGTCTTAATAAATAGGAGTTTTAAAATGCTTCTTTTTTGAGATATGGACTTTGAAATGCATGGCACTTAAAACTGCTTTATTTATTAATATAGAAAAAACCACTCTGTATAAAATAAACAGATTTTGTATATGATTATGCTTATGTTTTATGTTTCACACTAGTGTCCGTTTGAAAACTTTCTTTAGGGGCGCCATAAATGGAAGGGGGGACACTACTGGCACAATTTTTTACAAAAATTAAAGTATTTAACGAGCTTCAAAAAAAATGTACCTTTTTACATACAAATAATAAAATTCTTTAATAAACGAGTGAAAAAGATGTGCAGAAAATAAGTTATGTAGAAAAGATTACCAGTGCCTCTCCCCCCATTTCTGCCATCTCTTAAAAAAGTCGTCAAACGAGAACTAGTATGAAACATAAATCTTTAATAAGCATAATCGCATGCAAAATTTGTTTATTTTACAGTGGGTGTTTTATTCAATATTAATAAATACCTGAAGCAGTTTCAAGCGCCAACCAGTTCATTAGTGATTATGCTTCTCATCATGATACCTACCAACTAGTTCATTTAATTTGTTACATCAGCCACTGCTACAGATCAGATATCATATCAGCATTAGTAACTTATTTATCAGTATTTCTTTGCAACATATTTTTTTGATATTTGTGTTGTTACCTACTATCTTCCGGCCACAAGAGCCGTGGGCCAGTCGCCCAGTCCAAGTCTGAGTACATGCCCCTGAATTTGGCACTACCTTTTTTCAACACCCTGTATATGTTCCCATATCTAATTTTCTAACAATTTTTTTATAGACCTCCAAAATTTGACTTTGAAGCTGTTTTAGAACAACGCAAAGTAAAAGATAAACATCGTTTGATGAAACAACACAGGCTGCTACAGGGATAAGTGGCTTCCACTGAAGGAACTATAATCACCAACAATTTTCCAGGAATTACAACAGAGAAGATCAATGAAGCTACTTTACCCAGCGAGGATGTGGCTGAATTTCGAGATGCTGTAGATCAATTTCCAAATTTAACTGACTACATCGATGATCTAGCTTATGACTAAGGTTCTGGAGAAATGATCGATTAAGATTATCTTTAATCTAGAAGCAGTTGTGATTAAAATGCTAATTAAATGAAAAAACAAAAAAATTATCACTTAAACTAGATAACCTAAAAATTAAATAAATGATCAATTTTTGTTTGTTAAGTTGTCTAGGGTACGTGTTTTTAGGTATAGTTTAAACTGTATACATAAATTACAATAAAGTGTTTTGCCAATAGTGATTAAGTTTCCATAGCATATAATACAATCATTACAAAACACAGAAAAATTAAGAATTTACACAAAGGGGCAAGCAGGAGCACAGCACTTCGCCTGGACTTTCCTATACTTAAGAAATTATCTCTAATCATATTTTCAAAAGTACCTATTTTTGCACCAACATTTTAGATTGACCCACATTAACATAATACTCTATTCAAATAAAGTTTGCTTTATACTTAGTGGAGGCGCGTAGCAAAAGGTTTTGTAACTGCTTTGTAAATGACACAAATATAGTCGGTAAAAATGGGCGAATGATTTCGCCTGGACTTTCCTACACTGTTAATCAAAATGATTACTTTTATGTACCTAATAACAATAATTACAGCATATCTAATTAGGAACTGGTTCGAGTTCTAGAGTATTTAAATATAAAACCTTCTTAATCGCTCATTCCAAGAAGGACAACTAACAACAGCCATAAACCACTGCACTGGCTAGAAATTTTAGGGTCGTGCGTTACAAAACTACACTGACTATTATCATGGAATTGTGCTATCTTCATCTGTTATGCACTACGTGTTTTACAATCTACCTCGCCTATTCTTAAGTTATCAACGCTCTTACGCCGACTAACTTACGAAAGAAATCTTTTTAGAAAACATTTAATTTTTTGACTTTTGAATCAAGATTCCTCAGGATTCAACAACAAAAACGGAAGGACAAATTGGTTTTTCAAAGTTAGAGAAGATGGAAAACAATTAACCCCCCTAAATAATGCTGCACCTAAAAATTAAGTTTAAAAATAGGCAAAAATTAAACGTTTTAGGACGTAAGAAATAATTGAAAAACATCATTTTTAGGCTCTAAAAACTAAAAATACAGGAAAATATAGACAAAAAGCTAGCTTTCTATCTATATTTGGGTATTAAAGAACAATTCGTTTTTAAAACTTTATTAAATAATTTTATTAATTGCACTTATACAGATGTAGTACACAAAACGGCATTTGTAATCAAAATACATAAAATATGAAGTTAGGACGACTTTTTAAAGTAAACAAGATGTTTTTCCAAATTTTCAGTGATGAAGCTTGTTCTTTTGTCTGTCGTAAGCAACTTTATATGACAAAAATGATTATGAGAAAATGATTTCTTCAAATCTTCACATTGCGAGATGTAGTAGTTTTAGTACGAGGGTTGCCAATTGCGCTACTAAATGACGGTTTTATTTGAATAAAATGCGGACAAATTCCATTTACAATGGAATATTTTGCATTTAAATATAAAAATTTATTTATCGGCTTCTAGTAGCAATATAGTGTTAAATAACAACGTGCCTATATTTTAGGCGTATTAATTTTGGTTTTAGGCGCAATAATTAGCTTTAAGCACGTTTTAGGCATTTAAGCAAAATCAAATAGGGCTCTAAATGTTTAGTTTATCACAAAACGTATTTCTGTCTAGATGATTTTGAGTTGCCTATACATAGAACGAAAGGGCATTTTGCCTAGAGTCCGCTCTCTGCTCTTAGCAATTGAACTAAAATAGATATTTGCTAGCTTTATTAGCCTATATAATTTAAAAAACAAAGCATCTGGCTAGTTTCTGAGTGGTATGTTTTTGAACAAGTCAAAATTTTGATATTTTTTTCACAGTAATTTCTAGTAGCTTGTAAAATTGTGTACCCTTCGGGCATTTCCAATATCAAATTTCATCCCAATCTGATAACTCATTTTTGAGTAAATAAACGTTACAACTCAAATTTTCAAAAATTCATAGGAGACGTCAGCGAGAAATTTACAAACTGGGACACAAACGAAATTGTAGCTTGTCTTCAGCTCTATGAGCATACAAAACAAATAAACAGTGTATGAATGTATGTAGATGTATGGTGCAATTTAAAAATTATTGATGTTATAGCTTTCACATGAATGATTTAAAAAAGGAGCAAAGAACTTCGCCAGGACTTTCCTATAATTTAGAAATTGTTATCTTGTTTTCAAAAGTATTTCAGTATTAACGTCTTACGTGCCACCAATAACTGTAATAAAATCCCAGGACAGCGGGTTTTTTGTCTCCGTAATATCTCTTAATTGTAAAAGGATAGATACTAATGACGTAATGACACTTCAGCTGTATGGGCGTTTTGTTTCGAATAATAAGAGTAAATACTGCCTTTGCAGGGAAAATTTTCACACTTTAGCTGTAAAGGCTTAAAGCATAGGTAAGAGGATTTGCATTCTTACGGATATAATTGATACTTCTGGGTGCATTCTCCCAGAACAAGAATAAAGCTGATTTTTGACAGAGATCAGAACAGCTCAAAAAAGAAGCTTTCAGCTTAAGAAAAAAAAACGTGTCATACATCAGAGAAAACCCACAAAAATTCCAATTGCAACTGGAAGCAAATGTAAGAAACTTGGCTCCGCGCTACGACCATCTAGCACATACCTACGGCCCAGCACTACAAACAGAAGCCTACTTAGAAGACCTAGGGAAAGAAGGATTTTGGGCAGGAGCCGAATCAATAGCAGCAGCAGCAGAAATACTAAAGGCATCAATAGAAATATACTACGAACCAGGTTTAACCTCCACACACACTCCGGTAGACAACAATCAACCACCCAGGGCAATGAGAATAGCGTACAGGACATCAGGAGACGGTTCCAGAAATTATTACGACAGCATCACAGCCAAAGAAATCCATGAGAAGTAGGAATGGAACGTTAAATATGATCATGCTAGCTCAAAGAATAGAGGAACAAAGTGTAGCAATACCACCCGAACGATACGTAATATTAAGTAGTTTATTAGCTATTAGGAAATTAAGATATTTTCAATTTGTAATCTTAGTACAATAGATATGTGTAAAATAAGAACAATGTGAAACTTTGATACCAAAGTTAATTAAGTTAAAATGCATAATCGCATAACATCTTGGTTACGTACTCAAAACCCCCATTGATGCGTAGCTTACTAACTACCCGGTGTTGCAGCAGCGGTGTCTGCGGTATCCATTGCAGACATGCTAACGCGTTCAACACCTCACCCGATCCCACCTATCACATAAATTCCTACCCACCTACTGGCATGGGGTGGGCCTGGCGTAATCCAGGATCGACCCTCGAGTTAGCTCCATGTCTGATGATGATGATAAAATTTGATGAAATCAACGTTTTTTATCATTTTGTTTTTTGTTTTTCAATTGCCTATATAGGACAAAATGGTTTTTAGGTGTAAAATCATATGTTTGTTGTCCAAAATCAGATAACCTTAAATGTGGCAATCCCTTTGGCGCCGTCTCTGCGTTTTTATCAAAAGACAAAGAACAATACCTATCAAAATCTAATGTAAGTTTGTAGGTGTAGCCGTATAGTATGTATAATTTAGTAAAGGGAAAAATTGAAAGGATACTTTTCTGGGAAAAAGTAACTGGATAGAGTGTTTAATAAATTTATAATATGTTCAAGAAAAGTAATGCAAAGTCGGCATGCTTTGGTTTGGATCAATACGAACTCCGCGCAGTCGACAACCTCTTTTAACAGTCATCCCTTTTAGCTTTAAAAACGTTTGACCTACATATTGTTTTCATCACTAAACCCCTCAAAAAATCTCAAATTAATATAAATTTGATTATAAAGGTATCGGAGGAAAAGATAAGGCCCGGGAATAATTGAAATTCCGTAGTAATTGAATAATATGAAATAAGAGCGCTACAAGTAGAAGTAATTATTGTGTAAAGCAGACGTTATCAGCGCATCGGAGAATCGAAGGGACACTCGAAACTTATTTCCACTGCCGATGTCCTTGGCGCACGGTCTTTACATTTAGCACTTAGTACTGTACGCCGTAGAAGACGATTTTCGGGATAAAATAGCGAAATATTTTATAGTGTAGTGTAACATGAATGCTCAAATTCTTTAAACGTTAGTGTTAGTTATTAAAACCGCGCTGTTACTTGTTAATTTGAAAAGATTATTTTATTATAATCTCTGGAAATGTTCTCTGGCCTTACAAACCAGGTCAGCTCTTGGATGGGCTCTGCGAAGGGTGACCAAGAGGAAAAAGTGCCCACTCCCACCGACGATGGTGCTGGTACTGTAACTGGTACTAGTACTGCTGTCAATAACCCCGAGAAAAAAGATATAAGGTATTTTTGGATTTAATTGCTTACTGAAGAAATGTCCACCTGTATGCTTTATCAATTTATTGACATAGTGACCGATATTGATTTTAAATTGGCAACTAAATCTTAATGTTCCTTAGTTGCCTTTTTAATTTCTTAACATTTACCGGATATTTAACAATGAAATCATTAAAGAACCTCTGTAAATCAATAAATGTTGATGTAATTTGAATTCCAAGGTTATAGTTGTCAAATATTCTAGGTTAGATTGCCTTGGGGGTTGTCTAAATTTTCGAAAAATTTAAAACAGCCCAACATGGGTGGATTTAGTTATTTTGAATAATCCATATTAGGAAATCAATCGGTATATAACTGCTTACCGCAAAATGAATGTCCCTTTTTAATAATTAGACCCATGAAGTAGATTTTTCCGTTGAACAAGACAAAGTTTCTAAACTGTTTATTAGCCTCACAAAAAGGATTCGTTCAATATTAAAGTGCCCCGTTTTAAAGTCCATGAAGATCACTTGTTTGTTAAACAAAAGGTACCCTCAAAAAAATACCTACCCGATCTTGTATATAAAACGTTAAAACGTCAACTTTTCTAAATTTTTTATATTTAGGTCAGAAGTAACAAAATCGAAACATGCCTAATCTGAAAAAGAATTACATAAAAAGATCAATTAAGCTAACCCAGTTTAAAAATGTTGTATTATGGTGTTACAGCAAAAAGCAGGGCCGGGATTAGGACGAGGCGACCGAGACCTCTGCTTCAGGTGAAAACTTCAAGAGGGCGGAGAAAATAGCTTGTTTAATTTTATTTAACACGATGATAAAGATCTTCATTTAGAGATTCGAAAAATTGAACGTAG
This sequence comes from Ctenicera cuprea, assembly GCA_958336395.1. Taxonomy (NCBI): domain Eukaryota; kingdom Metazoa; phylum Arthropoda; class Insecta; order Coleoptera; family Elateridae; genus Ctenicera; species Ctenicera cuprea. The sequence goes on from OY284496.1 coordinate 1,963,021, forward strand.
TAGTCTCAGATTTTGACTTCTTTTCAGGAAATACATTAATAACATGAAATCCAAAAAGCTGGAATAAATTTAGCATTAAAATACGAATCAGCCGAAATCGCTACCTTTAAGTACCAGGCTCCTAAAATGAGTATTTTGATTATTGAACGCCATATAGTCAAAAATATTAACTGTGACCAAATTATATGTGATTATGCTGCGTTAAAGCCTGGAGGTACAAATTTAATATTTATTTTATGTGATTCTTGTTAATACTATTTTTTATCTAATTCATTGATATCTTAAAAAATAATGTGAGTATAAATCTGTTTTATTATATTTTATGTATTATTCATTAATAGTTCGAAATTAGCACAAGTATCCCAAATACAAAGGTATTTATTTCTACAATGTTCTCTCATATAGTTTATTTATTGCACGTTATAGAAACTTTTGTATATAGTTAAAGCAATTAAATTAAAAAGTTGAGATAATCCTTATACCATATGTTCAAATAAAAAATACATAAGGGTTGGCCATGTAAAATAAAATTACTGTCTTTGCATGCTTTAGAATTTAAACAAATGAAACACAATGTAACTTAAAATTTGTAGATTAAGTTTGTCATCTATAGTGACACTGACAAAGTGGTGACAGTTAATAAATTCTAAAGCATGCAAAGAGAGTAATTTTATTTTACATGGCCAACTCTTATATATTTTTTATTTGAACATAGAGTATATTTTTTGTACATTTTCTGTTGAATAATTTGGGGGGGGGGGGTCCAGCTTTGTGATTATTTTGTTTTAAACGCAGAATCACTTAGTCCTGGCTCTGGTAAAACGGATCTTTCATTAAAGAAAAAGTGCTGTGATTTTAAGGTCCATGACGATGACTTCTTCATTGAACAAGAGGTATCTCCATTTGAAGGTTCAAAAGAGTACCTAACCGAACCTGTATTTAAAAACTTACGTAGACGGCTTAGTCGTGGAAAGTAAGCAGTTTCCCTCCTTGTTGAGGCTCCAATGTTTTAAAAAATTTGATATTTAGGTCAGAAGCAGTCGGAAGTAAAAATAATCGAAACATTTCTAATCTAAATAGATAACATACAAACATCTATTAACGTGACGTGTTACAGTAAAAAGGACCTGTGGGCAGAAGCACTTGAATATCAAAATAAAAAGACATTTGAAGTCGTAAACAAGAAGGCATTTAAGCTAAGGTTACTGAGTATAATCTGGTTAAGTATACAAACTATGTTTGAAGTGATAATCATTTTTAACATATTTAACATTGTGTTAACAAGGGTGAATGATCGGGTCAATGAAATAAAATGCATAAATCGGTGGTACTCAGTAATAAAGTTAAATAGTCAAGTTGATTTATTTTAGCTGTGTAGGTTGTTTTACAATCATTAATATCCACTGTAATTGTAGGATATTTGCAGTACAGTTTATTTTTTTTTAGTACAACAAACATATTTAGTTGTTTTCCAAATTTAGAATAGGCTAAAAAAGCACACTTCTGGTTTTTGCCTTAGAAAATTCTCCTTTGCTTTATATTTAATATTACTGTAATTTTTATCAGAATTTCTTAACAGGGTGTTCCAAAACTCGCAGATACGAACTGTGGGACGGTATTCTACGAGAGAAAAAAACTAAACAGAAACTTCTTTAAAAATTTTAATTTGAGCAATATGTTTGGATGTTATTAAAGTTTTGAAGAATCTGAAAATAATAGAAACATAAACGTTCAAACTTCAATTTAAGTGTTTAATCAAGCACTGAAAATAAATCCATGATGTATTACAAAAAGCAAGGGATAATAGAGCAGAAAAATTAGAAATTTAGTTCAAAGTGTCCGAAAAACGAAAATTTACGTGTTCAATTAAGCAGTGGCACGCTATTAACTGTTGAAAACAACGTCATTTTTTTTGTGTTTAATGTTTTGTCATTTATTTGAATTTAAGTCCTAATCTGTTATCGTGCAGTACTACTTATTATGTTGAAATCGGTCTAAAGTGCGAAAAATGACCGCGAATTATTCGAACCAAGAGTGTTATGATATGCTGATGGCACTCGGGGCTTCTAATGATCAAGCAGCATATGTTTATAAGCGGCGTATCTTTCCAACTGTGGACCGATTTCAACATAATAAATGATATTGCACGATATCAAATTAAGAACTAAATTCAAGTAAATGAATTCAATCAAAGAAATAAATAATGCTGTGCCATTTTCAACAGTCGATAGCATTCTATTGCTTAATTGAACACGTAAATTTGAGTTTTTCGGATATTTTACTGTTTACATTGTAATTGTACTATACAGCCGAACTTTTTGTTGAATTTTTCTGTAGAATAACGTCCCACAGTTCGTGTTCATGAGTTTCAGAACACCTTGTATACAGAGTGGTTCATATATAATTACATATGGCAGAATGTCCAGAGGATAAAAACACATAAATGTATAATAAGGTTTTATTTTTATTTTTATCTTTAGGAAATATATCTACTTCAAATTCTGTAAATGTTCGTTGTATAAGTATATGAAGTAGGCTGCTTATTTTTATTAGTTTCAAAAGTAAAGTATTTGCTACACTTAGCAAATAAAAGTTGAACTTTTTCAGAAGTTTTGCAAAAATGTATGTTCTCCTCCCAGAAACCTTTGTAAACATTGTATTCTTCCCTACAACCTACGTTAAGCTTCACCCCTTAAAGTCATCACAAAGCATTAGACTTCTTTCCAACCACAAGTAATAAATCGACTCCTCCCTCTCCTAGAAACATAAAATACTAGTAATACCAAAACAGTGAATAACAGTGTGCTCTTGGTAAGTTTATGTGTATCGCTGAGTATAGGCTGAACTACGGCTCTGATAATTACATATCTACAGAGTGAATTCACTATTAAAGTCTGAAATTATAAATAGTATTTCTTTTTTTAACCACACCATTTGCGACTGCGACTTAAAAATTTTTACTTTTAAAGAAAAGTCTGATATTAACATTTTGCTAATCTGCTTATCAAAAAGAAGTCGCTAAAAACTTGTGGAATTGCAGAATTTAATTTTAATATTTTGTCTAAAATTTATTTTATTTACTGTGGCCTCCTTTACTTGTTTTGTAAATTTTAAATCAAAATGCTTGTATTTTTTTGCACGCTCTAAATAACTATTTTTAATGATGCATTTGTTCCGTTTTTTTTATTATCTTGTAGTAATGTGTTTAAATCACTAAAAAAGTAATTAAATTAACATAATTATTATTATTTAAAATTCAGTATGTTGAAGTAGCTAGTGCGAACATGGTATGCATAATAAAGCCTTGCATAAACAGATACTAAAGCAAAATGTGGTAAGATTTCACAACATATTCAGTAATTTCATAGTTTGTATTTTAATATTGACCTAAAAAATATGTATAACTGCATTATATTATAACAGTAAAACTTTCTGTAAAATTCTTTTGGTAGCACCGAACGAGGGATGGTTCATGGGAGTAATTAATCTTTTGTACACTACTCAGGGAAATCTTAGGGTAATCGGAGCAATCTGAGGCAATCGTGGAAATAGAATAATTTAGAAGTAATCTGAGCCAATCATTAGACTTCGGTTCGATTCGAAATTACAGACACTGAATTATAGATTTACAATTTTTTACCCAATTCATATTTTAATACAACAGGGTGTCTTTAAATATCTTTCAAAATAAAAAGTTATGGAAGCATTGCCTAAGTTAATCAAAAACACAAATTTGCATATTGATAAGCGAAAGCAAGATAGTGATGCTAAGGTCACTACAAAAGAGTTTTTTGATACAGAAAGTACTTGTAACACCTCAGATATTTCTGAGGATTTGTCAGAAGCATTTTCGATAAAAATTAAATTTTATAATACGAGAATTAGACCATTTTTATTGGACAAAAGTTGATGTTTAAACTGTTAATAATATGCATATTTTTTTATGGTTCTGTAAAAATGCTTAATAATACGACAATGTCAATTATTAGATCAGAGGGCACAAAGAACCAAAGAGTATAAAATAATAAAAAGACAGCTGACTAATCTGAATTCATATAATTGAGCACGAGCATACAAATTGTGGAAACATACCAAGGGATTAAAAAAATATATATATATTAGAGCAGGCCTTGACCAGCGTGCACGTCACGTCTTAGATGTATTCTGAAAACTACAATTATTAAGATTGATATTTACATTTGAAATTGTTTTCTGAATATAGTTAAGAGGTGACGCAAGGTGGGCAAGGCCTGCTCTTAATTTATTTTATTGTGAATCGTTTGGTAGGAAACTAATGAGAGCAACAAAGAAGGGATAGGCAATTATTGAGTGTGGGAAGAAATAACGGGCCAAGCGGGGATTCATGTATCCATGAATGCTTATAAGCTTTCTTATGAGTATTGTAATTTATTTTGTTTTTTTTATGTTTAACTCGGTTATAAATAAAATAAGAATGTTACCAGACATTATTTGTGAAATTGTTGACTATGTTATATTACCTGTTATGTCAGAAATAGTATTTTTGGTTTTACTTTTTCTAAACATACATATTTTTATTTTTTTAATAAACTTTTCATACTTTTTTGTCTCACTTGCCGGACACCAACTGCCAGGTCATATGCCCTCCCTTTTTCCCTCTGATATGCACAAACATACACATATGCCCAGGGTCGTCCTGCTCCAAAATCGAACTAGAGCATGTGAAGAACAGTGCCAAAGCCAGCGGACCTAACCACTGTTCTACCACCTGCACCTCTACACATATAGTTTTTATTACATTTAACAACAAATCACACGCGCTTGTGTGTAGACTAGAGCTGTGCGATATTGAAAATTTAATATCGAATATCGATATTGAATTTATATCGATTATTATTATTATTGATTTCGAGATATTATCCATAATATCGATATTACAAATGTCGATATTACCACGACTTTTTTGCGTGATTATTTTAGATTGTATACAGCAAGGGAATTTGACTAGCGTCTGGTGTCTTGGGTAAACAGCCGATCCTACCTCATTCTAACTTTCATGACTTGCGCACCTCCTTGGCATGCAGCTAGGATGTGTGTAAAGCTATCGCCGTCAGCAGAGATCGCAGCCTTCCTTAATCACACGTACGTGTATTAAAATTGAAAACGTCAGTTGTATATGTTGCTTTAAAAGTTAAATAATAAAAACGACGTACAATATAAAATAAAAATGATTATTTAATAATTATTTTTTTAAAGAGCTCTACAAAATAATTTAAAAAAATATTTTTAACATTCCTTCTTGTACAAAATGAAAATCAGAAGTTACTTTCGCTTTGTATTTTCTACGCTGTACCGTGCATGTTATAAATTAAAAAAAAAGGATTTGTTGGTTTGTACTGAATGCAATTTATTAGCAATAAAAAAATCGGCTTTAACAATGCAATTTCACTTTACACTTACACTTTCATAAACTTGCTCTACTTTCAATGTAAATATCACAATCCCACAAACAACCGCATTGACAAGTTAACACTGCACAATACGCGCCAATACTAGACGAGGTTGCGCAAGTCAGGATCGGCTGTTAATCGTTAATCCAAGACACCAGACGCTAGTGGGAATTTGTAACTAAAGGCACAGCTATACTATTTAAAACGCTTTTAATAAAAACGGGGTGTCATTCAGTTTCACGTAGAGTAGGCAGTTTAAGTCAGTATGGATTGATATTGTTTAGTTGTTACAATGATTATGTCATTTACAATAATCAATTTTATGTATCTCTTGTAATTACAATATTTCTTGGTTTAGTGTATTTATTTACTGTCTCTAGTATATTTCGGTTTTTTTACTCTCCCATAGTTCTACTGAAGTAAGGAAAGTTATGATTTCATGCAAATTTTCGAATTTCAGATTTTAACGGAACTGCGCGTTTTAGGGTTTAAGGAACCCAAAAAAATTGTTTTTAAAAAATATCTGTTCGTGGGTGGCTGTGTTTGTTCTCACATATCGAGTTAAGTTGAGTGGAAGAGCAGATTCTTAGTTATTTCCAATTAAGTTTCTGAACTTCGGCTCATTTGGCACTGTGTGTTTATTTTAATTTTTTATTTTGTTTTTTTTTTCATTTACGTGTATAAAAATTTTGAACTCGAGAATTTGACGGAAATACACGTTTTGGATTTCCAGGAGCCTAAAAATGTCTGTTGTGGGTGGGTGGGTATGTGTGTATGTATTTTTCATTCTTTGTATATTTTTGATAACTTTTAAAATAAAGCTTTTACAGCGATTTTGGTCCAAAGTCCGAAGCGCATTAAATCAGCTGTAAGGCGCGGTGGGTTACCGTGCTCCTATCCTATGGGGCTAGCCGAAGTTATTGTAGCATTTTTCTTATACGTTAAGCGATACCGTATTATTGCACAAGCTGTCGTAAGTGTAAATCACCGCCGATACGTTACCTTTTTTTTTTGGATTCTTGTTTCTTGCTTTAATGTTTGTTAAAACAATGTTATTTAGTCATTTATTGGCGCGCTTATTTCACGATGGTTTCTTTACTTTTAAAATGGTTAATAATAAGATGTAAAATTTTGCAACAAAATTACAAAAATTATGTGATAAAATGATTAACGGAAATCTGGGGTAATCAAGGAGCATTTTGTTACAATCAAGCAATCGGAGGTAATCAAGGCAATCCGATGCAATGTAAGAAATATGTGGCAATCTGTGGTAATTTTTAGGTAGGGGTAGATAGTCTTTATTATGCTATTTTGATTCGTAGATTTCCCTCGGCACTGAACTAGCATAACGAAAAAAGGATGTATTATGTTCTTTTATCTAGCGCTTGTATGAAGAAAGAAATGTTCACTATTATTGTAGTGTATATTGTAGTATTTAATTAGCATATTACTAAAATTGGCATTGCTGAAACTACTGCGCATCTCGGTAAAACTACTTTGATTAAACTAAAAATTTCATTTTAAATCAACCATACATTGTTACATGAACTATTAATTATTTTTCAATTGAAAAACCGTACTTATTTTAATAAATACATATTGCTATATTGTAGTTCGATGTTCATTTGTTTTTCCAATATCAGAATATACCTAAAAGAGAAAATATTTTGAAAGTATTGTATTACAACTAAAATAGGCAAATTATAAATTAATCTAATAGTATATACCAATTGTAGTATGAAACCACTTTTACTATTTGTGTTATTAAATTTTGTTGCAGCCCTACCAAGCATAGTAAGCTAGACATGTTTACAAATGTGAAGAGCCAAATTGGGGGTATCGGAGGTTGGATAGGTTCTAATATACCCAAGTTTCGAAAAGGCGAGGGTGAGGGCGAACTAGGGGAGCAACAGGAACAGCAACCTCTAACAGAAGAGGCTGACACTACAGGTGTCGTAGTATCTGAAAAAAAACCAAGAGACGATGACGACAATTCGAGGTAAAATATAATTTTTTTTTGTTTCAGTTTCTGTATAGTGTTTAGGTGTTTCCAGATATTGTTACAAGTATCTGATATAATACTTTCTGCATTTCTTGAAAGTCTTTTTTAATTGCAATCTCTGACAAATTTATTCTCTAGTGCCACTGGAGGAGCTGATTCTGCACCTCAGTCAATTCCTGAAACACCAACAGAGGAAAAAGATAGTCAATTTGGAAATGGTATGACCCGAATTTATTAATAAATAAGTTTGAAATTTGAAAGCCTTGTTACTTTCCTATACTTTCAGTTTAGGGAAGTATTGATTTCATGAAAATTTTCGATTCAGAGATTTTCACGGAAATATACGTTTTGGACCTTTCAGAAATGTCTGTCTGTGCATGCGTTTGTGTGTACGCCTCATATTTCTCGAACAGATGGTATGATTTCAATTCGTGTTGGAATGAAGCGGTATATCAAAAATTGAACGACAAAATAAGCTCAAAAAAAATCCAAAACTAGAAGTGGAAGTTAAATATATTGTTTGGTAGCAGTGTTTTCTAAAACGGAATTTTTTAAATATGATAACTGAATCTGATAGAAGATCCCAAGGAAAATTCAACGCTTTTTATCCAAACTTTCTAGCTTCAAAATGGGGCCGCTACGAGTTTTTGATAATTATTTCCTTTGCCCCTGATTACTCATAAAGGAATTGGCAGAATTGCTCTAGGGAGCGTCGTGATTTGGGAACTACACCCAGCATAATCAGGTAAGGATCGACCTGTAGCTTGTCTCCCTTTACAAGCATTTGCTCTAGAAGTTTGAGCAATATTTGGTTGTAGGCCCTGCCTGCCTAAACAGGGTCGTGATACAAAATGCCTACTGTCCTGGGATTATATTATACTTATTGGTAAGACGTTGCTTTCGAAATCCTGATAAGTGACAATTTCTAAAGTATAGGAAAGTCCAGGCAAAGTGCTTCGATCATTTTTTATTTGTAATATTAAACAATATTCATTACAGTTCAAAGCAAAGCTTTAGCTGGAGCCAAATCTTTTGGAAGCTTCTTGTATTCTGCTGTTAATAAGGCAGGAAAAACTGTTACCGAAGCTGGTGCTAAAATAAAAAAAACTGTTGAAGAAAATGTAAGTCATAATCGATCGCACATTTCCTTTGTCTATTTTTAATCGTATTTCTTCAGAGTATTTTGGGCGAATTCAACAAAGAGCAAGAAGCATTTCTTAAATCGCAGCAAGGAACCACAGCAAGTGCTCTTCCTCCGTGGGCCGGTTGTGCAAACGAAGACGCTCTCAAGGAGGAATGTCTCAGTTTGTCAACTGATAAAAGGAACTTTGTACGCAGCCCTCCAGCTGGTGTCGATTTTCAATTTGACTATGACGTCTCTTATCCTGTTGCCATGGCTATTATGGAACAGGATCCTAACTTGGAAAAAATGCGCTTTGATCTTGTGCCTAAAATGTAAGTTTAATTTAAAAATAACAGAATATTAAAAATAAAATTTTATTTCAATACACAGAATCAGTGAAGAGAATTTTTGGAAGAACTATTTCTACCGTGTTAGCCTAATCTGCCAGGCAAATGAGTTGTCTTTCATGTCTCGAGAAGGAGATAGCCAGTCTGCTACTGAAACGATAACTTCTGATCAACCTATAGGTATGTTGTGTAAAGCCTGATTGAAAATTTATACGTGGCTGCTTAGATATTTATTTAATTACTTTCTGAATATGTATGTTTGTTTTTATGTTATTTTTATGCACATTTTCAAATTCGGTCAATTGATTTTATTTAGCATATTTGTGTTTTTATTATTATATTAGATAAAGAGGTAAAAGATACTCCAGATGAATTTGTGTCAGACACGTTACAAGCAACTTCTCAGGATTTGGTGGAAGTCCAAGAAGGTATGAAAAAGCTTGCTCTTGGATCGAAAAACTGTGGTAAGTAGTAGTTTTGAATTTCATTTTATGTTTGCTTTTTTAATTTGTTTGCACATGCAGGCACGCAGTTTCTATTTAATTGTATAAGTAGGTGTTGAGTAGCTTTAAAATTACTTTACCCTTTCATATTTAAAGTCCAGTTTGGTAATGGAAAAAATTATTTTGCAATGGCATTGCACTAAATTTTGTTATGAAAGGGTAAATAAGTTCTGATGAAAACAGTAGCTTACGGTTAGTTTCCTGTTTGATCTCGCAGCTTAAGAAGACGGCGGTCAGCTCTAGCTTCCAATAAGTTTTCCATATCCCAACTTCCTTCATGTGTTCTGTTAGCTTTTGTTTATGTATTACCTACCCTTGCACTCTTTAATATAACAATGGTTAAAAATTTTGCCTGTGAAATTATATGTAATATAATGTTAGAAAAAGTATATCAATAGATCAGTATTATAATATTTTGTGATTGTTCTACGGTACTAACAATTTAATTACTGTACTTGTGGTTCCACTGCCATGTTTCCATGTGGAATATAAGTGGACGAGGTCCCAAAACCTAGCTTACTTTTTATTTTGTTTTTGATCACTTTGTTTCATTAACTTAAGTATAAAAAAAACAAATATGTAGGTATATATACATATATACTACTGACCCTAGGTCTTGTTTAATGAAACTTAAAAAAATAAATTACTCTATGCACACAAATCACCTGCACTAATCACTTTTTCTTAACACGAGATTTTTTAGTTATTTTTAAATAATTTCGTGGGGAGGCAAGATTTGATTTAAGCGTTTATTTTCCTCCAAATCATTTATTTACTTCACTAAATTGTGTTTATATGGAACATTTCATAACGTAAGTGTAAACTCTTGAGTGAGTGATCAATAAATTGAATAGAAAGTCAAGCACCTGTATTCAAATGTGTAATTTTCACTCTTATTGATCTCCTCTTCGTGTCTTTGTAATGTTGACATTGTATAAAATATAGATGTGATGTTTTCGGAAATTTTACATTTGAATATGGAAGTTTTTAATGGGCATTTTAATAAATTGACAATACCTATGTTACATAACTTCTCTATCATAAAAGTATTATGTACAAATTTGCTAAATTTGGTGTAGACCTACCAGGTGCTCAGATTTCTGACACTTGTATTAGTTTGTTACTTTAGAACGAAGACAAACAGGAAACTAACTTACTGAGCATCTGGTTTCCACGTCACGATTGCTCAAATTCTGATTGATTTTCTTTCTCACGTTTCTTTATCTATGCTTTCTTAACTTATTCTCTGTTGATGTATATATACATATATTATACGGTTTTTGTTTAGTTTCGTTTGTTTGTTTTTTTATTACATTTTATACTGCCTTTCCTATTCCTTCACTTTTTGTTGTCCCGTAGAAGAAGAGTGGGAAAAAGAATTAGAAGCTGAACTACAAGACTATGAAGTGGTCAGCGAGAACAAGTCCCTCAGCTCGAAAAACGATAGCAACTGGGAAAAAGAAATAGAAGAAATGCTTGAAGAGGATACTGATCTAAAATAATTTTTAGTTGTTTTAATTTATGTTTAATATTTTAAAACTGTTTTTGTTATTTGATGTCTCTTAAATTTATAGTGGGTTTATATTGAAAAAAATTATATTAGGTTTTATAAACTTGATTAAATGAGATTATGCAACAGAATTTGAAATTACGTTGCCAACATGACTGATACACTCAGGCTAGCACACTCAGCTTCCCAACTATAAACTTACTCACACAAAATTTGTAAATATAAAAATTTAGGTACACCCAAGTTATACGTGATCAAAGTTTTTCTTTTTTATGTGCATTTGCGAGTTATCCGTACATAAACATGTAAATAATTATCGAAATGTTAACTTTTTCTATACAAACCCACCAATAAATAAATATTCATTACATACTTTGTCAAAATTATGGATCGTCATTTATAGTGAGCAGGTCAATATTTTAAATGTATGTTATTTATTATATGTAGGACAACTTAGCCCAAACCAAATTGTTATGAAATTTAACATACTGTTACAAATTTGGTGGCATTTCATAGTAACCTCCTATATAAAATTTATAAACTAAATGTTTTTTTAGAACAGACGGTGAATCATCTTAATTTATGCCAAATTGGTCTTTTTTTTATTATCAAAACTGCGTTTTTGTTTTAAGCGCTGGCCCTGCTTTGAGCGTTTGTTTATGCCTTTTATGTTTGTTTGTCAATGAATACAAGAGAGTAAAAAGAATGCACACAGCGCTCCGAACGCAGCTCCAGTAGTTCTTGTGACAAGCTAAATTTGTACCATGGTGGGCGGTGGCAAGTTATTTGAACCAAGTCGACCAAGCTAAGTTGCCCTATTCTGCGGGGTGCAGCAACTAAAGTGTTGCAAGCGATATCTCCAAAAATAGATTGAGCAACATTTTTTTTGTTTATTTTATGGGATGGAAGGGGCCATATATTAGGCTAATAGTGAATTTTGAAAAGCCACCCTACTTTAAGGAGTGGGGGTAACTTAAAAATTTTAAATAGTATGATCTTCAATTTTTCATATTTTTTTGATATTTGCATCAAAAGAGGTACAGCCTATTTTTTTGATAAATGGGGGAGGGGGGATGAAATTCTATTAAAAAGTGCAATGAGATTGTTTTTTTTTTAAATTTAAATGTGCCTGCTAGCGGTGAAAAATATACAGAATTACATCTCCTCCCATTGGGGGTTGTAAACGTACATTTTTCACCTTTATTAAATTTTCTTGTTCTAATTTTGGTTGTGTTTTTAAGAAGCATGTATATTCAAAAATAAAATAATCGGGTTCCCTTTTAAAGATTTGCTAAATTTCATCCCCCCATTTATTAGGGGTTGTAAACGTTTTTTAAAAAATTGGAATAAAAATAGTATATACCTATATTGATACAGATATTAAAAAAAATATAGGTATAAAAAATTACAGATCTCATTTAAAATTTTTAAGTAACCCCCGCTTCTTAAAACTGGTAGGCTTTTCCATACACATTAGTAGCCTAATATATGGCACATTTCGTCCCATGAAATTTACAAAACAATTTACAATTGTTGCTCAATCTTTTATATAGTTTTGACATTCAGGTTGTAACCCTTTAGCTACCGCACCCTGTATAACCATTATCGTTCATAAAGTTTGATGGAAAAGTATAGTTTTGTTTTATTTATGGACTAGTAACAATTACAAATGGATGGAAGAGACAGACAGATTTTGGGATTTATCTATGTTTTTTGTTGCAATGTTATATATATAGTGTATGCTAAGGCCTACTTTTTGCCTCAGAAAACGTATTCAGCACTCTTGTCAAGCAATGCTACTGGACATGTTACTCATTATCTGTTAACTTTTAAATGATAGTTTATAGAATTAATAAAATTTTAATTTTGGTATGAAATTTTGGTAATAATTGTTAACATTCCAAGAACTGTTTTTTGATTTAGTTTTAGAATATAATTTATTTACCTTTCTCTCTAGTCAATAAATTTGTTTGAATTTTCTTGAAAAAAAAGTACAGGGTATACATGCTTGAGTTGATTACATTAAAAGCGCGTATAATTGTTGGCTTTCAATTAAAAGCTAAAACGATAACAAATAGGGTTGCCAATTCAAGGAGGTGAAACTAGAACGAAATTTACACTTTTATATTCGATAATGCTAATAGGTTTAACAACGTCTATATAAGATGTAGGAAAATGAGTTGGTAACCCTAAGCCGGGTGTCCCATGTACTTAACAATAATATTTGAGTGGTCTACACCTCTCATATCTTTGTAAAAATGATGTAAGAGTATAATAATTATATATCGTAAAAAGGCTACTTATTTGTTCATATTTTAGAGATATTGTAGTGTTTTTTAATTCTTGTGCCGTATTGAATTTTATTTGTTACAGTTTATCTGATGTTATGCTTCGTAGCTTTTCATTGAAAGATGCAAATAAAAATTTGTGTGCATATTCATTCCTTTCACTGTTGAATACCTTTGTATATAAAAATTTAAGGTTATTCCCTCTGTTTAGAGTACTTCAGTTACGAATTAGTCAATATTTCTAATATCGTTCATTAACTTCCATTTAGTTTCTAATTCTTTAAGTACCTACGTCAAAAATAATAAGGTCATGTTATAGCAAATTAGAACTTAGCCTATGTGTGTTACGCATGTTCATCCTGTATTCTTAATAGCAATTATATTGCATAAAATTGTTAAATAAATGTAGCAATTATACCCCCTAAACATCTTTTGAATTATTCGTTGAAGTCTGAACACCTTTGCAAAGTTCCTATCCAACGAGAATGCACCTACAAGACAATTGTGATTAGCTGACAGCAGTTTTTACAGGATGTCGAAAGGTTAATCAATAATATTTTAGGGGGCTAATAAGGTAGCTAATTATTGGCTGAAATAGGTGTTCTCTAATGTTATCGCAGCTAAGTTAATATGCGATCTATCTGAATACTATTTTTTTTGTCAGTACACACCATATTTGAGATTTAAAAAAAATTAAGATTGTCGAAAAATCAAATGACTAATAAAAATTGCCAAAGTAGGACAAAATAGGGTAAAACCAACCTACTATTCCATTGTATCTAAATAAGTTAGTGAATCGTTTTTCACCATATTATAAACTATCACTGTTACACATGTTCACTGCGATGGCACACAACTAACTGTGCTGGCACACATGTTGTGCTGGCACACATGTTGTGCCACAGGTCTACACTTGTTTAGGTGTGCAGCGTAAGTTTGGCCGTTGAGTTATGGAGCTAGATTATTTGTCCAGCCTCTTGTTTGCGTATTACAAATCTGTTTTCAACCATGGTTTCTGAATGTTGCTTTACAGTAACTATGTAGGGCAATATAAATAAAATGGCTGTAAACGACTTGGCTTTTGGAGCAAGTTTATGATATTAAATCGGCAGTGAACGTCTTAAGAATATAATGCACACAACTTCAAGCCAAATGCTTATAAAAGTGCCAAGACTATAAACGATTTATGTCATCGATACATGAAATATACCGATACCATATTGGCTACAGTCTTTGATTATATACCTTTATAGATACGCAACCAATGTAATTCGTTTACGCTTAAGTTGAAGACGACTACACTAAGGGGCGCTGTGCGCCATGCGTCTAGTTTATACTAAGTTCTACGTCGCATACCTGCTACTGTTGGAAACGTACGTCATTTAGCATTCTTTGGGTTGGGACTTTAAACTCGACCGACAATAGAAACACGTGTTAACACTCAGGGCCGAGCCAAGGGTATCTGCCGCCCGGGTGCAAGATATAATTTGCCGCCCCTATATAGCTCCTTGGACATAAATAGTGTTAATTGTAAAATTCTGCATTTCCTTGATAACTGTTAACTTGTTTAAAAAATAAAAAATCATTAAGGTTCCTATAAACTCTATTATTTGTATAAACTTAAAAAAAATATTTAATACAAACTTAATGCTTTAATAGTTACAACAAAGTACATCTTATATTATTTATTATAATTAACTTAAAATTTATAAACATGAACTAAATTACATAAATTCTAAATTTAAATATCAAAAGCGACTTTTCTTGCTTTTTTAATTGCAAATTCTCTAATTAAATTCCTTATATCTAACGCCTCGCAGATCTCTTCCTCGATGCTTATTACAGCCAAATTTGTAAGTCTATTCTGGCTCATAGTAGATCTCAAATAGTTTTTTATTATTTTTAATTTTGAAAACGATCTCTCACCATGAGCAACAGTGACAGGCATCGTTAAAAAAATTCGTAGGGCTACAGATAAATTCGGGAAAGTGCTAATTAAATCATTAGCCACAAGGTATTCTAAAACCTCCTTGGCCGAAGTCGTATTGGGTTTATTATAAATGGACAATATTTCAATTTCATTGCACAAATCAATTCCATTAACATCCATTTGTTTTGTAGATGAATCGGTTAATTTAATGTGTAAATCCATACAACATTTTATTAATTCTTCTTTATTTATAGATAAAGAGCCTAAATTATTTAAAAAGCCAAAATAGTCGTTGCACTCGTTTAACTGTTCAAATCTGTCATTTAATTTTGATACTACTATATCAAGAATATAAAAATAAAAATTAACTTTGAAATTCAACTCTGGTGATTCGACTGGTTCATCTCTATGTTCATAATCAAAAAAAACTTTTTTTTTTCTCGGTCTAACCAAGCTTATAGCTGGAAAAACAATTTCACAGTCTATATCTTCAGCAATTTTTTTTGCCTTGTTAAGCATAGCTGTAAAACTACTTTCAGATCGTATTTCAATGAAAAAATTTTGAATTTCTTTCAAAATTTTTACAGCTTCTGGTAAAATAGTATTAGATTTTTGCACGATTTTGCTTACAATGTTTATTTTTGATAAAATATTGTACCAAATTACTAGAGAACACACAACTTTATATGATTTTATTTTATTAATTAGTGATTTTGCAAGGTCTTTTGTGTCATTGTCTTTTGATGTATCATTATAAAAGGAAAAGACAGCATCATAAATTTTTTCTAAATGAATTCTAAGAGTTTTAATGGCATCGATTCTACTCTCCCACCGTGTATCAGATAAAGGTTTTAGTTATGGTAGGAAGTTCTTTCATGAGAATATGCCAACGATATAGGTGGAGGCTGAAAAAAAACATATATTTCTTGAATAATACCTTTGATTATATTAAGAGTATAGGCAATGATAATACCAAAGAAATTTGTTACTTCAAGCGAACTTTTCGCAGCATTATTTACAACTAAATTAAGACTATGAGCTGCACAAGGGACAAAAAAGGCTCTAGGATTTATATCAAGAATTCTTTTTTGCAACCCATTATGTTTGCCTTTCATATTGGCACCGTTGTCATATCCCTGCCCTCGCATATCCTTAACCTCAACATTTAATTCTTTTAAATAATTCAATAAAAAGGCTGTTAGTCCTTCACCAGTTGTATCTGTAACTGGGCAGAACCCTAAAAAATGCTCTCTAATTTCTATATTCTCTGAAATATCATTAATGAAAACGACAACTACAGTTATTTGTTCTTCGTGACTAACATCAGGTGTACAATCTAATATAATTGAATAATATTTACATAATTTTAATGTTTCAATTATATTTTGCTTCACTTTTTCACCTATTAGACAAATTAATTCATTTTGGTTTTTATCACCTAAATAATGTGGCATATTATTGTTATCTTTTTGAATTCTGCCAATATGTTCCGCCATTATATTATCGAATTTTGAAATTGATTCAATTAGCTTTAAAAAATTACCATTACCTATTTCGAAAAGTTTCTGATTGCTTCCTCTAAAAGCTAGATTTTGTCCAGCTAAATATTGAATGACACAAATGATTCTTTCAATAACTGACGTCCATCTTTTTTTTTCTAACTGAATTAAATTTTGGTTGACTGAGTCAACAGTTGTACCTTTTTCAATCGATTTTTTAGCTCAACCCATTTCTTAACATTCTCAAAATGCCCCTTACTTTTTTCGTGTCTGTCTAAATTTCGAGATAAGTGTCGCCAGTCGGTATAACCTTTATCATCATTAAAAGCATTATCAGAAACTTTAAATAATTTGCAACAAAAACAGAATACAGAATTATTTGACTTAGAATAAACCAGCCATGTTCTAGGAACTTTTTCATTATTGCTCAATTTTTTGTCATAATAAGTAGTTGAAACGCTACATTTCCACCGAGTATATGGGCTTGCATGACAAATAGTATGTATAGAACAACAAATTGTCCCTCTACACCTGTCGGTAGATGAGGAGCTGATAATGATGATGATGATGATGAGAACAACAAATGCATGCGAGTCCTTTCACTCGAAATTCAATTCTAATTTTTATGCCACTCATCCCAACATATTCCAGTTTGTAGAACTTTTAAGTAAGTAATTTTCAAATAGAAACGCATATTAAAATTAAATCCGCAAATTTGCAAAGTAAAAGAACTCAAAGGCTTTACTAAAAAAAAAGAGTGAATTTATAAATAATAAGATAACAGAATTTAAAGAAAACCGTATATCAAGATACAACTTTATAAAATGTTTATCATATAAATATTTACCAGTTTTTAGATTTTTTTTTTTTGTTAAAGTATCATGAAGCCGTGCGTGAGCACGACCCCATGATTCCTATCCCACCCCCTTGCCCGGGCTCAGCGGACTTGCGCTCTTTCACCGGTCTAACATGCACCCCACCCCTGAAGACATGCAACCCAACATACACACCTACATACACCATCCATGGACCCGTCGGATTTAACTTGTTCAGAAAAATTACCGCCGAGCAGTGGATTCGAACCAACTGCCATTGAGAGTCTAGTTTCAAAGCCTGGGACTTTAACCACTAGACCACCCGCCGGCCCTCCAGTTTTTAGATAGATGTAGTTATTGTAAATTTTCATGCCTATCAATTAGCTTTAGTTAAAAAATATATTTTTTATTCTTTGCATATTTTTGTTAAGTTTCCAAATAGAGATGTTATAGCCATTTTTGTCCGACATCCGAATTATCAACTTTCAGTATTATAAGTTTACGTGCAATGACAGTTTCCCTTGTTTTGAATATATTTAGAACATCAGCTACCTGTTTTGGCGGTCGAACTGCCATACGCCGACCACGACACAATCCCAATCGACCAGCATATTATTATTTAAGAGTGTTATTTATAACTTGTTTGGTTTGACTTCTTTCTAGATCTCTTAGTATAAACAGCGCGACCTGTTGCTCACGTCTACTACTATTTCAAGAAATGTAATAATTCGTAAACGTTGCGGGTCTATAAGAGTATAGTCAATGCTACAGTACAGTTTAGCATCAAAAAAGGTATAATATACAGGGTGTCATATCAAATTGGTTTCTCAAATAAAAGTTATTGGTAGTTCTGCATAACCTAAAATGATTATGAATTATGCTTAGTTGAATCAGTTTTTTTACACTTTTCTCGAAATTTTTGTAATGTAAGAATGTGAAAAATGTGTATTATATCTTAGAAACAAGAAAAAAATCTACCTAAGATACATATTATTTATATTGCCATTTAAGGAAATTGTCAATTATGTTACTGCTTAGTCACATGACAGTACAGAAAATTTTAATATGTGGCATAAAGTAGCTTGTTAAGCTACAAACAAGGTTTATTAAAATAAACTGATATCCCCAATGGGGTGACACTTTCTTAAATATTATAAAATGGAGAATTTATTATGTTTTCATATGCATGTAGTTGTTAAGTATACAAAAAACAACTACAATATTGTATAATACACATCAAAAGAGCAGTACAAATTAATAGAACTAATTTTACAAATAAAATAAAACTGATATATAAAAATAAAACTTCTATAAATTTAATTATTAAATTAAACTTCGAGAGGCAACCAACAAAAATAAGCAACTCTTGGTAATGCAGAGTGCCTCTTTCACAGCAAACTGTTGTTCTCCTTTATAAAGAAAGCTATATTTTAACCTTCCTACTACCAACACTTGTTTGTGACGTTAACCCTATACAGGGGTGCAAATGCACCCCAACTAATTTTTGGGCTATTTTTACCTCTATAAATAGTTAAACCACATTATATTGTCTATATTTATGTTATTTAACATCAAAAATTATAATACCACATACAGGGTGTTTGAGAATTAATAGATAAAAATAAGTTTGTACCCTATACCTAAACTACAGAATGTTTCACAAGTGAACGTGATATTTGTTATTTAATAACAAAAATTAAAATACCACATACAGGGTGTTCGAAAATTAATGAATAAAAATAAGTATGTACCTCTAACTACAGAATGTTTTACAAGTCAACGTCATTCGCGTTGAATCTTCTTGCATATGTCATAATCTTCTTCCATACGTCATAAAGGTAATTGGCTTTTCTGTTAGTTTCCTTTACAATGATGTCGATACCTAATGTCGTCGGATATAAAACACTGCAAAACTTCAGTCATACTTTCAAATCTTGAGCTATAGGCAGTTAGTCCTGGTGGAACCTTCAGAATGTTTGAAATATTACGTCTAAATTTTTTTATCAGTACTTTTGACCATACTTCACCATTTTTAGCTTTATAAATGTTATCCCCCACATTTTCTTCGTCACTTTCACCAGAAGACACATTTTCTTCATCACTACTTTCATCGTCAATCTCTTCCACATAATCCTCTTCAATCTCATTTTCTTCATCATTCATTTGCTGTAAAATATTGGAAAACTCCGGATCTTCAAAGTCATCCTCTAGATAAGCCTCTAGCTCAGCACTATTTCTAGGTTGAAAAAGCATTTTTACCAATTGCAACTAGATAACACACTGAAGCAGTTCGGATAAGACTAAAATGCGTTCCACGGATCGTCTAGTTTATATACAATCTCTCACACCCATGTTACGACAAGTCTATTCTAACATAAGCCTGTTTGGCGCGTCCTACACAAGTTCAAACATGAATATGAGCATACAGAACGCACTCTAAACAAGTTCAAGCATAAATATCAATATGAAACCGGCACTATTATAATGAATAAAAAGCACCAACAGGGGTGCAGGTGCACCCCAGAGCCAAAAAATCAAAAAAAATCATAATTGATTAGATATTTTCGTAATATTTTGAATTATTAGGAAAGTACAGATACTAAACAACAATAAATAAAAAGGAGAAGCACATGGCAGCGGCACACAAAAAAACGAGCAGTGGGGTGCAGGTGCACCCCTGTTGGTAGTAGGAAGGTTAATAGTAAAAGGATCTAGGACGTGCAACGTGTGTTGCCTACTCGGAAGAGTCAAGAGGTTACATGATAAAATGGGCACTCTATATAATACATGAAACTGAACTCTATTAACTAAAATCTAAACTTTTTTAACATAAAGAAACAACTTATAACTTTACAAATTTTCTTTTCTGTGTTCTTTGTAAACAACCCACATTACTCAACATTTACAGCAGAAATAGGACTGGCGCCCTCTGCCAGCATTTTGCCAATATGACATCGTTGTATAACGTGATATGCGTACTTCACCATCCAAATACATTTTCTCCTCTTTAACACCCTAGTACCCAATTGCTAGAAGTGCGCCGACAAAAATTTAAAACGACAATCGTTTTTGCAGTGAAAGATGTAAAACAAAACATGTATTTTATCACTTTTTTTGTAACCCTGTAGCCATTTTATTACTTTTTATTATGACTACTTAACTCATTTTATTACTTTTTATAATTTCATGACTGATGGGACCCTGTAATCTTCCCCTTTCCACTCAATTTTTGCTGTCGTCTCCCATTTGCAAAGTATCTATTATAAATTCAATTTTTTTTTCGCATACGAAATTTGGTTTTCTAAATTGTCAGATGATGCGGCGCCGACTGTAGTAGTTTTTCAGCCCTTATTGCCATGTGGTTCCACATTTTATTAGTGGCAAACTAATACGTTACATTTTCATTTGCAAAATCCTAGATTAGATTTTGCATTTGTAGTTGACTTTATCTCTGTAGTTTTTTTTATAATTACTTTCAATTCTTTTTGTAAAATTCATAAAAGACATAATATTTACATTTTTCTTTATTTTTCATACATTACAAACAGAAAATTTTAGTCATAACCCGCTTTTAAACATGATTAAAGTGTTTTAAAAAAAGTCATTCCCAATTGTTATATTCACTTATTTATTTAAAAAACAGGTGGAAATACAGATTTTTTTTCAAAATAAGTTATCACATTGGTTTACTCACTTTGAAATTCACATTATACAAAAACACATAGACATGTGAATACTTAAAATAAATACAAGTGGCAATAGTTGCAACAAAAAAAAAAGAAACTCTAATAATAGTGAAACGAAATACTTCATTTGCAAAAACAAAACAGTTCTCTTTTACTATAGCAAGTACGTGCCAAAACTTACAAGCGTATAAAAACATCCTATGAGTAAGTGACATCTCGCTTCTTATTAAGAATGATGTCTTTTACATTTAAATGAGCAACTTTTTCCTTACGTTCTGGAGGTATGGACTGCTGGCAAAAACGTTTGAAAGCTTCTAATTCTCTTTCTTCAGCATCCATATCTTCTTCGAGAACGTCTCTTGGGGTAAAAACACTCTCTAAAAATAGTTAAACAGATTCAACTTGGTAGAGTCGATTTAAAAAGGTGCCCTTTGATAAAAGAAATATAAAGCGTATCAAAAAAACAACATTCAAATTATAAAAAGAAACTCACCGAAAGGCCAATCATCTCTATCAAAATTAAATTTGTCTGCACCATTAGCACCATTGCTAGTAGGAATAATGGACACTTCGGCAGGCTGCGACGCCTTTTTATTTTCTGGCTCGTTTTTGGAGACCGTTTTATCGACTTTGGTAATCTCGATTCCAGGTAAACCCGATAAGATCTCCTGAGCATTGAAGGGAGTATTTTTGCTACCTTCTGAAAAATTAGTATGACACATTGGCACATAGGGAGTAGAAACCTCAGGACCAAACATAGGTTTTAAATCTGATAAGAAATTAGATATAGGAGATCCATTTTCATACGAATTCTGCAATCTTGGACTGCGAATGGTCACCATTCCATTTTCATTCTTAAAAATTGACGCTTGCTGGTTATTAGGGAACACAGGTAAGTCAGCATTTTCTGCCACTTTATTACTAAGAGCAGTTTGAAGAGTGTGAAATATGGGATTCTTAAGAGTTACCATAGAGGATCCAGAACCATTGGAACCTTTATCGACGAATGCTGTGTCAGATTCGATACCCTGTTTTTGATCTCGTTTCTTTTTATTTTTCTTTTTATTCTTTTTATTGTTGCTAGCAGTAATTGATTGCTGGATTAACTTTTCTGTATCAACCACGATGACACCCGATTTACTAACAGGTACGTTTGTATTCTGGGTATTTTGAGTTGGCGTACTACTATTGGAGGAGGCTTTACAATTCCTATTTGTTGGGGGACCTTCTATTTTAGTTATTGTAATTCCTGGTGGTAAGCGTAACATAGGCAGATTAATATCGTCCCTGACACTATTCAAAGGTTTGGCTTGAGGCGTTTTGTTTTCAACTTCCTTACCGTTCTTAGAAACTTTTGTTTCAGGTACTTTAGGATTTTCATTCGGTTTTGTATTTTTCTTATTTGCTACCGCTTTCTTACCTACGTTGTTTTTATCCACTGCTATAGTAACTTTCAATTCTTTTGATGCAACCTCGCTAGTTTCTTTTTTCTTTTTCTTTTTGCCATTCTTTTGACTATCATTATCTGTTTTGCTGGTTGTAGGTTGTTGACGAATTTTAATGGTAGAGTCGGCCTTCGACTTAGTCGCTTTATTATCTGTATTAATCGTTGCTGTCGTAACTTGTTCCTTATTGTTATGCCCGTTAACTAAAGTAAAAAGAAGCTTGTCTGATTCCGGAGTCGATCCTTTAAGAGTAATGGTAACAGTTGCCGGAGAATTACTACCTTCAGCAACACGTTTAATAGTTACCATTGCTGGTATAGTTTCTTCTATTAAATTTGATTGTTTTTCTGGTTCTTTTGCAGAAGAATTCTCATTATTGTTTTTACCTTTCTTTTTACTGTTTTTCTTTGTTTCTGTAATGCACAAAAACATAATTATAATTAAGAACACAATTATGTACAGGGTGTGTCATTTAAGTGTCAGCCTGCTTTTATTTCCTGAACTATTGGGAATATCAAATTTCATTCTTAATAAAAGTTGTTGATAATTAAGTGCTGCATAACTTTATGATCTTAAAATTAGCGGTTTTCAAGTTATTTGACTTCTTTCAAACATTTTATAGTTTGTGAACTAATAGCAGAAAATTAATTTTGTAGATACCAAAAACATCCAACCATCGCTATTCTGCACAGGCTATAAACACATTCTAAACTATTCAGCAGTATGTTCAAAACAACAGATTATTGCATAAGGTTTTCATAATTTAATGTACATTTTGAATAAAATTTGTTTTTCAAATGAAACATCCAGTATTTTTTTAATACCAACAAATGTAGAATTAAATTCTGATTCGATTCGATATGGGATTTTATATACCAAATATTAAAATTTCTATGGTTTTTTGTTTTCTTGATTTGTTTCTTTTAAATTACAAATTAAAGTAGGTGTGCTATCAAAACAAAACCTCTATTTTATAATATTTATATGCTGTTTCTCACATACCGGTGAATACTTTGTATAACTCCGCCTGTGGTATTTGCTGGGTGGAGTAAATACCCCAGTACGTATCGTTGCCGGTCCCAAGCCCGGATAAAGGAGGAGGGTTGGGTTTAGGGCTAACAACCCTATACCATAAAAGAAATACTGTTGTGAAGGCGCATACTGAACCTTGGAATGCACGGATTTTAGGAAGACAAAATCGGCAAGACAAGGACATGATTATCGGAACATGGAATGTAAGCACAATGTACCAAACAGATGCCCTTGAGACAATAATAAAAAGAAATTAGTAGATACCAGTGGCGGTTTCTTCATTGGGTCAAATGGTCATTGACCTCCCAATGCAATAAGAAAAAATAAATAATTACATTTTATTTGAGTACGTAACATATTACACACTATAAAATTTAAAAAATACTTTATATAGTAATTAACGTTTGTGTGAGATTTCAATGCGAGAACGTTCATTAAAGAGCTGCCACAGAATCCGAATTTTGAATGTTTGAATAACGCGCGCGTTAAGCAAATCTATGCGATGGTCATATGGCTGTTTGTTCACAATTCAGATTTGTGGATGTGATATAAGAAACCCTTTCTACTATTCCCCTTGTCTTGTTATTCTGCGATGACGCAATGTGGTGTAAAAACGGCGTGATTGACTTCAAACATTTTAAAAATTAAAGTAAAAAAACATTATTTATCAGCAAATCATATGAAAAATTCTATGAATTTTGCCACACTTGGTAATGTGGATATCAGATTGCAATTAGGCAGTGCTTATCGAAAATCTATTAAAAGATTTTAATGAAAATGTTGATAAAAATAGGTAATTTTAAATAAAATTATAGATTGCATCAAGTGTTGGGGAGTAATATAGAAAAAGTTAGGCATTACATTCTTAATAATTTCGTGCCAGCTGCTCCATCGACATGCAGAAAAAGAAATAAAATAAATGAAAATTCAAAACTTCCAATTGCAGTAGAAATTTGCGACATAATTGTATCAGAGGTATTTAATTGTTTCGCAGTTATTTCAAGCAAATAAATTCGAGGAGTACAAAAAATGTTTTCCACAAAATGTTTTTAAATTAGTCAAGACTAGTTACCCCGTTATAAACGATTTAAAATTAAAAACCGAACTAGAAGTGCTATACGATCGTGAGGATTTTTATGAAAGTGCTGGTGCTGTTGCAATACTACAATTATTTGTACACAATAATCTTTGTCAGACTTTTACCTAGAGTGTAAAACTTTGTGTATTTTGCCGATGACAACGGTGGAAAGCGAGCGTTGCTTCTCTACTTTAAAAAGAAAAAAACATTTTTGCGTAACACGATAGGGCAAGAAAGGTTAAGTGCGTTAGGTATGTTAAGCATCGAAAAATCGTTAATAAATAACATTGACAATTTTAATGAACTAGTGATAATCGTTTTTCCAACGCGAACGATCGACTTGAAATATAAGTATACCTAAAATTTGGCTGGGTAAGTACATTTTTATCGAAAAATATTTCAAAATGACCCCCCAGTATGCCACACCACGAGCCGCCACTGGTAAATACCACATCGACGTCCTAACCATACAAGGGATTAGGTGGCTTGGATGTGGAAAAACTGTTAAATCAGAATACCATATACACTAGTGAAATGGAAGATACACACGAGTTAGGCACAGGTTTCATAGTAGGACTAGGCTTCCAAAACAAGATACTGGAACTCACACCAATCAATGAAAGAATAGGAATTAAAATGAAATTCCGTAATTTTGTTTCCATTTAGTGCACAAAAAGCCAAATATTCAGCTGGCTCAAAATACAAAATACGGCCTATGCGATTATTCGGTGCATCCCTAATAATTATTATTTAACATTTAGCACCTTAAATGTTTAAAACACTCAAAACCACTTCCAAATTCTCTTTGTAGACAATACACACGTACCTTGTTTATGCTGTGCCTTGTTCTCTTCTTGATTCCTTTTATTCTTTTTCTGTTTTTCAGCTAATTGTTTTGCAAGAGCTTCTGCTTTAAGACGTGCTTCTTCTTTACGTTTTTCTTCTTTTATTCTAGCTTCCTCTTTAAGCCGTTTTTCTGTTTCTGCACGTTCTCTTTCTTGTGCCTAAAAAAATTAGAGCTTGCTATAAAAAAATCATTATTTTTTATTAATATTTATCAATATAACATTCTATTTACTTCACGCATCATAATTAAATTTCCTGGAAGATAGAGGAAAGGTTTCAGAATTGATTGCAATTGAAATCAGACTTAAGGTAGTTCGACAAAAAAAGGTGCTTCATTAAAATGATTGCTACTGTGCAAAATATTATCTGCTACAATCAGGATTATTTAATGAAGGTTCTAAATGTGGGAAGTTGTGGGAAGTGCACATAGCGACGACTGTGGGATGTGTGCAACTAAGTTGGATGTAGGTAGGACACGGAAATAAATAATGGAGGTGGATAAATGTGGGGTAGTTATAAAAATAGACAACTGAACAAATACAACATCTATTTACCTTTTTTATTCGTTGTCTCGCTTTCTTAGCAGCTTTCTTTTGCGCCAAGGCAGCTTTATCTACAGTTTTATTGCCTTCAATATAGTTAAGCAGTTCGTTGATGTCTCTTGAATCAACATTATCTGAATTTAGAGAGCTAGTTGATAAAGATGACGAAGGACGGGGAGGCTGGCAGTCACTTGCAGGTCGTTCCATAGTAGCATATATTGGAATTCCGCGATTAACTGAAACTTTCTGAATACCAGCAAAAGGAATTTGTCCGTTTGTTAAAGTTGGGGATTTTTTTGGTTCTGCTGAAGCAGGAACAGGTTTTACATTTACAGGTGGTGGCACGGGATGAATTACTTCGGGCACTCTTGGAGGCACACGCATATCTGTGTCATTTACAACAGGCTTAATATTAACCTTCGCATTACTAGTGGCACTAACGTTAAGAGTTTTTCCATTTAACATTGAAATTTTAGAACTACCGGTAATTTTAATAGTGCAATTGAGACTTCCATTATTTTTTGGGGTTAATTTAGCATTTAAAGGAGATGCTTTAGGACCACCCTTGTTTACACCTTCATTCACTTTTTCTTTACGCTGGTTTAATCGAGTCCGTAGTCTATCCCTAGTTTCATTTGTTTTATGTGTGTGTGGTGGGAGAGACTGTAAAAGATGGAGAAAAGGTACTAAAATGCAATTAAAAAGCAATATTAACTTACTGCGCCAAATACTTCGCAATATGCACAATCACATTTGCGAGATTCCTTATGATGTTCACATGTATCTTGGCAAGAATGTTTCTTCAATTCTGTAAACATAATTAGATCTTAAAATGTAATGAAGAGTTGATGCATTCGTATGTGTGTTATACGTGAAATATGATGCACCGTTTGGGCCAGTTAAGAAATTAAAATTATTTTCAAGTAATTTTTTCTTCTCAAAATTTTTTTACAAGAAAGAGCTTCTACTGATCTACTCATTCACAGGAGGAGGCGCGGTCGCGCAAGTATTTTACGCAGTGGCAACCTACATGGTACATGTGTTAGCCAATACACAACTCGATGTATAAATGCCGCATTCTAACTACTGAAAACGCTTCATCAGACAAATATAGTTAGATGTGTGATATTTAATTACCTTGCGGCCAACTACTACCTATAATTGTTTCATTCATTTAAAAAAATAATATGTCTATAATCCAACTTATTTGTCTCACATGCCTTGGTGCATGGCAATTTTGTTAACACAAACATAAGATAATGTAACTTTCAATAACATGCAAGGATCGCCAAAATCAGTGACAAGTGGCCACTTCCTGGGCATATATTTTTTTGCTCTAATCATCTTTTCACATTTAGAAATATTTTTGGTTTCTACCTAATTAGCTGTAAAGGGTTTATCCTTAACTTTTGGTTTCATCTAATTAATTTTGTTGTGAATGAAACTAAAAACATAATAATTACACATCATAATTAAAATAATGTAAACCTGATTATCCCTTTATAGCAATTTAAAAAAAATAGACCTCTACCAAGCTTTGAACCCATAACATCTAGTTTATGGAACAAATCTAACAAGTCATTTGCAAATCGATTTTGCAACCAGTTATATCAGTGCACTACTAGCTTAACTATTATTAAATATTTTATTTAAAGCATTATTTCTAATAAATTTTCAAATAAATTGCCAACAAGTGATGTGAAAGAATGTTATTTTCCATTTAGGGTTACTGAAAGCAACAAAATTCTTCTAGGAACATAACAGAGCTTTTTCAATTTTGCTATGTTATTCAAATCATATTCCACTTGATTTAGACTTCATTGTATATTAGAAAAAAGGATAGGAATAAAAAATCAAATATTTACCGGCTTGCTTATCATCTTCTTGCTTGCATTTGTGACCACAAGCATGCCCTGAACAGGTATTATCATTAGGTTTAGTAGCTGCACCAGACGCAGATCTACAAAAAAAACAACCTTATCCATTTATAAATCATACACAACAATAAACATGCTTACTTTTGAGTATTGGCATTTTTTAGGAATTCTAACATCTTTTGATCAACATTGGTCATACCTTTCTGTTGAGGTTTCCTAAATGCGATATTTCTAAAAATAAACACAATAAATTTCTTTAAAATTTGTTTGCAGTAAGCCCTTACTCTGTAGCTGTAGTATTGACATAAGTGTTTGCAGCGGCTAGAGCTATAAAATTAGGTTTTTTACCAAGCACTTCACCGGAAGTTTTTTCTCCGACATTTTTAGGCACATCTTTATTAGAAAATAGTTCTGCACTTTTCATTAAAACTTCAGTAGCTTTTTTATTGGCCACATCCGTACTTTTCCATTTCAAAGAATCATTTAACACGGTTTTACTAGCTTGTACATCACTGGTTTCATTTCGCTGCTTCAAAAATTCATCAAGAGCTGCCTTACACGATTGCATTTCTTCATTAGATTTCGAAGCACCTTTAAACATCATTTCGCTTCCATTTTGCATAGCTGGAGCTTCACTGGCAATCTTGAAAACTGGTTCTTTGGTAGTTTTAAAAGAGGATTCATTTGGTGTTGTTTGGAAAATTGGTGATGCTGACGACTTTAACGGAAACGACGCCTCTGTAACACGGGAAGTACTAGCAGGTTTGTGTTTCAATTCTTCCGTTTCTGTTGAACTAAAGACAGGCTCTAGAGAAAGCTTTTTTATAGGTTGAAATGAGGGCTCTTTCATGTCAGTACGGAAATTGGATCCTTCTTCAATTTTTAACGAAGTATCTTGGCCATCTTTTTCACTTCCAACTGTGGTATTTCTGGGAACACGTCCATTTACTAATTTAAGAATTGATTCTTTTAGCTCGAGGTTCTTTTCAAATAATCCTTCAAATGGAAACGGTTCTCTAGTTTTTCCCGAGTCGCTACTTTTCGACGATTTTTTAGGAAACCTTTTTTGGTGAGGAGTCAAATAAACTCTGGTGGCTTTTTGTGAAAGTGAATCGTGGTGCTTTGTCACAATGTGGCTAGCAAGAGCATCTAATGCAATAGGGTCTTGACAAATATAACACGTTATCAAACGACACATAGCAGAAGATTGGGCTTGAAACGATGATGGAATAACAGCAGTCATTGAACTACTCCGAAACTCGGCTGCTAAACAATCTTCACACATACAGTGACCTTGAGAGTCTATTAAAAAGTCCGCTATATAGGCAGTATCACCAACTAAAGATAATATGTGAGCATCCAACTCCGTCATGTCTTGAACTTGCATACTAAAATGATACAATTTTTAAATTATCATTATGTAAAAACGGCAGATTTACACATAATAAAATTTACTGTAAACTAGGCCCAGGTTAAGCAGCTGTGCAGGCTATTAACCCGTCACTGCAATACAGAAGGCCGTTTTGGACGTCATAAAATTATTTTTGGACGTCAAAATCTGCTTTTGTGGCGTGAAAATTTGAGGTTTTGACGTCTGAAAATCATTTTTTTAATGCAGGAATTATAAAAGCTATTTCATTATTAATAAATAAAATGGATTTTTTGACATCAATAAATTTTATCTGCAAAAAATCTGAAGTCTGAAAATTGTTTACACAATTTAAAATTAAATAATAAATCGACATACAATGTATTTCTTGCCGTCAAAAAACCGTTTACTGATGTCGGCAAATGCTGCTATCTAACGGCGTAGTTACCACGGTAGTCTTAGTCTGTCAGCATACCAAACTGTTTGCTCGTATTTGATCTATTTAGTACAAGAGTGCGCTTTATGCTAGGGTTATACAATGTTTATATCAAAGAATGTTCATACATCCCATCCCAAGGATTATTTTGTTGTGATTTTATGACGTCAAAAAATCAATTTCCGATGTCTGAAATTCAATTTGTAGCGTGTAAAATTAAATTTGATGTCAGAAATTATTCATCGCCTTGAGGAAAATGTAATTTCAGGATAAAATGTAAAACAGCGTTCCATATTGCAACGTTATGCAAACCTGACAAAAGAATTATTTAAATGAAGTATATAACTTACGCTTGGGTATTTCGAACCATCCAATAATTGGTTTTCAAAATTTTCTTATGTTCCTCAAACATTTTCCAATCGTTTAGCAGATGTTTTGGAGGATTGGCTAGTGCCCGCTTGTGACTGAAAAACCAATACAAAAATATCTTAATAATAATGGTAATAAAATCTCAAAGGCTTTCCCCAAAAAATTGAATCATTTGTTGATTTTTGATTAAATTTTTATGAGGAAGGTTTTGAGTTTTTATCACCGTTATTAACCCACCAACTTCTTTTGTTACAAAAATACTTTGTTATTTAAAATGATTTCAAAACAACAAATATATAAATTTTCTCATTCAACCCTACCTTAAGTTGCTAATGCGCATTCGCAAAGTAGCCCACCGAGTGGCAATTAGCGACATATCTTCAGAGAAGCAAGCATATGATTCTAGTAAATTTTTATGCACCGATTTATTTTCCTCCTTTAACTACAATTAAAACAGTATGTTACAAATAGTGGTTACTATTATATAGTGTATAATACATGGGCTTTTACAAGCGTTATCTTGGAAATCCAAAAAATTACAAAATTTGCCTTTCTTATGATAAGCAAAACAGTAAAATTCTACTTTTGATATATACTTCAATTGTTCCAATTGATAAAAAAAATAGCGCCTTAAATAAACAAATAAAAAACAACACCTACCTTAAGAAATACTGGAATTTTGGCCTGTACAGCAGGGCTCATATAAACATAATGATAAAAAATACTTTTATTGAGGCAAATCCAATT
The DNA here is from genome assembly GCA_958336395.1 of Ctenicera cuprea. NCBI lineage: Eukaryota > Metazoa > Arthropoda > Insecta > Coleoptera > Elateridae > Ctenicera > Ctenicera cuprea. The sequence continues at coordinate 1,993,894 of OY284496.1, forward strand.
AACGTTAAATCTTTCCATAATTAAGAAGTCAAATTCTGGTAGCAAGGGTGCTAATTTACTGGCAGCAGAACAGAAGGCACTATAGTACGACATTAAACCTGTAAAAATATATCTGATGAAACCTTTTTTGGTAAAAGAAAGATTGATTTGCTAAGACATAAGTGACTTATTTAGGTCAACTTGATCTCTAACTTAATATGAAACACTATGTATGGGCTTGTAAACATTTGCAGTTGAAGTTACTTACCTAACCATTATAAATTACATTAAAATAATAAATTATTACTATTATTATATAACATGCATTTCCTAAGTAAGCTAAAATAATTAGGGGGGGTGATTCCTCACGCAATTTTATGAAGAAACGTTCCTATGAACATGTGTGCTCAAAGCTTTAGCTTTCGAGTTACAGGGTGTTGACAATTGTAAAAAACTGATTAGTCCACAAGTGTCAATATTTTTGAAAAAAGTCAACTCTGAAAACCACTAATTTAAAGATTATAAGTACCTTTACTTTAATACTTTTATATATAGAATTTTAAAAATGCAATAATATACAGGATGTTCCATTGAAAACAACAAATTAATATGTTGTACAGGCATAACCAAACACCCAGTATAATTGGTAATAATTTTAAAAGGCAAGTTAGGCAGCTGTTAATTATCAACAACTTTTATTTAAAAAAATTAATATTCCCGATAGTTTAGGAAATAATAGTGGGGGAGGGGGGAACTTAAATGACTCAGCCTGTATACAGGGTGAGGCAGTTATCTGTACATTTAATCCTAATTGCGTTAATATGACAAATAGAAACAAAAATTTGAAATAAAAGTTGCACAGTAGAACTGGCTCTACATTTTGAGGCATTCGGTTTTTTTTACCTTCAACTGTTTCAAAGCAGCCATGTTCATTTGTTTTTTTTAATGGCACGCTATATGTTTTGTATCGTTATCTTATAGAGAATTTAATTCTCTTTTCAACAATGTCAATTTTTAAATACCTAGCACTACGATTTTTATGAGAAAAAAAAGCAAAAAACCATTATGTTGCAGTAGGCCATGAAGAGATATGTCCAATCGCACTTTAACATATAAATTGTACAACAGATGGCAAATCCACGGGAATTTATTATTATAACATAATACCTGACTGTTTACTTGTATACAGAGTGTTTGAATTATTGTACCTAGTTTTTTCACGTAGTGAATTCACATAAAATTTAAAAAAAATTATTAGTTTTGATTTAAAACTGCCTAATTGTACAAAATTGAAGTTACAGATGAACAAATAATTACTATGTGCATTTGTTAATACAGAGCTTGTTGTTCTATTCGAATATTAGCATTCGATCATCAATTGTGCTTTGAGTTTATTAAATTAAATATTTAAAATGGATGGTTCAAATTATTCTCAAAAGGAATTAATAGACATGGTGTTTATTTTGGACAAATGTCAAAGGAATATTCCCACGCAGCAGCATGATTATATGCAGATCGATATCCTGATCATAGGCATCCCTAATCTCTATCTTTTGAAAAGTTAATGGATAAATTTTTGAGAACTGGTAGTGTTAAGTACCCTGAAAAGCATAGAAACAATCTTGAAAACAACGACGACCTTTTTGTTTTGGCTGCAGTGGGAGAAAACCCCCATGTAAATCAATGTCAAATAGCAAGGGTGCTAAACATTAGCCAACGTAAAGTAGGACGACTGCTAAGAAAAAACAATTACCATGCGTATCACATCTCCCTCAATCAAGAATTACACGGAGAAGATTTTTAAAAACTAATAACTTGTTGTGACTGGATAGTAAACCGAATGTGACAATAGCAAAAATTTTTTTTTGAACGATGCTACATTCAAAAGTAAATAGGCATAACATGCACTATTACTCTACTGAAAACCCTCGCTGGATACAAGAAGTAGATAGTCACCGTTTGTGGTCATTAAATCTTTGGGGAGGTGTAGTGTAGTTGGAGACTACGTTATTGGCCCCTATTTTTTTTGAAGAAACTACGAGGAGTCACATAAGCGGTACAGTTGGGGTTACGTCAAAAATGCTGTTTACACCACTATTCCTGCAACAGCAGAGACATGAAAGAGAGAATTAGGGCAGCATTACCCCTGAAATTAGGAATGAACGTAGAAATTTTATTCATCAAATTCATAAATGTATTGCTGAGGAAGGACAAACATTCGAACATTTAAGTTATCCGTTCTAATTTACGTTTAGTTAAATTTGTCATAAATTTAGTTTTTTTGTTGCATATGTAATAAAAGTTTTATAGTAATGATAGATTTTTTTGTTCTTAAATTTTACACCGAATAAATAAGCAAAACAATCTAAACACCCTGTATATAAATAAGAAAAGGTATTTATTACAGTCAAAACACTAACTTACCTGGATCTGCTGTTGCATTTTTCTACAGTTTTATGTGTTAAAGTGCGAATCTACATAATCTGTTCATGGCCTACTGCAACGTAATGGGTTTTTTTCTCATAAAAATCGTAATGCAAGGTATTTAAAAATTTGTAGTAAAGAGAATTAAATTCTCTATAAGATAGCGATAAGAAACATATAGCAAGCCATTAAAAAAAAACAAATGAACATCGCTGCCTTGAAACAGTTGAAGGTAGAAAACAACCAAACCCGTCAAAGTACTGTTCAACTTTTGTTTCAAACATTCTTTTCTATTTGTTATATTAATCCAATTAGGATGAAATATACAGATAACTGCCTCACCCTGTATGTACCTACAACTGTTCTGAATGGAAATACAGTTAAGAGAAAAAAACTGGTAAATCTTCTAAGATGAATTTGTTACAAAAATTAATAATAAATACTAAACTAAACTACGGTTATAACTAAACTATGCCTTTTGCATAATAAAAACTACACTAAACTAAAATTAAAGATGGACTAATCAAATCACTAGCAGTAGAACTCGAACACCAAACACTTTTAAAAATTATGGTGCTGGTTTTAGAGTGTGCATAACCCGCCGCCGACGCCAGAAAATTAAGAATTAAACTAAGAAGATAAAAGTTGGATCTCATAGTTTAGCTCAATTTTATTTATGCATATAAATGGAACTAAGTCAATCAGGCAGTTTTATCTTTTTAGACTTAGCATTAATTGTTAATTTTTATAATATATAGCGCCCTTATCTTGAAGATATCTTCAAAACAATTGTGCACTTTCTTTTTTGCTAAGCCCAAGTCAATCAAATAAACAAGACTTCCCCTCGTCCTCTATAATACTATACCAAAATGTGAGCAACACAATACAATGAAAAATTGTATTCAATTTTTAATGGCAAAGTCCGTTTTCTACACTTAAAAAAAACTTACTGACGAGGTAGGCGGTAATTTTTGGATGTTGAAGATTATCAAAATGACCTCTTGCAATTATCGCATACTCTCTTACAAGGGTTACCAATCGTATACACAGCTGCATGACATCTTCCTGCAGCAAACTAAAAATTTGCAGAAGTTACAACGTCAGATACATACACAAACAAATCGACATTCAAATACCTTTCGACAAGATCACGAATTTTCTTTGTAATAATATTTGGAAAAATTTCATTACTATTGCAAGGTTTTTCCGAGATGACATGTCGATAAATAAAGTAGACGTAATGTTGTAGAGCCGACCAATTTTTAAGTGGTGCAGGCTTGGCATTTCGAACCTCGTTCAGAAAGGCATTTAGTATAACTTTTTCAGAGTCTAACACTTGTGGCTCGTTTGCTTCACTAAGTAATGATTCCTGGGTTGTAGCCTAAAATAAATAGCAGAAGTTAAAATTGGTTATGGGAAACAGAAGTGGTAGGATTTTTACCTTGTCAAAAAATTTGAAAAAGTGTTCTTGATCGGTTAGCAAGGAGGTTGGCGGGGAACATTGTTGATTCGACCGAGTTTCTTCGTCAGGTAATGCCTCCTTTTGGGAATCTTGTCCCTCTGGGTCTTCTTTGGAAAACAAATTTCCCATTGTGGAAACCTGAGCCAAGCTCCTAGGTGTTTGCTTTATGTTATTGTCAGCATACTTTTCACTCATTATGCTAATACAATGTAATATTTAATCACTAAAATGTTATTACGGCTTTTAGAACAAAAGCAATATTCGGTTAACAACCACTTCCTAACTATTATTCGCCATTGGTGAAAAATGGAGTCGTGCAGAACCAGTGTGTCAAATTTGTGGCTTGTTCATATAACAATCAACGTAACGTATACATTAACCATCTTAACGTATAACCTCTTGCGGAAGTTGAAATATTTTAATATCCAAAACAAATTACACATTACATTTTATCAGTTTATTCTTGAAATCTATAAAACTAATTACAAGAAAAACACTGTAATTTTTTTCAAACTAAACGCATTTAAACTATTCCGATTAAAAGAAATTACCTTACCTCCAATCCCAACAAATCAAAATAGGAAGTAAGAGTGGTTTGATCACTTAACGTTTCAACTTTGTGTTTATTTTAAAAACAAACAACTACTTTTTATGCCTATCTACGACTCTATTTACATAGATAACCATTTTGGCGGCAAATTTCCCATTTGAAAATAAAACTCAATGCAATGCTTTATTTATATTTAAATCAGCAAGGTTTTAGTGCAATCGTTTCAACTTCCTCCGAGTTGCATAACATTTATGTTGAAAATAATACCTAATCAATCATTTAGAGTAAGATAAAATCGTTAGTGGGATATTTTTCAGTCTCAGTGGCGTTGTATAACTTTTATTGTGTAAATATTAGGGTACATTTGATTTAAATCGCTTGAAGTCAACCTGTTATTAAAATCGCCACTTCAGTCAAGTGATTTTTTCAATCTCATGATTTAAATAAAGAAATAAGAGTTAAAAAACAAATAAAAGCATGGCTTAGTAACACCCCTAGACAACTTATTCACTGAAACCGGGACTGAAAATAGTTCTTATCTGAAAAACCACTCACATATTTTATTTATGTTATTTTTATATATAGGTACATATTATTTTTTATTTCTGCAAATGTTTATTTAATTTTAGTTGTAGTTTTACACTACCCTATATTGAAAAGTTTTTTCAGTTTATAGGATTAAGTTTGTTTCTTTTTTCTTTTAGCAAAACCAGTATTGTTAGTTATAAGTTCGTTTGTTCATTTTATAAGTTTTGTTTTATTTTATTATACACTGTGTCCATAAAGTAACCCCCCCCTAACTAACTTTTGAACGACTTAATATTTTACTAAAAAATTTGGTGTGCTTTAATGGGAAATTAAATACTATTTTTTAGCTCATAATTAAATAATGTATCATTGAAAATGGCGGCTGTGCGCCATTTTGAAATTTTTTTTTAAATAGAAAGGGGTGTCGAGTGGCACCTCATTTGAACGGTCTTTTAGTTCTGCGTCTGATCCTAGAGTTTCAAAGAAAAATATTTAGCCATAACAAAATGACAAACGTTTGAAGTAAAGAAGTCTATTAAAAAAAACTTTGAATTAAAGCAAAAACAAATGAAATTAAGTGCTCGAAATGTTCACCATTCACTTCTTGGCACATAAAAAGTCGGTTATGACATTCCTGCCTTACATTTTCATAAGATTCTGGAGTGATATTTCTGCAAACTTCTGTAATGCGTTTTTTTTACAGAAATGTCACTCCAGAAACTTATGAAAATGTAACGCAGGAATGTCATAACCGACTTTTTATGTGCCAAGAAGTGAATGGTTAACATTTCGAACACTTAATTTCATTTGTTTTTGCTTTAATTCTTAGTTTTTTTTAATAGACTTTTTTACTTCAAACGTTTGTCATTTTGTTATGGCTAAATATTTTTCTTTAAAACTCTAGGATAAGGCGCAGAACTAAAAGACCTTTCAAATGAGGTGTCACTCGACCCCCCTTTCTATTTAAAAAAAAATTTTAAAATGGCGCACAGCCGCCATTTTCAATGATACATTATTTAATTATGAGCTAAAAAATAGTATTTAATTTCCCATTAAAGCACACCTAATTTTGTAGTAAAATATTAAGTCGTTCAAAAGTTAGTTAGGGGGGGGGTTACTTTATGGACACAGTGTATATTAAACATTCATGCACAGGAGCTTCTGCACCTTTGTGATTGTGACTGTTAGTTGCAGTAGGAAATAGTTATGTATAGGTAAATTTTATAATCAGTATTCTTATTGAAAATAAATTGAATTAAATTTAAATAAAAATTTTTGAACCCATCAGCTATAAGTACTATAAAATCAAGAAATTTATACACTGCAGACATTTCACAACCTGGAATGAAAGCAATTATAATTAGAATGAGTAAATAATTCTGGTTAGCTCGTTTGGAATTTCCAGTCCTTACTTTGGTAATATAATGCATCAGTAAACATCACTCTTTACCTTAAAATGCAACTCTGGCATGTTAATTTAAATATTTAAAATTTAATATTTTGAGGATTTAAATCTATAGAAATTTCTCTCATGCTATAACTACTAAAATCAATTAAATTGTAAATAAATAATAATTAAAAAAAATAATAGAAATTGATACAAATCCAACGACTTCTTTAATTAAAAAATTTTTGCAATACCCTGGTAAATCATGATTAGGGCTGGGAATATTTATCGATTTATCAATAATATCCATATTATCGATAATATCGAATAGCAATAATTTTTAAACAATTATCGATATATCGATAATATCGACAATTTTAATAATGACGATAATATCAATAATATCCATAATATCGATAATATCGATAATTTCGATAAAAATACCTACATAGAAAATCGAAATATAATAGTAGCAGTCAGAAAAAATGTAATCCAAGAAATATAGTAGCTTTACTAGACATACATTAAATTGATTATTGTAACTGACGCAATTACAATAATCAATTTAATGTATGTCTAGTAAAGCTACTATATTTCTTGGATTACATTTTTTAGCTATATCTTATATGTAACAATTTTCAGTAATTTGATATCAAATCCATGGGTTTAAAAAACAATGGACAATATGGATCCAAAGACTTAATTAAGCCTTTATGAGGAATGGCGTCTCTTGAAAGAAAGAATACAAACGTAAGTAACCTGTTATCTAAAAGGGGTTCAAATAGGATAAAGCATTTGCTACTAATTAAATAATAAATTAAAAAATAATTAAATAATAACTCATTTAAAACTGTCAACATTTGTTTTGAAACAAACAGAATTTTTTTCTTTAGATAACAGGTTACTTACGTTTGTATTCTTTCCTTCAAGAGACGCCGTTCCTCATAAAAGCTTTTCTTCTATTTGCGGTATACGTTTAGATAGAGCGTTACGCTCTTTTTCTTTTTTTAATAATTGACCTCCTCGATTGTTATATCGATTGCGGTCTGTGGCTTGTTGGTGCAGCAATAGCCATTTGTTCCACAGTTCTTTTCTTTTTTCAAGTAAATTAAATAATTCACCAGAATAATTATTCAATTATTATATTAAATTTTTAAAATTTAAATAAACAATATTACTATATTAATTTTTTAAGTATACATTAACACCTCCCATAAAACAAAACACAATTTAAACTGTCCACTAAAAATAAATAGCAGAATTTACACATCTAAATATTACTATGATTGACAGCAGAAAAGGACAAGTTTGATGTAAGTGCCAATTTACTAAAATTTAACATATTGTTTTTCCCTTGGAGTTTCAATTGATTAGATAAAAAAAGGAAAACAGTTAATGCATTCATATAAAATTAATACAATACATAAGGAACACATTTTTACAATTGTTTACCTATTTTGAAGATAATACCTACTCATTATTTTTTTGCATCTCCATTTCATGCAATGTTAATAAATCGTCGGTGTACTCATCTGTGTGTAGGTATTCAAAATCCCTTTGTTGATCAGTCAAATGGCACTTATCCCATAAGCTAACCAACTCCTCACGCAAACGCTTTACAAGTACTTCAATATTAGCTTTTTTCAGATTTTCACATCTGTTCACTTCTTGTCGCAAAGCTTCCAAGGTGTTTAGGCTGCTACCTGTGTGTTTTTGTTGAAATGCATCAGATTCTTTTAAATATTCTGCGAAAAGTTTCCACGGCGACTTTATTTTTTTTCTTACAGATGAAATTTCTCCTTTGGTTTCTTGAAGCCGTTGTTTAAGCGATTCATAAAAGGTAGACAATTCTCTCATATTATTGTCAGTAACTAAAAATGTAGAATTTGCCTTTTCAAAATCTAAAGTAGGTATATAATTGAGCTCATTTACAATCTCCATAATGGATGCTTTAATTTCTAAAAATGTTTGTTCACGCCTGAATTTCTCAGATTCCAGAGATTCCAAATAATCTTTAAATCCGTAAAGAAATTCCGGTGAAGGCAGAGGGGACTCTGGAATGGCTTTGGGTGTTTTTCCAAGACCATGGCACAATTCTAGTTGTTGTTTTGTCAGTGATGCAATTTATTTATGTTCCTCTTCAATCATTATTTGATTGAAGAGAAGCGTAAATAAATTGCAAAACAAATGAAATAAATATATATTAAAACACCCTATTGTGTACAAAATTAATTAACCCTGCTTTGACTATAAAGTAATCAATCCTAAAATAGACAAATTAATTAATAAATAAAATACTAAGGTGAAATAAATAAATTTTAAAAATTTAAATTAAAAAAATGAGCAAATCACTTCACATGGACTTCCTATATTTATTATTTATTTATTTTCTAACAAAAGTTGTATCCTTAACAATTGCTACAAGATCAGAATACTCCTAAATACAGTTCACAACTCGTGACTTCCTGTATTTCCTGTATTTTATCAACATTTACCTGATATGTTTTCAAAAGTTGTAGCCTCAACAATTGCTACAAGATCAGAATACTTCTGACTACAAATGAAAAAAAAAGACTTACTAAAAAACACATCATATTCCGCACAACGGTGGAGGTATTTTCTTCATCCAAGCATCCTTTCATCATTTGCTGTGAAATGCGACTGTTTATTGCTAGTTTTTTAAAAGATAAATTTATTTTAAGTGTTTGTAATATTAATTCAGGACATGATTTATAAGAAAATATCAAACTCTGCAAAATCAACAAAGTTTCATAGAAGTAGGTCAGAATGTAGTACACATTTCTTGCAATGTTGCCTATTTGTCAATAATTAAGTAGATAATAATTTTAGATATAGAATCAAGTTTAGATAACGCACTCCAATTCCTAATGCAAGCCAATTATTTTTAATCCAATTATTGCATTCAAAACTTTTCGCCACTGACTATAAATAGTCAACCATTAGGAATTGGAGAGGAGTTGCACAATTACACAGTTGTACATTTAGTCCAAAGTTGCCCATTTAGGCAACATAAAATTCTATTCAGCTGTAATTAAGTTATTCAAGATGTAATCTTGTAGTACAAATTGTCCTCCCAAGGGGGAGGACTGTAGCTCCAATGGACTAGTAAGAATTAATTAAAACCAGATTATTAGAGAATAATTTTTGTATATTATTGTATTTGCGTTATTGTACCTGTTATATTTTAATCCATGTTATTACTAATAAGTTTTATTCATTTATTTATTAATTAACTTACTGTTTCAGAATTACAATTTACAGGGCTGTTACAATTTATTGTATAATAAAGTATAAATAATAATTTAAATCTATTTTTAATATTCTCTCGCTCTAGGTTCATTTAGGTTTTAGATACTTTTCAAACTTGTTTGTCAAATTTCTCCATTTTGTTTTATATTTTCAAATTATTACAAAAACATCAAAATAAAACACTACACATGTGGTTTATACTAAACTGCCAATTTTTTGAAAAATTTGAAATTGATTATTTATTAAAAAACGCAAACGCTAATCGTTATAAACTTTAAACAATTCGCATAGGGCGCTTACCTTGCTTCCGTGCAGTTTAATCACTGCTGTTATGCCTATAGTTACGGTACAGAAACCTATTGCACAGGCTATCGCAAGTTCAAATTCCCACTGGGACCTCTTTTTTTTTAAATTTTTCTTTCTTTAATTTTTGTTCAATGTTTAAAACGTAAAAACACAACAGTTGTGTTCCAAATCCCAAAGCTACCACAGCCCTGAAGATGTCCCGCGGAACCGAGGACGAAACGTCGGCAGTTCAAGCACCGATGACGCGGCGCCAACCCGGAAGCCTAGATGGTATTAACAACGGCCGCGGAAGCCTGCAACTTAGTTGGAGTATTATTTTTTACAGTAATAATGTATTCTGTATCAAGTTTCAAATAAATGGCATATTCCGCACGAAGACGAACAGCTGGATGATTTTATTGCAATATTTTTACGACTTTGATAGCAGCTTATCTACTTCTTTTGTATTTCAAAACCATGTTTTCACCTTGGATCAACGAAGAACCGTTTGAAATTCAAATTCTGTCACTCCATTTAATGTTCTGTGTCGTGTATGTTCATGTGTCTGTCACAAGCGTCTTTTATGTATATTTAATTGCGTGTAATATCTACTAAACCAGGCAGAATCAAGGTAAGTGTATATCTGTGATTAAAAATGTGGAGACATGTAATAATATTTGTTGTTCTTATTCAAATTAAATTCGACCCTTTATGTTTTAAAGACAGATTCTTGCAAATTTTTAACATCCCTGCGTAGACTTAGCTATTATTTGAATCAGTTTAATAGAATTGAGTTTTTTAATCATTACTGTCAGTAAAAACAGTGGCAAAGCACTTTACCTGGACTTTCCTTTAATTGCATCTAAAAATAAATTACGTTTTAGGTTTGATTTTTATGTGTGAGGTGATAAAATAATGATTCGTCCTGTATCTGTAGATTAGGGTTGCTTGGCGAGGACAATCTATTAAAGGAACCCATTTAAACTTCAAATAAATCTTTATTCGTTAACAATCTCTGAAACACTATCTAATACCTACATGAAACTTGTAATAATTTTTTTGGTGTACATTCTCGTTATCATAAGAAACACGCTTAAAAATATAAAATAAAATCTTACTTATTGTTATTAACTTTATTCAAAAATGATATATGTTTGAATTGTTATAATCTTTTGTATATACAGTGTGTCCCACTTTTCTTGTAAACGTCCCTATAAAAAAATTATTTGTAGCCCATTTGATTAAATTGTCACAAAATATAACTATGTTTTCACTAAACTTTTATTACTTCATATTCTTTTTTGTTTTTAAAGTTATTTATTTGTGGAAGGCTTGTATGAAATGATCAAACGTTTTAAGTATTTATTTTTAAATATAATCATTTCAAAATTGCGAAAAGTAAAGGTAGTTTACTATGGCTCTAATTATTTAAGTTTTTCCGCTTAACCGTAAGTTCATTGACAAATATAGTCGTAAAAATGGTTTTAGATGATGCGCAAAATTTTATCAGTCTCATTTTTGCATACTTTTTGGGAAACAGTGTATGTATAGGTATAGGTATAAGATATAGTCCGGTGCATACATACAGGGTGTTATTACAAGCTTATATCGATAATTTTATGTTTTTCGAAAAAACCGTCGGACACGCCAAAAAGTAATTTACCTACTTATGGGAATTTTTTGGTGTACTTCCTTCCTTACCTTTTGAAGTAGAGACCTTGTCAAGTTTTTTTTATTACACTAAGCGGAATAATTAACCTACCCTAATACTACTGCATCTATAAACTAAGCTTAAGCGTATTCTGCTATCACTGATGAGCGATTTAGCTTAAACAGAAATGGTTTATTGCTTCCCGTTTATTAATAAAAAAACACCAATTTCCAAATTATATATTCATAGAAAGGGTGGCAGTGAAATCAGTGCATTAGCACATCAAACAAATTGTAACCCTACTCTAGCTCTATGAGCCAACAAAATTTAAAAAAATCTTGTGGGCAACTTTCAAACAATATTTGTTTTGGAAATTTCTAAAATTTTGAAAATTTTCTTCAAAATTCTTATAGTTTCAAAATTTATCGCGCATAGTCACTTTGTGTTCCTCTAGGGGTATTACAAGGTGTTCCTTTTAAGATAAAAAAAAGTTGAATACCCCTACCAAAAACAGTTGAAAGATATAGAAGTTTCAACTTCGCTAAAATGTGGAGTTTTACCATAATAAAGTAGTTACAACCTGGAGTCTTTTTTTTATAAATTAAACGGTATATACTTATGTATTCACTGTAAGATTTGATTGTTTATTCTAAACAATTAATTTAATGTTTATATATGTACATATTTTATGGTTGTTAGTGAAATATTTTTTGCTTGTTTTGAAATGCTTAGCTATATCTTATATGTAACAATTTTCAGTAATTTGATGTCAAATCCATGGATTTAAAAAACAATTGACAATATGGATCCAAAGACCTAAGCCTTTATGAGGAACAGCGTCTCTTAAAGGAAAGAATACAAACGTGAGTAACCTGTTACCTATAGAGAAAAAAATTCCATGTTTGTTTCAAAACAAATGTTGACAGTTTTAAATGAGTTATTATTTAATTAGTAACAAATGTGATATTTTTTATAGCTATATGTAGGCACCATAATAGTTAACATTTTGAGCAGTTATTATAACTTTGTGTGTTGCATTTTTTGGTACCTGAAGTTTTTGTATTTATTAAATTTGGTGAAACAAAATAATGCATAATCCATTTAAAACTGCCAAAGTTTGTTTTTGTTTTAAACTATTTAATGTTTCTTTATTTTCTCCTTTAAGTTTGATGCAGAAATAAATAGCCAATTTTCAAGTTAATTTTACAGAACAATTTTAAATAGCGAGCTATTCTTATGACTCATAATAAAATTTATTTCTTCCTCTTACCCTTAATGCGAAAATAACTGATCTTTGAGAATTGGTTCTGAAGAATAGATTTATGTAAACCCCTGAAAGTGGTTTAAAATTACGTTTTTTGCCAAAATTGGCCGTAAACAGTCTGAAAGTTTAAACAAAGACAATTTTCCATTTTATATTCAATTTAGTAATGACAGTGGCCCCTCTGAAAAAGTTTTAGCTGATCTAAATACTCGAATTGTTACTTCAAACTCCCTCTAAGGGATCACCATTAAACTAGTTAGTTTTTATACATGACTGAATAGAGAATTTTAAAGCTCTATCAGAAAAAAATATATGGTCCTCCTTAAGATAAAAAAGTTGATGTCAGTTTCGATGTAACCAGAAGTGGCTAATTGATAAATAATATGTCATAAAATCTGCATCTGCCCCCAAATTTCATTTCATTACTGTAAAAATTGAGGGTGTACCTGGTTTTGTTGTTACCCGTTGAATTTTTATTTTTACAATCTTGGGAAGTTAAACACAACAGGAAAACATTTTCCAATAGAGGCAACTTTGCATTTAATATTTTTCAATACATACACAGTTTCCCAGAGAAGTTGAACTATAGGCAAAATGCGTGGGAAATGATATTTTTCCAAGTTTTATGTTCCTAGGATACGTTGGCTAAGAGGTTCAATTATATTATTGTTATTAGGTGTTTAGTCAAAAAATAATATTTTTTTAAATTTAAAATTGAGTAAAAATTTAAAAATTCAAGACGTGTCATTTTAATATCAGAGTAACAAGAGTAACAACAATGTCTTCTAATATTTTGATCGCGTAGGGGCAAGGCTTACTGTTTTGTAAGCAGCAGTCCCCAGCTCTAATCCTGAATAGGACAAATCTTTTTTTAACTTATTTATTTATTTATTAAATTTTCAAAATCAAATAGTTAAAAGAACACGATTTTTAAAGTAAATTGTAAATGTAATACATCAGGTAATGGCATCGTTACTACCTATTTTGTTTATTCATTCTTTATTCTCATTATTACTATTTTGATAGGTTATAATAATGAAAAAATTATTAATTTAATTGTGTCATTACCGGATGTATTAAATTTACAATTTACTTTACAAATCGTGTTCTTTTAGCTATTTGATAGTAGAACAGCTGTAAAAATTAAATAAATAAATAAATAATTTGAGAAGTCCGAAGTTTGTACCGTTTTGGATTAGAACTCGGGACTTCTGCTTACAGAACGTCTTGAATTTTTAAATTTTTACTTAATTTTCAATAACAAAATTATAATTTTTTGTCTAAATTGCACTAATAACCCTAATAACAATAATATAATTAAAACTCTTAGAGAAGGTATCCTGGGAACCTAAAATCTGTAAAAATGTCATTTCCTATGAATTTTGCCTATAGTTCAACTTTTCTGGGAAACGGTGTATACATAGAAACAACTGAAAATATGTGTCTTGGTGAGATGTCGCACTTCAAATAATGTCATTTAAATTATGTCATATACAAAGCGTTTCTTGTTTCATTAATTATTTAAGAAATAAACTACAATGGTTTTTTTTAACATTTTATATTTTTTTTTATAGATATGAGCAAATGATTAAAGAAATTGCATCACTCAATAAACAACAACTGGAATTGTGCCATGCTCTTGGAAAAACACCAAACGCCATTTCAGAGTCCTCCCTGCCTTCACCGGAATTTCTTTACGGATTTAAAGATTATTTGGAATCTCTAGAATCTGAGAAATTCACCTGTGAAGAAATATTTTTAGAAATAAAAGCATCTATTTTGAAGATTGTAAATGAACTCAATTATAGACCTACTTTAGATTTTGAAAAGGCAGTGATTTCCCAGGAAGATTATCTATTTGACAAGAAGTGAACAGATGTGAAAATCTGAAGAAAGCTAATATTGAAGTTAGTTAAACAACTTGTATTGCTTGAAATATTACTAATTTATTATATTGTTAGGTAATTGTAAAGCGTTTGCTTGAGGAGTTGGTTAGCTTATGGGATCAGTGCCATCTGACTGATCAACAGAGGCATTTCGAATACCTACACACAGATCTATAAACCGAGGATTTATTAACATTGCATGAAATGGAGATGCAAAAAGTTAATAAATATTATCTTCAAAATAGGTAAACAATTGTAAAAATGTGTTCCTTATGTATTGCATTAATTTTATATGAATGCATTAACTGTCCTCTTTTTTTTTATCCAATCAGTTGAAACTCTAACGGAAAAACAGTATGTTAAATTGGCACTTACATCAAACTTGTCCCTTTCTGCTGTCAATCATAGTAATACTTAGTTGTGTAAATTCTGCCATTTATTTTTAGCGGACAATTTAAATTGTATTTTGTTTTATGGGAGGTGTTAATGTGTACTTAAAAAATTAATATAGTAATATTGTTTATTTATATATATTTTATGGTTGTTAGTGAAATATTTTTTGCTTGTTTTGAAATGCTTGGCTACAATATCTTATATGTAACAATTTTCAGTAATTTGATGTCAAATCCATGGGTTTAAAAAACAATGGAAATATGGATCCAAAGGCTTTTAAGCCTTTTTGAGGAACGGCGTCTCTTGAAAAAAAGAATACAAACGTGAGTACCGTAAAACGGGGTTACTTTGAACGGTTTTTCAGTTTAAAAATACATATCTCAATAAGTTACTGAACAAAAATGTTGAAAAAATTATATGTTACGGGCATCAGTTAGTACTCTACACTGACAAAAAATCGGGTTTCAATTGACCAACTAATTTTTTTATTTTAAAAAAAAACTAGATGTTCAAAGTTACCCCACAGTCGGGGTTACTTTGAACGTGGGTTTTAAAACCACATAAGTTCAATCAAAACTCTCTTATAGTGTTTCTTTGAACTCCTTAAAACTAAAAATTACGTTTTTATTAAAAAAAACATTAGGTTTAAAGAAAAGAGGCAATTGGCACAAAATACTTTATTTTATTTTTAACAGCTTTAAAACCAAACTAATAAACTTTTTCTCAAAATACATACTAAAGTAACATAGTAGAAAAGTAGGTATAGGTACCTATAAAATATGAATTCAACAAAACTAAACAAATATTTGGCAATAATGGCACAGTTTTATAAAAAAATAGGTAGGTATTTAAAGAAAAAAGTAGGTAACAGTATTCTTTATGAAATTTAATGTAAACTTTTCAAGTAAGGGCGTAGTTCTTTTGCCCCAAATACAAAGGCTTCTATCTGTTTTGGGGTCTGGCAGAACTGTTAATAATTCAGATGTACATATAATTCCCTCGTCATTGACCTGTGGCCAAGTAAATTTATAATTCAGTTTCTGTGACATTCTCAAAAACGCTACTTCAACGTTGTTGTTTCCTAGGTCATCAATGGAAATAACTTTTCCTACATAGTGACGAACTAGATTTTTCACTTTAAATTGAACCACATAAAATTTATCTGTTTTTACTTCTCCAACGTATTCTGGGGGTGCTTCTTCTATATCCGACTCCAATTCGTCTGCTAGTTGTTCAAGCTCTTCATGATCCGTTTCTTCTTCTACTATTTCTTCTTCAGCTTCTTCATCCTCAGTTTCTATAAGATCATGTAGAGATATGCTTTTTCCAGGTGGAATATTAATTTTCTTTTTCCTTTGTCTAGTCGTAGGCTCATCTTTGCTGAAACAGCAGATCTATTTTTTTTTATATTTTGGCAATTTCGTAGAGTTATATGCTGCTTGTGTCTCTTTAAAAAACCCAGTGCCCAGATCCTTAGTTGGATAATTATTTTTAAACTGGGAAATATTTTTTCCAGCCTTCGACAAGTAATAGAAGATCAGTTTCCTTGTGTCTCTTAAATCTAATGGAAATCCCCACTCTCCCAAGGTCTGTGCATTTTTTACAATTAGCATTTCCTCACTTTCGGTGAGAGCAAGGGGATGACCAAACTTGTTATTATATTTGCCTCGTAATTTGTGGCTTAATGTGCCTAATGATATTTTATATTGTTTGCTTGCTTCACGCAATGACTTCCTTTTTGATTGTACTTCACGAAGGGCTTCCTCTAAAATTTCAGGGGTGTAGTCAGCATATTTTCTTGTGCCAGGTCTTCTGTTGTATGTGCGGACCATTTTCTGCAAGAAATAACAAAGTTAATTTGTGACCCGAGGCTTCTTTGAACATGTTCAAAGTAACCCCAAAATTACGGTCCACGTGCTACATAACAAAAAAAAAATTACAAATAAAAAGTTCGTTAAAATATTTTAAATTTTTTTAACTTACCTTTGTTGGAACACTATACTGTTATAATAACTAAATTTTGAACACTGTAATGCAATTTATTATTGCTACAGCCATAAAAGTTTACACACTACAAGAAACGTCACATTTACAGGTAAAGTACTAAATATCCATGTTGCCAACCCTACACCAAACATTTTAGTACCAATACTGCTCCACCATTCTAAAATGTGTGATGAATTTAGTAAAAAAATACTAGATGTCGCTAAGCCTCGTAATTGTTTCACAATTATTCAAAATAACAAATTTTAAATTTTGTTCAAAGTAGCCACACGGGTTCAAAGTAACCCCATTCTACGGTAACCTGTTACCTAAAGAAAAAAATTCTATGTTTGTTTCAAAACAAATGTTGACAGTTTTAAATGAGTTATTATTTAATTAGTAGCAAATGTGATATTTTTTACAGCTATATGTAGGAACCATAATAGTCAACATTTTGAGCAGTTATTATAACTTTGTGTGTTGCATTTTTTTGGCACCTGAAGTTATTGTATTTATTAAATTTGGTGAAACAAAATAATTCATAATCCATTTAAAACTGTAAAAATAGATATTAATTTAATTGTGTCGTTACCTGATGTATTAAATTTACAATTTACTTTACAAATAATTTGTGCTTAATTTTAAATGAAAAACATATTATTTTTTGACTAAATTGCACTAAAAACACTTTACAACAATAATAAAATTAAATATCTTAGCTAAGCCAAAGTGTCCTGGAAACATATAATCTGGAAAAATATTAATTCCCGTGCATTTTGCCTATAGTTAAACTTTGCTGGGAAACTGAAAATGGGTGTCTTGGTGAGATGTCGTACTTCAAATAATGTCATTTAAGTTATGTCATATGCAAGACGTTTCTTGTTTCATTAATTATTTAAGAAATAAACTACAATCGTTTTTTTGACATTAAAATTATTTTTATAGATATGAGTCACAGAGCGCAATTGGTAAACAACCGAGGAGGCCAGTTACTAAAAGAAGAAAAAGAGCGTAATGCTCTGTCTAAACGTATCCCCCAAATTGAAAAAAAAAACTGATGCAACTTGCTGGGGACTTTAAGACACGAACTGATAAGCAGTTTTTGTCATACGGAGAATCAGTTGGAAGTATGATTTACCACGCTCGGGATAAGCACGATCAGGTTTGTAGACATTTTTAAAATTATTTTTTTTACACAATTTTTATAATCCTAAGATAAGAAACTTAAGTTGAGTGCTCGTAAACAACAGCGAGAAAAAACTCTTACTTCTGGCAAATCAATTTTAATGTACAAGCACACAGAATCTAGCAGCCATAGTAAGATATCTTCTTCTTCTAGTAGGCCTTCTCCGTAATCAGAGGTTGGCTACCATCGTCTGAATTGCTTGCGGTCTTCAGCTAATCGGAATAGTTGTGCAGCGGTCCTACCCGTCCATTTGCAAATGTTACGAAGCCAGGATAATCTCTTTCTTCCTACTGGAAGTTCAATAAAACGAAAACCACTAACACCTCTGTTTCCTGCCACGGGTTCTTGGTGAAAGAAATGAGAACGGTATGTACTATAATTGGTACAACAAGTTGTAAAATTTAATTTTACTTAAAAGAATTTCTTTAGTAAAAATGATTTTAGCATTTGATTGTTTTCAATTGTTTTATTTTGATGTTTTCTTTTAAATCATTCTTATCAAACCACCATATTTCTGTGCTGAACATGATATGTTTGAAGTAAGTATTTTTTGTTCTTTCATAGCTTTATAATATAGTTGTCAGGATGTCTAATTGGAAGAATCAAAATTACACTTTTTTGGGCTATCCCTCAAATCGAGAATGAATCAAAAATAAGTTAAAATTATAATTATATTAACTAAAACTTCTTCGTCTTCAACTTTAATATCGCAAGTTGAATTTTCATTACTTGTCATTATTATACTGTCTTACGAGGTCTCCCTTTAATTTTCACTCATTGGATTTGCCTTTCGAAGCTGTTTTAGGAATAAAATACTAAGGTAATATGAATGAATTTTAAAAATGAGCAAATCACTTTACATGGAATTCCTATATTTATTATTTATTTATTTTCTAACCAAATTTGTAGCCTTAACAATTGCTACAAGATCAGAATACTCCTAACTACAGTTCACAACTCGTGTAGAAGGTCCCGTCCAGCAAGTTGCAGCAATTTTTCTTCAATTTGTGGTATACGTTTAGACAGAGCGTTACGCTCTTTTTCTTCTTTTAATAATTGACCTCCTCGATTGTTCTATCGATTGCGGTCTGTGGCTTGTTGGCCCAGCAATAGCCATTTGTTCCACAGCTCGTTTCTTTTTTTAAGTAAATTAAATAATTCACTAGAATAATTATTCAATTATTATATTAAATTTTTAAAATTTAAATTCATATAAAATTAATGCAATACATAAGGAACACATTTCTACAATTGTTTACCTATTTTGAAGATAATATTTATTAACTTTTTGCCTCTCCATTTCATGCAATGTTAATAAATCCTCGGTGTATAGATCTGTGTGCAGGTATTCAAAATCCCTCTGTTGATCAGTCAAATGGCACTTATCCCATAAGCTAACCAACTCCTCACGCAAACGCTTTACAAATACTTCAATATTAGCTTTTTTCAGATTTTCACATCTGTTCAGTTCTTGTCGCAAAGCCTCCAAGGCGTTTAGTCTGTTACCTGTGTGTTTTTGTAGAAACGCATCCAGATTCTTTTAAATCTTCTGCTAAGGATTCCCACAAGGACTTTATTTTTTCTCTTACAGATGAAATTTCTTCTTTTGTTTCTGTTGTTTAAGCGATTCATAAAAGGTGGACAATTCTCTCATATTGCTGTCGGTAATTACAAATCAAGGATCATCCTGGGAAATCACTGCCTTTTCGAAATCTAAAGTAGGTCAATAATTGAGCTCCTTTACAATCTCCATAATAGATGCTTTTATTTCTAAAAATGTTTCTTCACACGTGAATTTCTCAGATTCCAGAGATTCCATATAATTTTTAAATCCGTTAAAAAATTCCGGTGAAGGCAGAGGGGACTCTGGAATGGCTTTTGGTGTTTTTCCAAGAGCATTGCACAATTCCAGTTGTTGTTTGTTTAGTGATGCAATTTATTTATGTTCCTCTTCAATCATTACATGATTGAAGAGAAGCGTAAATAAATTGCAAAACAAATGAAATAAATATATGTTAAAACACCCTATTGTGTACAAAATTAATTAACCCTGCTTTGACTATAAAGTAATCAATTCTGAAATAAACAAATTAATTAATTAATAATAGTTAATAAATAGAATACTAAGGTGAAATAAATAACTTTTAAAAATTTAAATTAAAAAATGAGCAAATCACTTCACATGGACTTCCTGTATTTTATCAACATTTACCTGATATGTTTTCAAAAGTTGTAGCCTCAACAATTGCTACAAGATGAGAATACTTCTGATTACAAAAGAAAAAAAAAAGACTTACTTCAAACATATCATATTCAGCAGAACGGTCGGAGGTATTTTCTTTATCCAAGCATCTTTTCATCATTCGCTGCGAAATTGCGGCGGCACTTTCCGATACGCTTTGCACGTTCTAGAGAATACCTAGACAAACCTAATAAACGACCGTTTATTGCTAGTTTTTTAAAAGATAAATTTATTTTAAGTGTTTGTAATATTAATTCAGGATATGTTTTATAAGAAAATGTCAAACTCTGCAAAATCAACAAAGTTTCATAAAAGTAGAGCAGAATGTAGTACACATTTCTTACAATGTTGCCTATTTGTCAATAATTGGGTAGGTAATAATTTTAGATATAGAATCAAGTTTAGATAACGCACTCCAATTCCTAATGCAAGCCAATTATTTTTAATCCAATTATTGCATTCAAAACTTTTCGCCATCTGACTATAAATAGTCAACCATTAGGAATTGGATAGGAGTTGCACAATTACACAGTTGTACATTTAGTCCAAAGTTGCTCATTTAGTCAACATAAAATTCCATTCAGCTGTAATCAAGTTATTCAAGATGTAATCTTGTAGTACAAATTGTCCTTCCAAGGTGGAGGGCTGCAGCAGCTCCAATAGAGTTGCAAAATGTTTATATTAAAAGGTATTTAGCAAGAATTAATTAAAACCAGATTATTAGAGAATAATTTTTGTATATTATTGTATTTGCGTTATTGTATCTATTATATTTTAATACATGTTATTACTAATAATAAGTTTTATTCATTTATTTATTAATTATCTTTCTTTTTCAGAATTACAATTTACAGGGCTGTTACAATTTATTGTATAATAAAGTATAAATAATAATTTAAATCAATTTTTAATATTCTCTCGCTCTTCTACGTTCATTTAGGTTTTAGATACTTTTCAAACTTGCTTGTCAAATTTATCCACTTTGTTTTATATTTTCAAATTATTACAAAAACATCAAAATAAAACACTAAAAATGTGGTTTTTACTGAACAGCCAATTTTTTGAAAAATTTGAAATTTATTATTTCAAACTTTAAACAGTTTAATAGACTGTTTGAAGTACTTACTTTATTAGGATGAGCAAGAATTTTCAACCATATTAAAAATTAAGAAAAAAAAACAATACCCGGAAGTTACAGTATTTTAACTACGCCGATCAATTAGCTCTAGCTTAGCCGTAGGGCGGTTACCTTGCGTCCGTGCAGTTTACTCGCTGCTACTATGCCTATAGTTACGGTACAGAAACCTATTGCACAGGCTATCGCAAGTTCAAATTCCCACTGGGACCCTCATTTCTTTTTAAATTTTTTTAAAATTTTTGTTAAAACAATGTTATTCAGTCAGTTATTGGAGCGAGAATGCTTAAAACGTAAAAAGTATGCGAAAGTACCAACGACCCATTTTGCCCATTTTTTTCATTGCATACTAGTACTTAGCATGTTATAACCAGCAAAAGCAACTGTGTTTTTCCTTCAAAAATTGATATTGATCTTTTTTTTTGTTAGATCCAAGCATTAGCGACTACATTAAATCTAAATGCAATTTAATATTTGTCGGTAAAAACTTTCCAAATGTGTAAACAAATAAATTAGAAGAATTTTATTATACATCTATTCAATACAATTCAAATACAAATGGCTCAAAAATTGTTAATAAGTAGCAGGTATACAAAAATATAAATCAGTCTGTTTTATGCCACTGTTATATCAAATAAGCACACTATACTGCTGTGCTTAATTAAATATCGCTTTTTAGAATACTGGTAGCTTACATAATAGAAATTTAAAAAACGTTACATATTGCACAACAATGTGTATGTATTAAGTTATGTGAATGGTCCGGAGACGGTTGCTCTAAGAATAAAACTATTGGTATTAATAAATATTAAATATACATAATAAATATGAGTAGACTGGGGCTAAGTATAGATACAGGGTGATAAATGATGGTCCATTAAGATATTTAATGATGATAATATTCAACCTAAATTATAATATATAAATTTTTACACTTCAATGACATTAAATTTAATTTAAACGCTAGACCACCCTGTAAAAATAGTGTAATTTCATTAACAACTAACACACTATTCAATAAATAACACAGCCAATTTCTCACAGTAATTAATACATAATAGAAAAATTTGCAAAAGAAACCTTTGCTGGATTTTCTCACACTTCTGTACAAAACTGGATAAATAAAACATGGGTAAATAAAACATCGCAATTAAACCAATCAACCCAAAGACATAGAATTAAACACATACATATTAGAGGTGGAATTCAGATTGACTTTGATTGTAAGATCAGCTTCAGACATCAAAAACACTTCAGAACTAGATTATTATGGATCTTAGGTATTTAAAAAAAATTGGATATAATTTAATTTTGGCTAATTACAAATTAGATCCCATGCAACTTAGCATCCATTTTTTTAACTACGATTCCTTGACCTTCCGTCATATTGGATTCGAGTTTTGGTACGTAAAGTCACACCTCTAATGCCTGTATCGATACACACATTGTACACGATGGGAGGTTCTTTAAACTATTTCTCAAATCAGGCGGCAGGGCCAAATGCGGTGTTAATTATTCCCGTGGCAATAGATAATAGTTATCAAAATGTCTATGTTTCTAAGGTTACTATTAAACTCATAACTAATGTAACATGTATCAACAATTATGTTTATCTAAATATACCAGGTTGGCCCTGCTGCCCTCTAGAAGTAATATTTTAAAACAAACTTGACCTTCACACATTAAAACAATTTCTCAAAATTTAAAAATACATTGGTTCATAGTTATTATTATTTTTTACAAGATGATGTATGAGAAAGCAAAGTAAGCATGTTAAACATATAAAATAATACATTATTTTTGTTAAGTAGTAGTAAAATATATACAAAAAAACTAAAGATTGTAATAATATTAAGGCTGGAATTTTTTGCATACAATACTAAGATGATTTTATGCAATAAAACATTTGCTAGCTACAAAAACAAAATTGATTTGTGCAATAGAAATAGATTTCTACCATAAAGTTTGGGTCAAAATCAAAATTTTTGGAAAAATATTTTTTTGTCAAAGAATGAGAAATCGTGAACAATGAAAAAGAAAGTTCAAAGAAAAATATAAATTAAGAAAGCATAAATAAATAAAAAAAATATTCTTATAACAATTTGTACTTCCTTTGGGAAATTTAGGTTTGTTAAAAACATTTTGTTGTCTTATAAGAAGTTTGATTTTTCTTTACACAAAGTTTTCTTTCATCAATAAATTTACATTTTGGCCCAAACGGCGAATATAGAAAAGTACAAAAAAGATTATTTCTTACAAAAAAAGACTTCTAAAAAAAATAAATTTCCACAAAAAAAATGATTTTTACAGTAAGGTAGAAATGTGCAAAAAGAGGATTATTTCTTACAAAGAAGGAAATTTTCTATAAATAAGTTTATCCATAAAACTACCTCCCGTATATACCGCCTAGACAAATAAGTGTTAAAAAAAAGTTTATTGCATTGTTTCTTGTAAAAATATAACTCTTCCTAAAATAAATTTGTACAAACAAATTTGTGATACAAAAATTTTTTTATAAGAAATAATATTTATTGTTTATTGTGCGTTTTAACTTAATTGTAGAAATTCAAGTATTTTATTAATGTTAGTGAATATACTAAAAGCGGCATTCTATAACTACAGAAAGTTATATTAAAACTAGTCCCTGAACACTATGAGATCCTTAAAAACCACGAAAATCAAGTTCAGTAATTCTTACATCAGTGAGTTTCAAAAATTGTTATTTTAATGAAAGTAAACGCAACATATTTTTGTTTAATAACATTGCCTCGAGATTTCTTCATCAGAATTAAAAAAGGAATAAAACAATACTTAAACCTTCGAGGAAAGGGTTGTAATATCAACATTTTGTTAGACCTGGATGATATGGAATATTTTGTACCGATATTTGATACGTAAATGGTATTAATACGTTTCGCAACTAAGGTACCTAAAAACGGGACTTCCTCTGATAATTATGCAAACCTCCATATTTTTAATATGTGCCGTATTGCCATATCAATATGCATATCATATCGATATAACGCGATACATCAACCCAGGTCTACATTTTACAACAAAGTCGTTTTTCTTTTTTAGAATTGTATTGCACCAATTATCAAATCTTTGAAATACTTGCTGCTTTCTTCCAATTTCTATAAATTTATATTTAATGAAGAGTAGAGTAAAATTCAGCATCTGCAAGCACTCCTACTTCCTATAGGATGTCATGTAAGTGTCACCTCGCTATTATTTCCTCAACTGTAAAGAATATCAATTTTTTAAATAAAAGTTGTTGATAATTAACTGCTGCGTAATCTAAAATTATTAGTTATTATACTTGGTGTTTAGCCCTTTCTATACGAGTGATGTATGTATATATACGCATTGTTGTTTGAGCCCGAGTGCCGTATATTGTATATTGCTTTTGGACAGCCACACGACTGTCGTACGGATACGGCACCCATACAGTCATTTTAAATAACCTTTTAAACGATACTCTCTGTGGTGGGGGTCGCTCAAACGAATTTCTGCTGTCTGTTAAAACCTGCTAAAGTACATGTATTTTATGACGTGTCAGTACGTCTTTAGCAGTTGTTAGATATGGTAGCTTATAATGTTTCGTGATTCGCGACGTGCTTTATCTGAAAAAAAATGAGAAGAATTTGAAAATAATTTTATGGAAGATGATGGCCCTGAAGATGCATACAGAAGTGGGGAAAGTGATGATGAAAACGTACCAGTGTGAAATCTGCAACGTTGGCCTTTGCATAATACCATGCTTTGAAGTATACCATACTAAAAAAGCCTTTTAGATTGTTTGTTTTTGTCTGTTATGTTTAGTTCTTTTCGACTTAATAAAATTTTTAATATCTGTGAAATAGTAATTAAAAGAAGTTCTGAATATGAGTGTCGTACGGATACGACAAATTAAAATTTCTGCGTACTGGGCGTATTCAAAGGGTTAGTTATGCTTGTAGATCACTCTGTTATTTTAAATGAAACATCCTTATAGTTTTGTAACAAAATGCTGCATAACTGCAGTTGCAATTCTTTATTTGTATATTTTTGCATTTTTAGATTCTACATTTAATTCTAGATATAAAAGTGTTAAGGTAGTATGATCTTAAAAATAGTGGTTTTCGATTTATTAAACTTTTTTCAAACATTTCTGGACTCACAATCAGCCTTTACGTCCCACTACTGGGGCTCTGGCACTTTTCTTTGCCACGTACTCTCCCCTAGCACTAAGAGGGACTGTTTAACGTCGACTTCAAACGACTAACGCCAGAGAGGGTATTAAGCATTACGACCCCACGGCTGCCTACAACGGTACATTATTATTACAAAATTAATATTTTAGACAGCATAAAATTAAATTTTTTGAAAAAAGTCGAATAATTCAAAATCCACTAACTTTAAGATCACAGTACCTCAACAATTTTATATTTGCCATCAATTGTAGAATCTATAAATGCAATAATATATAGGGCGTTTCATTTAAAATAATAAAATAATGTGCTGCACAGGCATAACTGAACGCCCAGTACAATTGGTAATAATTTTAGGTTATGCAGTAGTTAATTATCAACAGCTTTCATTAAGAAAAAAATTTCATATTCTCAATAGTTTATGTAAAAATAGTGGGGTGACACTTAAACGACTCACCCTCATGTTTAAAAATTGAGATTACCATTGATATTTTTTTTATCTGCTTTCAAATCAGGTAGATCTTGTTAAAAAAGAAACAGTATTTTCAGCACTAAATAAAGTAGTGCGCTGATAATAATATCTAACCTGAATTCAATTACGAGAAATAAGAAAAGATTCCGTTTCAGGCCCCCAAACTTGAACAGCTTTAAGTGCTTCTTCTGGATCCATTTTTGATATGTCACGATCGTCAAGCATAAGTATTTTATCACCAGTGAATAACTTCTGGAAAGCATTTCCATTTGTATCCACTTCATCTATGAAAACTCCCTGAAAACAACAGTCTCTTTTTATTCTAGAGTGCAAATAAATCGTGCATTTTATACAACAAAAAACAAAAAAATTTATTTATTTGACTTAAATCGGATTGTTTTTATTTAAATCGATTTTTTTAATGTAAAAAATGTTTAGCTTATTAAAAAAAAATTAATTACCCATGGTTATTTGCTCAAAATAATAACGTTTTGTCTGCAGAATTAGTGTATCCTTTAAATATTTTAATAACAACTATAACGCAACATTTGACCAAGCAACACGTTCTTGTTATGTTTTATTTATTATTTTGAATTATTGTGCAGAATTACATTTAATGAGTATCTGTATATAAAATACTTAATCACTTTAAAGTGATTAAGTATTTTATATACAGATACTCATTAAATATGGACTTTAACGAAGTAAAGCTGGAATTGATAAATAAAGAATTACATTTATTTCTCTTGCGTTGATTTCTATAGAAGTAAAAATTACTTTATAATGTATGCAGTTCAAATAAAGTATACACGGTGAGTAAAAGTAACGCATAATGGCGCTAACTATGTAAATATTGAATGTATGAAAAAATAGTTTAATAAAATTTTTTGTTAAATTCCAGCAAACACTTTGTCCGAATTAATTTTTTTATGTTTGGTTATTTTATTGCTAAGGCAACTGCAAGCAACTCTTGTTTTTTAGATAGCACCCTATATAGTTGGGGCACCGAATCAATCGATGTACGTCACAGACATCTGACGACTTCACAACCCTATTGCGTTTATCCTACAATGTTTATGTACTAGTTTGTATCACAATCCTAGAGTTAATAACAGTTCATGTCGTATTCCTCTTAAGAATCTAACTGAGATGAGCTAAAAATGTAAAATACACACAAAACTAATTTATTTGTGTGTGACGTGCATTGGCTGATTATGTGCATTGTTCGTCTTTATGGTACAATATTTTTTCATAGGCTTAAATAACAAAATTTTGAAATACAAAACCTTTGAAATCTTAAAATTTCTTCGTTGCCATAGCCACCAAATAACAAAACGTGTAAAAAATTGAACATTGACAAAATATGCGCTAAGATTTAACAAACAACTTTTATTGAAGCTATATTTTAATACAATCAATATTTATGAAGTTAGACATTATTTACTCACTCTGAATAATTGTTAACCCTTTTATTTTTTTATACTATTCTAAGCTTACTGCCAAATTATGCACGTTGTGCTAATTGGAATATTTGTTAGGAAAACCACGTCCCACGTATAAAGCAATTGATTAAATCAATGATTTTTTTATATAAATCGTATGATTTAAACAATGATTTAAATCATGATTTGAAACACGATTTAAAATAACTTCATTTAAATCCTAAAAAATTATTTTGGCATAACACCTACCTCTTCACTGTGGCTTACAGAAAATCCCAAGACATAACAGCATGGTGTTAGCTCCACTTTAATAATCTTCGTATTTCGATGTGCACCAAACACCCAATTCATATTTCTTTTCTGTCCATTGGTTGCATACTTATTCTCCACAATGGTTCCATTTTTCATTTCTACCTGCTCTGGGTTCATCCTAAAATCTCTTTGGCATGTTTTTTCATTAATTGCTTGTATCGGTTGTCCGTTATGTACAGGTTGCACTTTTACTACATATTGCAATCGTCTATGAAGCTGCATAAATTTTCCAAAAATGTATTTGTATTCATTGTCGGTACTGTTGGTCGATAAAAAATAAATTACAATTTTTATTAACTGAAGCTTGGCTTGTATCATTGCTTCCATGTCCGTTTTTGGTTTGGTTAGATTTTCTCGTGAGTGATTTTGTGGAAGAATTTTTTCTATGTGTAATACTTGATTGATCAGATCATAATGTTCTTGATTTTTATAACTAGCGCCTAATAGTATTGTTGTTATATCTGTTAACGTAAGTTTTTCTCTGGACTCGACATCAATTTCATTAGAATATACAAATTGTTGAATTGCAGGTTTCACTAATACTACATCTAAATTGTCTTGTAAATTGTCAAGTACTTGCATTATATACTTTCTATGCAGATGAACAAATTCTTTGCAACATAATAAGTATTCCGTTGTTTTAAAAATTTGCAGTTTTATTTCTAATACACTACACGGTATCACTGCAGGGCTTATATTTTTACTATTTGTACTTTCAAACTGCAAAAATTGTTCTATCAAGCATTTACAATGTTGATCTTCTGTATCAACTCTCAATAGGTTTGATGCTAGCATTAAAATTTTTTCATTCACCTCTAAATCCTCGTAATCAACACATTCATCCTTGTTATTATACGAGCATGTATTTTCATGCTGTAGCTGTGTTATGCATCGTGCATGTTTTGGTTGCGGATTTAATATATTTAAAGGCTGATCTTGAGTAAAGTGTTTTGGTTCAGCTTCTTTCTCCGTTTTCTCAACAGAATTCAAAAATAAATGTGCTCCTCTTGAATAGACGGCTGCTATGTGATATGGAGGGGGTTGCTTTGGTTTTGCGCCACTCGGTAACTGCAGTTGTGATTGTGAGGGTAAATCTATATAGCAGGTTTGTTTTTCATCACTACCGACTGATTTAGCGGAATAATTATATAAGTTGCCAGGCTGGTGATCTTCAATTTGCATAGTTTCTATACCATTCTCTAAGGGGCTACAGGTACGTTCACTACCAATAGACGCCACACATTCACTACGTGTTTCACTTGCATCATTATTGTTATTTCGATCATTAGGATCATGGTTTTGTATCACATCATACCGAGGATTTGAGAAGTCTTCATTTAAATTTTTTTCAGCATTTAATTCAAGTGGGCTCTTGTATTTATTATCATCACTATTTTCACTACTAATTTGTGTAACTGTACCTGAAACAAAGAACATTTTTTTAAGCTAAATTCTGTCACTATTTCTTACTTTCACTATATAATACGAAAAAATGATTTTTTTAAATCGGAAACCGGAATCAGAAGTTAAGACATGTTTTTTTTCGGTAGCAAATTTTTCAGTAATTGAATTTTCTAAATCTAGAAGATCTTATGGAAAATCCAGCGCTTTTTTCCAAACCATCTAGCTTTAAATTTTTACTGTAAAGCCTCATTCCTCAAAAACGAGTTGGCAGATCGGAATCAAATTTGTTATTGTAGTAGCCCTAGAGAAATACAATATTACTATTTACGAGAATTTTTTAACGCATTAAAACAATGAAGTAAATTATTATTTAAGTTTTGGACATTTACAAAAATATTGCTCAAAAACTGGCTACACCATTTTTGTTTCAATTTTTTACCCTCATAGAGGTGGGACCGATCTACAATTTGGTGCATGTCCCAACCCGCTAATTTCTCTGAGATGCTTTCTATGAATTGCTGAAGATTTTGGTTTTAATGCCTACTTCCCATAAAAAACGAATTATCACATCAGGATGAAATTTAATACTGCAAATGCTCTAGGGGTACACACTGTTTGTTACAAGCTACAAGAACTATTGGAACTAGTAAAACTTGTGAAGTAAAAAAAATGTAAAAGTTTTGAGATTTTCAAACAAATATTGCTCAAAAACTTGCCACACGATTTTTTTTTAAATTCTATAAGTTAATAGTGCAAAAGATGAGCAGTAATTTGATTCATGTCCCAGTTCGCTAACTTCTCTGTGACGCCTTCTATAAATTCTTGAAAATCGCAGATTCATTCTCCTTTATTTAGTTAACGGGGTATGATAAAAAATTTCTTTTTAAGGTAAATGAGTGATACTGAGTAGAATCAGATTCAGAACTTAATTTTTAGGTGCAGCAATATTTAGGTGGGTTAATTTTCCCCCTCCCACCAAATTTTTAGCGGGCAAATTTGATCTTCCATATTTGGTTTTCAGAAATCGAAAACTAAACGAAAACTGCTTTAATGTTTCTGATTGCAAACAATCTTTTTTCAAAAAAGTAAAAATTTACGTTTTTCCTCACAAAAAATTGTCGGTTTTCTTCAGCATGACATGCCTGTGCTTATTATTACCTATAGTCGTAGGAGTGGTGCTATCTTTGGTCACTGTTGGCGGGTAAAATTATGATAAAAAAAATACACTTGAAAATATGATGAGCAATAATTTCTAAAGTATAGGAAATTTTTTAATTTACATTTCATTTAGTTACCTTCAACAGCAATTTCATTTTCCTCTGTTGCACTTTTCATGGGTATTATGCTTGCTTCCTTGACATAAACAGCATCAACAGTAATATTCTGAGAGACACTTTCTTGATTTCGTCTCAAAGTGTTTTCCAACGTACGTTGATATTTTACAAATGCTTTTGGGTGAGGAGTGGGGATTCGGCTAAGTCTAGCTGGTAGGTCATTTGAAAGACTGGGTTCCATAAAACCAATTCGACGACCAGTTGGTACTACTGTTTGAGTAGCCGGAGGAATATGTAAGGGCATCTCGACTTGTGGCAAAAACACACATGTTAGAACAACTTGACCATTTTCAAGTGCTTCTGTTTGTAATGTAATCTGAAAAAAAAAAGTTCTGTAACAAAATTTTTGAATACTACAAAATACTCACTAGTGGTTGACTTTGATTGTGCGATAACCATAGTGCCTTTAATTTTCTCAAGCTGAGTATTGTTATTGGCAAATATCGTAATCTATTATTTATTAAACTAATTGAAGTTAGGTTTTGTAGGTGTCCAATTTCTTCGGGCAGATACATTAGAATATTGTAATGGAGACTAAGCACACTTAATGCAGTACAACTTCCAATTTCTGTAAAAAAAAAACGAGAAAAATCAAATAATGTTTAAAATACAGAAGTTTCTGATCTAAGTTAATTCCATTTACTAATTTAGCATCAAATCTGACTTCGGTTGGAAATTACCATGTCTCTGTTACCTAGTAAAGTGGGCTGATTTTCAAACCGTGACTTAGACAAACTTAGTTTCATAAATAAGAATAAGAAAGGTTTAAATCAAAACAACCTTTCCATAATTAAAACATTTACTTTCTATATTTATCAATTCCAGCTTTACTTCGTTAAAGTCCATATTTAATGAGTATTTGTATATAAAATACTTAATCACTTTAACAAAGTGATTAAGTATTTTATATACAAATACTCATTTACTTTCTATACTTTAAAAAGTATTTTATATTATTAGCTATTAATTCCAACAGTTACTATAAGATCAGAATACTCATAACATGCTGAGTTGCATCAGGTAGTCAGTGATTCATCATAACCATTTAGACTTG
The DNA here is from genome assembly GCA_958336395.1 of Ctenicera cuprea. NCBI lineage: Eukaryota > Metazoa > Arthropoda > Insecta > Coleoptera > Elateridae > Ctenicera > Ctenicera cuprea. Next base: position 2,025,727 of record OY284496.1, read on the forward strand.
GAATGCCTATAAGAATACAAGTGCAATTAGAAGCCGAAATATAGAATTTACATATTTTAGAACACCAAAAATTAGAAAACATAATTCCTAAGTCAAAAAGTAGGGGGGGGGGGAGGATTACTGCATCTAATAAATATGCTCAGTCTTATTCCACTGTCACTGATGAGCAATTGAACTTAAATATGAATTTTTTTATTGATCTACATTTTTCGAATACAAAGGTATTAATTTTTCAGGTTCAAAAATTCCTAGAGCACGTCGCAGAAAATTCAGAGCATTGGGGTAAAAACCAAATTATCATAACATTTTATCTCATACCATTACTATTTAGATACAAAATATTGTGCCAATCTGCTAATTCAGTAAACAGGCAAATTATTTAAAATTTTAAAAAATTTTTAGCTGTTGTATAATAAAGCTAGAGAGTTCAGACAAACAGCATTCGATTTTTCTCAAAGCTGTATATTAAAATATACTTTCATATTTACAAAAAACATGCCTCACTTCCATTTCTTAGATTATATTAAAAACCAGGGACAGTCCAAATTGCTTTAAATTTTGGTTACGTTATCATTTGCGATTTGATGCTACTTTAAATTTCAGTTTCGACAACCTAAGAATACATTGAATTCACAACAAAACTTTAAAATAATGTTTACATTATGAACTATATCGAATGTTGAAATTTAAAAAAACTGTGGTTTAAATTTTAAATTAGTTAAATTGCATAAACAATTACGACTGTAGGCAAAGTATGTGTAAAAACACTAGGTAAATGTGCAGATAAGCGGTCTAGATCAAACCCTGGAAAATTTTGGAAGAATAGCTCATGCCTTCAGTTACGCTATAGGCACGGCCATTCCATTAAATACACATTAGAAAGCATAACCAATAACAGTTCACCCTCTCAATAATAATAAAAATAATAATTCCAAATACATCACTAATGGGAAAATTCAATTTCATAACGTTTCAGCTGTTTTTTGATGTCACAGCGCCACCCGACTGATTGCTGCACATGCCAACACAAACGCTGAGGTTCACATTTATGAATGTTTTTCAGGACTTTGAAGTGTATGTAATTTTTTTTAATGTGACCTATAGGCTCCTCCTACCAATTTCCGAGATCACAGCACGTTTTATCGTATTTTTTAGAATGATTTTAGGACTTCTTTACATACCAGGTGTAAAGTAAACATGGCTTCCCCCTTTTTTTCTTTCTTTATTAATTTAAATAAACAAAATTTGACACAGCTTAAACTGGATTTATTTTTTCTTTACTAATTTGTCAGTTACTGTCGCTGATTCTGACATGCTCATTTCAGACAAGCTCACAGTAAGAACATTCGCATTAACAAATATTATCATTGTTTTGGTTACAAACCTATTGGACACCAAAAGGGCTAACACACCGAACACAAGAGTTAAGTACTTATTGCTATTTGTTCTGGTTGTTACAGTTAAGAAAATTGTTAATTTTGGATTTTGTTTCGATTACGATGCAGAAAATTATGTTTTTTCCGGTTTTCGGTTACATTCTGATGCACTTCCCTGTTAAAACTTGATTTCCCTGTTAATTTGTGTTATACCTATAGATATTACACTTTGAAATTTCCATTGGGCACTAAGAAAATCTTTGGCCCTACAAAACACAAAGCTTTTATTAAAATTGATAAACCATGTTATTTCTGATATATTGTAAAAATACACATCAATGATTCATAGGTAAGGCAATATTATATTGAGGAAAATGTTTTTACTCCTATATATAATTTTTTACTTAAAAATTAACTAATATTCAAGGTCTTAACTCTAAATATTTACCTGTTGGCAAATATGATATCGAGTTTTGGGCTGCAACAAGTGAATTCAATTTTCGTAACATTCCAATTGAATTTGGAAAAGACTTCAAGTTATTAAACTGTACATCCAGTTCTTCCAAATTACTCAGTTTTCCAATATTCTGCGGTAAGATTTCAAGAAGGTTGTGATCCACTTTCAAGGTATGCAGTAGAGACAAATTTCCTATTGTACGTGGAAGTTCTTTTAGATCATTCATAGAAAGCAAAAGAAGTGTTATGCTGGCACAGAAGCCTATGTTGTTGGTGACTTTTTCAAGCCTATTACATGATACATCGAAATGAGTCAGTTTGTGAAGACTACCCACACAATCGGGTATGTCGCAAATAAAATTGTCGTTCAGCCATAACTCTGTTAGGTTCGTCATGGTTCCAATAACATCAGGCTGAAATAAAACGATTTTCTTGAAACAGAATATATGCAAAAAATATAAATACTTACAAATTTTTTAAACATATTACTGCTGATATCTAGTCTTCGTAGATCGGAGAGCCTTTTTAAAGACTTAGGCAATGACGCAAGATGATTTTCTCGCAATTCTAGTATACGCAAATTATTTAACCGGCCAAAATTTGCTGGTAAAAATTCTAAATCACAATTATTAAGGTAGAGTTCTCTTAAAGAAACCAACCTTGTAATAGACCCTGGCACTTTAGTCAAATTATTCGAGCTTAAATGTAAAATTCGCAGCCTTTGGCATCGATGTATATTTGAAGGTATACTTTCATATGCTAAGCCTACAACAAATACAATGGTTCAGTATTTAAGCCCATCATTAATAATTAGGGTATGATATACCCCATATACCTATAAAAGCTAAACATTTTTTTGAACAAGCAAAACTTTCCCAAAATTTTTTTTCTTTTGTTTTTAATTATAAACAATTTATTTGCCTTGAGGTGCATTACACCCCACCTTAGTCGTGTGGTGTTCTAATTTTGTCTCTTGGAAATATTAGAGTTAAAATTTTAAATTTCAGTTAATTTTCCTAAGATTTTTTCAGTTTATCAGCCCAGTTTTTGTCTTGGGGTGTGTTACACCCCAACTTCTTTTAATCTTGCGCAGGTAGCAATTGAAATATTTTATTGTGTTTATACTTTGGATTTAACTGGGCAGCTATAAATAAAAATCCTTTTTAAGTTACAATCTCTTTTTTGCAACGTTGCCAAGAGTTACTTGCATTAAAAATCTTCAAAATTCAATAACAAAAAGATTTATATAAACAAAGTTGGGGTTTCGTACACCCCACTCTAGTAATATATAACTCTGCCCCACTTTGGTAGCACCCAGTTGAATTAAAACTAAAATAGCAGCATCTAATTAATAAATATCACATCTTAGTATTACCAATAAATTCGAGTTACTAACAATTTCTATTTAAAAGTAAATTTTCTAAGTTGGTAAGCTTATCGATAAGTGGAGGAATTGTTTCTATTTCATTATCGCACAAGCCCAAATAACGGAGTTCTTCGCATTGGAATAAGGTTCGTGGTAATTCCATAATCTATAACATATAATTTATTAAAGTTTCACTTGTAAATAGGAACGAAAGTCTCACTACCTTATTACTGTCCAAATGAAGGTACTGTAAAGTACGTTCAAAATTAAAAACTATCGGAGGAACTTCCGTTAGGGAACTGCAACTAAAATCGAGAGTTGTAACATCTTCCACTTCTGCTTTTGGACAGGATAAACATTTACACCAGCTCATAACTATTTTTACTTCAATTGTGATCTCCCTTTAATCACAAATTTAGTCACAGTATATAACTATCCTTCTAAATTCTCATAATAGGGAAGGCACTTAAAAACATTATTTGGCAATTTTTATCTTAAAAAGATATACTCAATGCTGCATAAAAGTAGTAAACGCAAATCTAAATTAAAAATACTATAGCATGGGGCTAACGAACTTTTAACACAAATATAAACAGTTTTGACAGACATGAAGAGAGATACAGAGATAATAGAGCTATATTAACTAATATTTGACCTTGAAAGTAACGTAGTAAAGTTAGCAATAGTCTGGGAAGTTAAATTTGCATTTCTGCACGATATTGATTACATGGGCCCAACGTTGGAAACAAGAGCGAACAATTGACCCCTCTTAGAACTTAAACTGAAAAAAATGAACGGTAGAACACGCGGAGAAGCCCCTACATCTTGATAACACACGTTTACGTTATTAAGGTCTAGCTAGTTATTAATTATTACAGAATTTGCTAAAGAGACAAGGAAATCAAATTTGCATTCTAAAATTAATTGTAATACCTAAATACAAATACCATAACTAAAAATAGGTTGGACAAGTATAATGTCCATTGAATACGAAGAAGCACACTACTTAAGAAACACACCCGGAAAATTGTTGTGTTGCCTATAGCGCACATAACTCTCTTGAAGGTTCAGCCTCAGTTCTCACATCAGAGATTGTTTCAGTAAAATATTCTCTAGAGACTAAATACATGCACTTCCGTGACTCGAAGGCGGAGCCTACACAAAGCTGTAGGTCCTCACTGTCCTGTGCCACTTTAAGCAACACACAAAACAGGAGTTTGAGAAGATATGCTACACCTAGCAAAATATAGGTAACCGCAAGAAGAATTGGCTTAAATTATGTAATCATGTCGAATAAAAATATGAACAGCGTGTAAAAAGTGTATTCCATTTATTGTTTTTAGTCATAAATTACCAGAAAGTGGTTTTCCTATTAAAGCTTGCAAATTTGTTATTGCAATACGGTTTATTTTTTTAGATTTATTTACAATATATTTATGAAAAATAAACTTTTGCTATTTAGAAAAATAGCCGCATAAATTTTAATTCGGGGGGGGGGGGAGGCTTATATCGTTAGGTAGGCTACTTAACGAATTTGCTAAACAGCCAAGGAATTATAAATTAGAAATTTTGAAATTAATTGTATCAACTAAATAAAACACGATAAAATGTTTGTGCTTTTATTTGCTTAGCACAGAGGGGGCGCTACGTGCGGATCGAAAACTGGATTCAAAACAAGCAATTTTTTTATTTACAGTTTTCATATATTTACTACTAAATATAAGGTTGTAAACAAGTAAAACTATTTGATGAATGAAACAATTCGAAAAATCAGAAAATATCTTGCTTAATGTGAATGACTTCGGTTAGGTGCTGCTAATTAGTTTAAGGTGAACGCAAAGCATACAGTTTAATGAACTAAATATTAGTGGAAAACCCATTTCCAAAAGAATACTTAGAAACCTAAAAATGTAGGTAATTCCTATTTTGACAATTAATTTTAAACATGAAACAACTTTTAAAGATTTTCAAAATTTACATTTGAAATCTAAAACAAATTTAGACAGAGTGTTTTCTGAACAAATTTAAGGAGCACATTCCTGAGATCATTTTATGTAGAAAATGTCTAATGCAAACAATTCGCTAAGGAGTTACAGCCTCCCAACAATCAACTCACGCTTTAACAAATATCTCCACCATAAATTGCGAGATTTTATTCAAATTTTATGAAGATATTTTACTGATGATTTACAAACGAAGAAGCACACGTTGATAATGTAAGTGAGCATTTGTTTTGGGTCAATTAATTGTGGAATTTGTGAACATGGTGGTCCATGGATAAGGGTTAGTTTTTGTATATTACCTACTAGATGTGGACCATCCAGTCACTAGTTCATAATACTTAATTAAAAATTAGATTACACTTTTTTCCATTGTGATACTAATAATCATGCACCTTGATATCTAACTCTAGCCGCAATAGTTATTGTATTCTTAAGATAACAAATTGTATCGATTTTTTTTAAATAAAAATATAATTTGTGGTAATGAAAAATATTGAAATGTGATTATCATGAAGTGAGCACATGACAACTGAAGTGTTCTGATCGGAAGTCTAATTATGTCTATAAACAAAGTACAATAGGTACCCTTTGTTTAAGTGGAATTTTTTAAAGCCAGTGCGTTCCAGAAATTACACTTATGGAATATTTATTGGTATCTTGACAATCACATAAGTAGCTACAATCATTTTTTATTGGGTGTTTTTCGCCATGGTTTATAGAGAAAAAATGTAACAAACTGATGCAGATCCGTACATAATGAGGGGGGGGGGAGGAATGGAGGTTTAACCCCTCACCTGATTTTTGATCACCTTTTAACGTAATTAAAGTCCGTTTTCCGCGCATAATATACTAATAGCTAAACTGATTCCCATTTATTAAATGTTAAAATGGTAAACCAAAAATACTTCAGCAAACTTGTCCAGGACGTCTTGACATCTTCAAAACTTGAATAACTAAGACACTTTACCACAATTATGACTAGTAACCACGCAAATATGACAATACTTCCGAAATTGCAAGGAATAGTTAAATATTCTACTACATTTGTGTCTGCTTTAAGAAACGTTTGCGACTTTACCACCAGCTAAAAAAACTAATTGAACGACGGGCTCTAAGTGCACCTAACCCACACCGACTAATATTGATAAAGTTGCTAAATATAAGATTTACACTGCAACCGTAAAAACACAACAACTGCTTTGCAAGAACGTTTGTCGTTGCTCACGTCTGCCTGAAAAGGGTGTTGCCTACTATTTGCGACATTACTTCTGTACCTACCTGTACAATGTATGTGCCGTTTAATGAAGAGGACATTTTCTTCATTAAAATAGAAATAGTTATTTACACAATAGACATGATTAATGGTGACATTTTTATCTTTTAATGCACCAAAAGTGCTTTTTTAATCAATATTATATAATGTAAGTAAAGTACGTAAGTGCTAAAAAATCATAAATTGATCTATTTACTATTTTCCAATTTTTTAATTTTTTTAACAAACCCTCTCCAACTATTCTTGGCCCATTCTTATTAAGCTCATTATTCTCACCATGAACCCCCCTCCTCTTTTACAATTTATATGTATGGTTTTGAACATTATGAAGAACGCCAACAGTCGAAAAAGTTACTGGAAATGAGAAACTACGTCTTTTAAATTTAGAACAAATTTAAATACTTTGCTTATTGCTTATACTACCCTCAAGGGAAAAACGAAAAGTTTTAGTAGAGCTTCTGATATAAGTGAATATTTCTTAATTATTGATCATTGCATTACATGCTTTCTTCTACAGTTCACGAAATTGATTTTTATTATTATATTATTTTATTACAATATGAAGCGGTTATCACGTAAGTATGAAAAACTACACTGCTTTAATCTGTAACAGGAATGACTATATCTTCAACAATTTCTGTGTTCGATAAAAACATATTTACCGATAATTTTGCACTTTGTCATCATATCGAACTGTTTTCTTTCTTAGTACTATAAAATTTTTGAGAAAAATTGTAGCAATTCACATATAAATGCTGATATATAATTTCAGTTAGTGCTATTTTAAAATGTATTTGCAAGTCGCAGGTAGTAGAACCTGTATGTTATATCCGGATTCCTTTTATCTGTCTCAACTTTTGGTGACGACATGATATACTCTTACATCTCGACACAGCTTAGTTATTATTTTGTTAGCAGTATTTAGAGCGAATGTTTTTGTAACAGTCACATAGGGCGACGCGGCACTTGATTTCAAAAACTTGCGTGGGGCGTAGTCCACGAGTTCAGCTATTTTGTATTAATAAGTGTTAGTAAAACTAATTATTTTAGGTAATTAAGTTACGTAGTATATTACACGATAACGATGTCAATAACTAAGTAATTAATTATAGTAATCGCTTATAGTTATATATCTGGTTTTCTGTGAAAAACCACAATGCAAGAAATTTTTTTGTTTTTTTCTTCTTCTAGCGATTAGCAAATATTAATCTGTTTGTAACTTTGCATGAGAGTTTAGTATTGTGTTATAATAAGTGAAAGGTATACATTAACAGATCACTAATTATATTATCTTGCAGTGTAATAATTTAGTAATTAATAACCATTGAATAAACGTAATTTTTTCAAGTGCGACACACGTTCTTAGGTCAAAGGAAATTGTGAACTTATATGATTTGCTACACTTTGTACCTACATCTGGTATTACCACCGCGGTCTCTAGTTGTATTACTTGTTATGGTAATTTGTCCTTGTTAATAATTACTGCAAAATTTAAATTTTCGAAATCATTGTGTGTATGAGGTTGCGACCTAGAACTTACAGATAGTGCTTGTCTTTAAAAGCGTAAATAAATAGAGCATTTTATTTTTGCTAAATTTTTAAACGTGCCCTATTTGAAAATAATAAAAAGCTATTGTGGGCACAAAGGCCTTTGTGACATATTTACAGAGACCGGTAGCGTTTATTTTTAACGCCAAAAACTTCATCGTATTGAAGTTATAAATGACGACAGGTTGGTTTTAGCTTATATGTAGAACCGTTTTGTATCACAAAGCAACACAGTGCCGAACTAGATATTCTTGCATCCCGGCCAAAAATTGTAATTGCGCCCCCTAACGTAACCAATCATGATAAATCAGTAATACATTTACATATTTACATGAACAACGTAAGAACAACATATTTAATACTTAGAATAGAAATATGAATTATCTGTATGACAGATATAATACATAAATTCACAACAAAAAGTATTGCAATACTAAAACTATACAGGGTATTGAAAAATTACATCGACAAACCTTGGAGACGTGATTTTAGCGGAAACGCACACGTACGTCATAAGCTGCTTCTTTACAGAATTACGGCCTTCAGAAGATGGAACAGTGTAATCACGTTATGATTATGGTCAACGGTATAAATGAAACATGTGATTCAAATTTTGTGTCGAAATTTTAATAGTGATAATTTTCAGTTTCACTTGTTTGCGATTGAATTCATCGCCGAGTGCGTAATGTGGAAGGTGCTCGACGTATCTCTTAACGTATTTTCTACACACTTAAAATTTTACACAGAAGTATACAAAAAAGATTCTTTTGTTGAAAGTCATCGGATTTAACGGTTTTCGAGTTAATTCAATTTTTGTAAAAAGTCAAGTTACCATGAAAGTCAGTGTATCCACAAAAAAATAGAAATAATTTAAACACACTGTAAGTAAAAATTCTACACACCAAAGCAATAAAAAAGGACCAATAAACATAGGGCAGGAAAGACTTTCTTACAAAGTTACAGCATCTGGAAGAGGCTAGAATTGGAACTGTTGGAAATATATTTATCAAATATATTTCCAACAGTTCCAATTTATATTTATCAAATGGGGTGTAGAGCTAGTCCGCGTCCGTAGCAGAATGCTACACGTGCACCCTGGTTAACACTAAATGAACTAGCAATGTCGGGAGCCAGACTAGTTGAATTTCTTCAGATTTATACTCTCCTGGCTAACAATACGACTTGCCATATATGACACAGCAAATGATCCCGAACAACAACAACAATTGTACTTTTCAGTGCCAATTGACGAGGCATATCGGCCCTTCCTTACGGATATGCCAATTGAATGTAGAGGGCATAAGCAAAACAAAAGGCGAAACCCTGTCGAAAATGCTTATCAAAAACAAAATTGACGTCTTAGCCGTGCAAGAAACACATGTAGCATCGGAAACTGAGCTTACCAACAGGGGAAAAATCCCTGGGTATCATAATGTCGGAGCCACCTACAGCGCTGCCTATGGTACCGCTACCTATGTGAGAAACGGATTACAAAGAAACGAACAGATCAAATGCACATCTGACAACGATATCTTCACTATAACAACCAAAGTAGACGACCTAGTCATTGTAAACATCTACAAACCCCCTGCGACCAAATGGCCCATAAACACTATAGAAATAACGACTCCTGAAAACCCCACGGTCTATATTGGTGACTACAATAGCCATCATAACCTATGGGGTTTTGAAAATAATGATGAAAATGGAGAGCAACTATTAGACTGATCCAAAACCAATAACCTACACCTAATCTTCAATGCTAAAGATAAACACACCTTCTAATCAAGAAGATGGCGCAAGGGCTACAACCCTGATCCCTGTTTTACAACAAGCAACTCGAAATCACTGCCTTTACCAACCACAAGGACTGTGCTCCCAGACTTCCCCCATAGCCGACATCGCCCCGTTGTGATCGAAGTGGGGACCCAAATTCCAATAGTTGAATCCACTCCCAGACCACGGTGGAATTTCAACAAAGCAAAATGGACATCGTATGCGGAAGAACTCGATAAAAGCATCCGCTTCATCAATCCAAAGGCCAAAAACTATCATAGATTCGTTAGTCTAGTGCTAGCAATTGCTAAGAAGCATATTCCCCGAGGCTATCGCAAGGAATATATCCCAAGATGGAAAGAGGAAAACCAACGCCTATACGACGAATTTGAGGAAACAGGAGACCCGGAAATCGCTGACAACTTACTAAGATCTCTGGATACAACAAGACTGAATAAATGGACCTCCACTGTTGGGAGCCTAGACTTCGTCCGTTCCAACCGAAAAGCCTGGAGCTTACTACGCAAACTTGGAGGATGCAATCGAAACGCCACTGAGAAATCATCAATAAACCCAAATAAAGTAGCTAATCGCATCGTCGACGTCTCTCGCGCTCCTTCAGATAAAAAACATACGAGAGAAACCAAAAAGTCCCCGAGGCAGCTCAAACTCTCAACACCCACAACATCAAAGTTCTCACGCGATTTCACTACCGCAGAGCTAGCAAATGCCCTTAAGAACACTAAATCGGGTAAAGCGGCTGGTTTTGATGGTATCTACCCGGAGTTCCTCGTAAACTGTGGCAAAAAGACGCGCAGTTGACTTGTGGAATTCTTTAACGATATTCTCAAGACGGAAGTTCCACCACCAGAATTCAAACAGACCAAAATTATTGCGATCTTAAAACCGGGTAAGACAAAAGAACTACCTGAAAACTACCGACCTATACTCCTGCTTAGCTGCTGCTATAAAATACTGGAAAGACTATTATACAACCGCATTGACCCCCCCCCCCCCCCGTAGATGCGGCAATCCCAGTTGAGCAAGCTGGATTCCGGAGCGGTCGTAGTTGCACCGACCAATTTCTATCTTTAACTACTAACATAGAAGCTGGATTTTAAAAAGAACAGAAGACGTCTGTAGCCTTTGTCGGTCTAACTGCAACATATGACAACGTATGGAGGGAAGGCCTAATGTACAAATTACTGAAACTCATATCATGCCTAAAGACATACCACCTATTCAACAACCTCCTAGTTAATAGACTGTTCAAAGTATTTGTAAATGATGCTGAGAGCAGCACCAGGAAACTTAACAACGGTCTTCCACAGGGATCGGTTCTCGCCCCCCTCCTTTTCAACATCTACACTGCTGACCTACCCGAAACGAGATCTAATAAATTCACCTACGCCGACGATCTAGCTATCTCCTTCCAGCACAAAAATATGGCAACAACAGAACAAGTCCTAAACGAAGACCTAGCCAAACTGAATGGCTTTTTCAAAAAATTGAGACTCTGTCCCAGTGTGACCAAGACAGAAGTGTGCTGTTTCCATTTATTAAACCAAAAAGCAAACGACACCCTTAGAGTAGAACTGGACGGCAGGACCCTCAATCACAACAAAAAACCCTAAATATCTGGGAGTAACTCTTGACCGATCACTAACATTCAAACAACACCTTACTAATACAGCTGGAAAATTAAGAACACGAAATGACATAATTTCCAAACTAGCTGGAACAACATGGGGTGCCGATGCAATGGTCCTTCGAACAGCAGCTCTCGCCTTAGTCTATTCGGTGGCTGAGTAATGCGCTCCCATATGGATTAACAGCGCACATACAAAAAAGATTGACACCCAACTCAACCAGACGATGAGACTAATAACTGGAACCATCCGAACAACCTCAACCCGCTGGCTACCTGTGCTCAGCCACATTGCACCACCAGACATTCGACGAACAGCAGCCCTTGTCAGAGAACACAAGAAAATCATGGACAACGAACTCCTGCCAATCCATCAAGATATCCCATGCCTCACAGGGCAGCGAACCGGCCAGACACCCCCCTGTTAAAGACGCAATGGAACAAGGTGAGAACTTTAGCGTAATAGACTATTGGTCCAATGTATGCTTAGAATCCATAGAACAAGATCACATCAAATAACTGACCTAACCCAAGGCTTCAACGGACACAACCTACCACGACAACTATGGTTAAAATTCAATCGAATACGAACTGGAATGGCCACGGGAAATGCGCGAACTCCTTATATACCTGGGGAATAGCAGAATCCCCAGAGTGTGACTGTGGGTGCCCTAGTCAAATTATTCGACACATTGTCTTAGAATGCCCAAATCGTGCCTACCCAGGAGACTCCGTAGACTTTGTGCAAGGTCATTCAGATGCGATTGAATGGCTAAGAAACCTAGATATTGATTGATGTATGTATAACTTTTACCTTTTTACACTCATTTGCTGTTAATTTTGTTATTATCACCTTGTTTTGCAATTTTATTTATACACTATTTATGTACTATTATTATGAGTCGCATTGTAAACCCATACACTAAATAAATAAATTTATCAAATGCGGTATTTTAGAAAAAGAAGAAAAAATAAGTTAATTTATTTTTTTCATGGAAAGTGGTTGGTTTATACGAAAGCATAGAAGTGCGATGGCAAATCCTTTCTCAAATCGCGACTTTAAAACTCGCGTCGCGACTCTAAAACTAGCGTCGCGACGCTACTTTGAAAGTCGCATCGCGAGTTTTAAAGTAGCGACGCTACTTTTAAAGTCGCGACGCAAGTTTAAATACCTATAATCAATAAAAATATTGTTGTATTTTTTCTTAATTTATTTTTATTCCTATTTATAAAAATTTTACTAGCTTGTAGTTATCATTTCAATGCGAACGATACAGGCTTGTGACTCATTGTGCTAATAATTAGCAGTAATTTGTTTTGTGCTATTTCCAACATTATCAAAAGACGCTTTATTCTATTTACATGTGTATTGTTATCTACAGAGTATTCACTTTATTTTAGTTAACTGAACAATACGAAAATATTAGGTAAAATTTATTAAAACAAAACAAAACAACAAAAAATAGTAACTTAAGACTAATGTTAAGTATATGGTTTCTTTTTCTTTTCTTGTAAGGGGTTCAACTTCCTGAAAATGGACTAGTCTAATTACTTTTTTTGTCGATAACTTCCGCAGTAGTTGTACTAAAATTTTTACTTTCCTATACTTTAAGTATAGAGAAATATTGATTTCTTGAAAATGTTCGAATACGGGATTTTACGGAAATACATGTTTTGGAACTTCAGGAACCCAAAAAATGATTTTAAAAAAATGTCTGACTGTCGGTGTGTGTGTGTGTGTGTGTGTGTGTGTGTGTGTGTGCGCGCGTGTTTGTGTGTGGGGGAGGGGTGCATGCGTGCGTGCGCATGTGCGCGCGCGCGCTGAGCTAAAAAAAATATTGTTAAAAAACTGGTGACACGATTATTTTTTAATTTCGTAGGCTAATAGATCACCTACAATTTTGTTTGTGTTCCAGTTTGCTAACTTCTTTGTAACACCTTCTACGATTTTTTTTTTTTAAAGAATCATGAAGCCGTGCGTGAGCACGACCCCATGATTCCCATCCCACCCCCTTACCCGGGCTCAGCACACTCAGTGCTATACACCGCTCTAACATGCACCCCACCCCTGAAGACATGCAACCCAACATACACACCTACATACACCATCCATGGACCCGTCGGATTTAACTTGTTCAGAAAAATTACCGCCGAGCAGTGGACTCGAACCAACTGCCATTGGGAGTCTAGTTTCAAAGCCTGGGACTTTAACCACTAGACCACCCGCCGGTCCACGAATTTTTTAAAGTCGAACATTTCTATCCTTTTATTTAATAAACGGGAACCGACAAAAAAATTCTGTTAATGCTAAATTTTTCATGAGCGATGGTAGACTGGAATTCTCATTTTTAGGTACGGCACTATCTGGAGGGGTTAATTATTCTTCTGCCACCTCATTTTTGGCAGACGAATTTGTCCCGTTTTTGGTTTTCTCTAATCCCCAGAAACCTTTCTCCAAAAAATTAAAAAACCGAAATTCAGCGTACTAGCAGTTTATTTTATGTCTCTCGCTGTCTCTGTATGTATATGTTTTAGTATGTTTTGATAGTTATTTTTTAAAGCTTTCATAAATCACTGTAATATTAATGCTCAAACCACTAAATACGTGACCACCAAATAACGCAATTTATGGATTTAATGTTATAATGATATAGAAATTCAAAAATTTAATAAAATTGTTTCAGAAACGTGTGTTGATTATGACATAAATTATTTTCTTTATGTTGCAATTCCTCTAACTTAATTTTTTTCATGCTTGAAATACCATCAGGAATTAACTAATCTTTTAATTACAAACTCAAATTAAAAAATTATAGCCAAATATTTTCATAAATTATTGTTTTTAACCGTTTTTCCTGTCCGGTATTTAATTTTGTTACTAAAATTACTTTCAAGTACCTGAACAGTTAATAACAGTAATTCTTATCTTTTCTGGAAAAATAATAAACGCCTTTTTACGTACATTGGTAATACTAATATGCATACTTAGTTCAGACGTCATAAAAAATTTTAAATTGGAGAATGTTGATTTGGAAATAAGTATATATTTTGGGAAAAAAATTGCTCTTGTAATTTAATATCATTACCAGAATTCGTTATTTTCATATAAAAATTGTACTGATTGAACTCATTGACTTTCTTTTGCCCCCCTTAATAATTTTGCTTTGTATTTAATCAATTAACAATGTGTTAGTTATTTTAACTAATATAAATATTAATAGGGGTAGGATGTATATGCACTTAAAATTGTCAACAACTGCATGCATTTGTGCAGCGTAAATGTACTAAATATGTACTTAAAATTAGCAATATATGTATTTATAACATACAATCTTGCCGAAATCTGTAGGTACTTAACAAATTCATCTGTAGTGAAAACAGCGCACATAACTGCGAAGCACCAAGAAACTGCTCTATTCTCTTCTTGCCCGTGTTTTCACAGTAAAATTCCAATACTAATTCAATATCAAATAGATAACGTACCCATAAAACATGTGGGTGGGTGTGTGACGCCTCTACAGGCAAAAGCACGGAACCGATTTTAATGGAATTTTAAATCAAGAATTGTAGTTCAAGTTAAACTTTTCAAAAAAAATCCGAAACCGGAAACGGAAGTTAAATATGTTTCTTTGGTAGCGTTTTTTTTTCAAAATTAAATTTTGAAAATTTGAGCATGGAATCTGAGAGAAGAACTGAAGACAAATCGAAACCGAAACCGAACTCTCTAGCTTCAAAATGTCGGCCGCTACGACTTTTTGAAAATATCGAATTTAACGCCCATATTCTCAAAACGTAGTTGCCCCATCGAGATCAACTACAACTTGTTTGAGAGCCCTTCCTAGGTAGTATACGATGAAATAAAATGAATTTCAAAAATCCGAAAAATATCGCAATGGCGGTGCTTCAAAATTTTGAAAATTTTCAAAACAAAAAAAGAAAGAATAAGCTATGATTTAGTTCGTGGTCAGTCTGTCAATTACTCTGTGACGCCTATGAATTTTTGAAAATCGAAAACTTATGCATCTTTGTTTAATAAATGGGAGATGATAAACAAATTCTGTTTAAGTTACATTGGTCATGAGTGATAGTAGAATCAAATTCGCAATTTAAGTATTAGTTGCAGCAATATTTCGGAGAGTTAATCTCCCCCGCCCCCGAATTTGTCGTTCCCTTTTTGGTTTATGATTTTCATATAAATAAATCTCAAGAAATTTTTACCTACAAATTGTTTTTTCCCTCATAAAATGTCTAAATACAATAAAACATCCCCTGTATGCTTGCTGTGTTAGCGTTTTGGTCCGCTCGTGATCGGTGCGAGGTAAGTATTCCTCTGCGAAGTTAATACATGGCTAGTTCCGGTCACTTGTAGTAGACCGTATATACAGTGTGTCCGAAAAGCATGAAATATGCTATATGTCTCAGTTAATATCCATTTTATGGAAAGAAAATTTAAAATTAAAGTTGTTTAGTATTTAATTTTACACCACAGGGCAATATTTAATTATTAGTTTTTTGAAAAACAAAACCGCAACAAATAACACTTGTTTTTTAATAACATTCTATTCATATGATAATTTTTTAAATGATGTAAAACTTTACTTACATTAAAAAAATTTCGAGAAAAACGCGAAACACTTCTTCATATTGGCAGGCCTTGAATTTAAACAAAAGCTTATCACAATCGCAGTAATGTGCCTGGAAATTCATTTATTATCTCTTAGCACTCAAAAACAATTGAAAGAAGGAAATGCGAATAATAATTAAGTATTGCCCTGAGATGTAAAACCAAATACTAAACAACTTTAATTTGAAATTTTGTTTCCGTAAAATGGATATTAACCGAGATTTACAGCATATTCCGTACTTCTCGGACACACTGTTTATTATTCAAAATCTTACAAACAGATTTTATTTTGTCATTGTTAGCATGTATTGACGTTATTACTGAAATACATGATACGCTACTATTTCTAAAGTATAGGAATTTTCAAGCGAAGTGCTTCGCTTTTTTTAGTTCAGAAATCTACGGATTGAATGATGCCAGCCAGACTTTTCGGGGACACTTTGTGTAGCAGAAATATGAAAAAAAACGTTCTGCCGCTTCTTTATTTCAAAAGTTATTTTCTTTGGATTACAGATTTAACTTTGGTATTAATTTGTATTTAAAACATGAAGATCAACAAAGAGTTTATGGAAGACGTGTTTGCAACATGTGACATAGATCGTGTTTTTGTGGCGTGGAGTGACTTTTGAAAATGTGCAAGCAATCGATAGAGATACAGTAAAACCAGAATTGGTAAAATCAGGATTTTTTCGATTACCTATTAGACCCATGAGCCCCCCTATGGGTAATTAGGCGCTTGGCTTAGTTCGTTATCTATAACGAATATGAACACTATAAAGAGACCACCCCGTAGGCTAGTGGCTCGAAGGACCATGGGTGTTTGTGTCGTATTGTGCCTGTTAGATTATAAAGGTCATTAGTCATTATGATACCAGATAATATTTTTGTACGAATCGCAAATAGCAACATCTTATGGTGGACTATAGACGGAATTCCAAGAATAAGAAATGTTTTTCAACTTATTCTATCAGTTTATGTTTACATCATACTCGGCAGTTGCTAAATAATTTTCTTTATTTATTAATTACCTGATGCAATAAAGCATGACTGTCTGTATTAATTTAATCATTTATTGTAGCTACAAGTGTAACTTCCGTAACATCTGGTAATTACATTAAAAACTAAATTAAGGGAAAAAAATCTTGTAAAAACACTGCTTACATGCTACTCGTAATTTAATTCTGAATGGTTTCGTCATTTTCTCCCTTCGAAAAAAACCAAAGAATTCTATATTTCAGACCAGTAACAATAACCAAGTATTACATCATCTCAATGTTTTTCTTAAGTTGGGTAAATTTATAAAAATTTAGAAAATATGACTAAGTAGGGTGTTGTAAAATTAATAAACGTCGTTTACTGTTTACGTCAATTGCTCGACGTGCATAATTAATCTGAATTTTACATTGTGAAACTTTTGGATGTAAGTCATTTTGTTTCGAGGCTAAAGTAGTTTAAAATGCAGCAGGTCTACGCGCAAAATTTTATGAAAAATAAGTACATGTAGTTATTCAATTTCTTCTCTTTTTGTAATGGCGAGCGTCAATAAAACTTAAAAGCTTAATTGTTAATTACCTACAAACACACACCTGCTTGATTATTGATATTTTATTATTAAACAAACTTCAAATGTAACTAGCTAGTTTAAATAGATTTTTCGCTTATCTGGGTTACGTAAATATAAATAAGAAAATCATAACCGGTAGGTAACTATTGTTTACTTTATTGTTATAATAAGACACTTAATGGGTAAAAATTGGGTCAATCTAAGAACATCCAAATAAAAACTAAAATAACTTAACTGTTGATATAATTTTGATCTTAGTAACAGCATTAGTGTGACTTTCCTTTCCATTTTCTTATCATTTTTTATTAAACTGTACACAATAATCGTACCGTTGTACTTTGTACCATTACAACATAAATTTTGAGTTGTTGCATCAGTAAGTACATTTTTTTTCACTTTAGTTTGGTTTATGTAATTCTCATTTTCCTCAGCTTTTACTTACATAAACTTAAATTAATTTTTCTATTTAAATAAACCAGCAAAGTCATCAATCAACACTTATTTCCCTATTTTCTGTTTTAATTTATTACAGTTTTGCTTCAGTATATTCGTATTCGCATTTCTAATGTTGTTTAATTACGAAGTATATGTTTATCCGTCGAAATCTACCCAAAACCGCTTCAGAAATTGTTTTCGTAATAAATGGTTACTCCTGTGTTCATTTTACACCTTCACCTTATTTCTCTCGAATTTGGTTCAGATACGTTAACGATATTTTTGCTATTTTTTTTATAAATCTGTAAATTTACAAAATTTCTTGGTACCATTAAATAATATGTTTTCTTCCATAAAATTTACAGTTGTACTGAAAAATCCAGGAAACCTCCGTTCTTGAACTTAAAAGTTATTAGAACCGTCGACGTAAATATCGAATTTGATATTTACAGAAAAAGCACAAACAGCGATAGATACATTACTCTCATCACACACCTGCACATAAACGTGCCGCATATAATTCTCCAATTTATAGATTAATTAATACACCTCTGACGGAAATAGGATACAAGAAATAATTAAATTATATAAACGAAATACTCCCCCTCA
This sequence comes from Ctenicera cuprea, assembly GCA_958336395.1. Lineage (NCBI taxonomy): Eukaryota > Metazoa > Arthropoda > Insecta > Coleoptera > Elateridae > Ctenicera > Ctenicera cuprea. Next base: position 2,044,405 of record OY284496.1, read on the forward strand.
TTAGTTAACCACATTCTACACAAAGCAATCACCAAAACCAGCTTTTTCTTAAAACTACACACAAAAAATACACCTATTCACAATAAAATTACAAGTTCATTTCAAAATGCGAGATTTCGGCCTATTGTTTCTATTAAAAATAATCTTAGAAATCTCCTAGGTAATACTAAAGACCCCGATCAATCAGGGATTTACCAAATAAACTGTTACACATGCTCCAAACACTATATAGGACAAACTAAGAAGAAACTACGCACACCTTTTAAAAACATTTATCTCATTTTTGCTTCAACAGATCATAAAGATCATGTATAGCAGCACACATTTTAGATTCAAAACATCCTATATTGCAGCCTGATTTAAAACTTCTAAAATCTGTAAAACAAACCTCTATTTTTTCTACTGATGATGGCTGCTTAGCAGTCAAAATAGTTCATGTGAGAATTAAAGGCTTTTTATTTTTGCTTTATTAACATTTCACACAGTTGCTCATTTATTTACTTCATTTACAGCTTCAAGCCAAGTTCCAGTAAAAAATATGAAATTAAAAAATTATACGAAGAATCTATAGTGCGGTGAACCGTTATGTGGCTATCTAATCTGACCTTTCTTCCGGGTACAAAAATATATAGTTAAGGATCCTCCTTTCCGTCTCTTTTTGGGGGACCAACCTCATTTTTCCGCAATTTGGGATCGATACTTCCCTATACTAAAAGTATAGGAAAGTTAAAAGTGATACAAATCAATAGCTGTTCGTAACAACAATAAACGATTACTTAGGATCAGTGGAAAATTGTTAGGTAATAAATTTTTAATGAAGCTATTTACGCAGGATAACATTCTTTTACATTTCAAGGTTAGAACTACAGGAACAGGTGCATGATAGCGACGATATAAATCAAGTATTATTTATTTAAACCCAACACCGTCTGAATCACTCCCAAAAATATTTTCTATTTTTTTCTAGATTCTATTTTCAAATTGCAATTTTATCGGGCCGGGTTATTTGTATTTTGATTATCTGATTTTTAATGAGATATCAGGACCCGGTGTAGAAAATATCGAATAGAAGTGGAGTAGTTTTTAGTCTGAACAAGCAAGGATTGTTCATTTGTTCATTGTACAAATCTTGTAATTAAATATCTAATAAGTATTGCAGGTTGTACGTTATAACTTCATTGCGTCATTTCTAGGAAAAACATTTTTTCTTACTTACTAATGAAGAGTATTGGTACAGTCGACGCAAAACAAGAAGACCATACTATCGTAAAACTGTAATTAGTAGAATGCTAATAGTAAAGATATTTAGAATACACTACACCCTCTTCTAGCATACTACAATCTGCAAGTTGACCAATCTACACGTACAATATTTATTCCGTCAATCCTTATCTCTCTGTTCAGCACATAGTTAAAAAAAATGGGCGCTAAGCCGCATGTCCTTGCCTGCCAGAGACTAGGGATACCAAAACAATATACATATAAATAGTATAAAGTATCACCTTTCCTGGGTTACGCGTTTATTAACTTACAATTGTACAATTGTATGGGAAGCGCTGACTTCATGATATACATACCCTCGACATGTCTCAGCTAGACAGCTATGGTTTTTATTTAATTCAATTATGGTCTTCTCGTTTTGCGACTACTTTATTTTATGTTTACATATGAATATATGTATTTAAGGTTCAAGAACTCAAAGAAAAGTATATTGGGAAACATCCGTCTGTGGGTAGGTGGGTGGGTGGTGCTTGAGTTTATTCGTTTCCTCATATCTACGGAACGGTTGGTCTGATTTTGGTCAAAATTTGTAATGTGAGGTGTATGGATATTTGCTATTGCAATAGCAATTTAAAATTACTGCAAGTTTAAGGCCTAATTATACTGTTGTTAAGCAGAATTTAGGTAAACAACAAATTTCTATTACGTTCCCCGCGCGTTTATATAAAAGCATCGAGTTCCCAATTTCAAAAAAAAATAAAAAGAAGAAGAAACTGTGTTATATATTAATTATGTATAAGTAGGAGCGTTTAAAAATGCAAACAAACAATAATAGTAATAATAGTAATGGCACTTAAAAAAACATTTAATTTGTCGTACCGCCATCTATCAGATCTTGTTTTAATGCTGGGAAAATCGTGTTTTTTCCTTAAAACAGGATACCAAAAACCTGCCCAAAACTGTAGCTTCTGGTTTTGGCAGTGGCGCCTAACTTTGTTTTTGCTTATAGCGGCCAGATTGGGTTTACGAAAAAACGGTAACAAGAAATAATATCAAAAATTTTATTTACCTAAAATAATTGCCAAACTTAAATAGGTCAAAAAATGTATGTATGTATATCCTTAACCTTTAGAATAAAATTCATTAAACATTTACTACCCATTAAAAAACATCTCAAACACGTCAATTTTTATTTTTAAATATTCACCTATAGGGGTTATTTTCAACCCCCTACCTTTAACCCTCTAAGCCCTAACAACCCCAACTTAAAATTTAAAATAAGAAGATGCCCCTTGCGATACCTCGTTTTAAAGCATTTTTATGCTTAATACAACACACACAAAAATCCAAATTTGATTGATAAATAACGAAAACACAGGGTGGCCAGAATAACTAGCACAACATGGGTATCTCGGCAAGTATAAGCGATACGAAGATGGTTAAATTAAATTAATGTTGTCTAATTATAATAGCAATGTAATGGTAATTTTGTTTTTCCTAAAAACATCCATGGTTTACTAGATACGAGCGAATAATTGGAAAAGCGGAATTTCTTTAAGGTAAATTATCTCTGTTCATAGTGAAAATAGGACAGAAATCGGCCACTCCCAAACGTCTTAGACCGAAAATTAACTTAAAAAAAATCCTAAACCGGAAGCAGAAGTTAGACATGTTTCATTGGTAGCACTTTTTTCCTAAACTAAATTTTATTAATTTGAAAACGGAATCTGCTAGAAGTCTTTAGAGCAAATCCAACACTTTTTTCCATACTTTCTCGTTTTAAAATGGCGGTCGCTACGAATTTTTTAAAATTTTGACTTTAGCACCTTATTACTCAAAAACGGATTGACAAATTTTAGGAACATATTTACGTCTCAAACGTTTCAAGTGATTTCAATTTGATGTACCTAAAATTCCTATAAAATTAAAATGTTTAGAAACGCGGAGATACTTCGTTACATAAATGTATTTGCTATAGATCCTTCAAACGTAAAGCGTACCTTCTAAAACTTGTATAATATATTTTTATGTATTATATCATGGCACTAAAGTTTTCCGCACAACTTTCTATTTGCTGTAAAAACAAAACCTTAATTACAACTGATCCAGTTGGCTAAAATATTCTACCATGGAATTATATAATATCATATCGCTCTGACGCATCTACTATCTATTTTGGTGTAATTTTCATAACCAGTACAAAGGAAAATTTTAAACCCTAGAATTTGGACTTATTCTTGGTTAACTGTTTACAACTAAGGCAGTTTGTTATTGCAGAGTAATTAAAGCATTACCTTGTCGCAATTCTAGAAATGATAATTATTTTTAATATTAATTGCACTTATTAGATTTGCTTATTAAAAGCTTATAAAAGCTTAAAATAATTATGTAATAATTACGTATTGAACGTCAGAAAAAAGTGATAAAAAGTAAATATGCATATTCCTTTATTACATGTCAACATACCTAATTTATTAGTTCAATCCTTATAGTTAAGGTTAAGTATTTGTTTACGTTTACAATTTGATTATTAAACTAATTTTATGTACCTAGATAACCTCGTAATTGACAACACTAATTCAGGAAGTAGATAACAAAAACACTGAAAACATATTAATATGTTAAATCGAGATGTGCCTAGATATTGGTTTTCAGCAAATTCTTTAAAGTAAAATAACATCACGTAACCCCCATATTAGTAAAACGTGTGCAATACGTTTAACAAATCGATTCTGAAATAATGGTGTGCTATAACATGGTGGCATGACGAAGTCCTTGAAATTAATACACGTAACTTCCAAACGCGCATTTTCAAAAACTAAGCATTCATTAAATAATCATTAAATCTAAAGCAAATATATCTACTCTTGTATACGTTTTTACAATATTGTTACCGTAAATATTTGACTAATATATTCAAGTTCATCTGCCTACAGGTGAAGAGTTTCTCAGAACTATTAAATTAATAATAGGCGTCAAGGCTTAGACTGCACTAACCAGGGACAGATAAATTATTTTAATTCTAATTACACTAAAATAAAATGAAGGGTAAAACGTTATAGGTCACTTACTTGCCAAAATTGCAAGTACGTAACAGGGTAAAAAAATATTATTGTTAATATTTGTAAAACGATGTTTTAGTATTTTGAAATTTTGTGTTGTCATCGTAGAATCATTTGCGCTTCAAAGAATAACGTCAGAATCGTGTGCTGCATTGAAAACAATTTAAACTTAAAATAATCAACCCTGCCTTGGTCTACATTAAAGTTGGCTACATACATCAGACAAACATTAAAACTTAAGTTGTTAGAATATTTCTGATTTTTACTTTCCTATACTTTCAGTATAGGGAAGTATTGATTTCATGCAAATTTTCAAAATCGAGATTTTGACGGAAATACATGTTTTGGGCTTCCAGGATCCTAAAAAAGTGGTTTTTAAAAAATGTCTGTCTGTGGGTGGGTGTGTGTGTCTGTGTGTCTGTAGGTGGGTAACGCCCATATCTCCGGAACGGCTGGACCGATTTCGATGTGCTTTGGAATGAGGAGGTATATCAAAAATTCATCGACAAAATAAGCTTTTAGAAAGAATCCGAAACCGGAAGCGGAAGTTAGACATGTTTTTTTAGTAGCATTTTTTTCACAAACGGAATTTTGGAAATTTTAATAGTGGAGATTAAAGAAGGCCTTAGGACAACTCAAACCATTCTTTACCGAACTCTCTAGCTTCAACATGGCGGCCGCTACGAATTTTTGAAAATTTCGACTTTAACGCCCATTTACTCAAAAACCAGTTGTTTGATTGGGACCAACTACATCTTGTTTGGTAGCCCCTTAAGGGTACTATACCATGAAATATCATTAATTTTAAAAATCGAAAAACGATCTCAATGGCACCACTCCAAAATGAGTTTCTAATTTTAATATGGCGGCCACGGTAAAAAATAACTTTTTTTTAAATGGAAACGTGGCATTTTGGCTTTAAAATCAGAAAGGTTTTGAAATTCTAAATACAAATTAATAAGAGTAATTTCTTGCTAAAAATAATACTTCTCGAGTTATTAATACATTTTCAAACATCAACACGCTTCTTTACTCGTGCCTCCGGTTCATTTCAGTTCGGTTGTTTCACATATACTCAGTTGCAGGCGGAGCCAGCGTGGTAATGGTAGGTTTAAGTTATGCTCTTCAGGCTTGAAGTTTTTATAAACGCTTTTACTTTTACTAGCCGGGTCTAGACAGGTGTACATCAAAAGTGTTGGAAAATATAAAACAATGTTAATTTATAAGTATAGGAAAGTCCAGGCGAAGTGTTTCGCTCATTTTTTTTTCATGAAATTGTTAGTCACAAAAAAATCCATTAAAATTTGACTTAAAGTAAATAGAGCAGACGATGGAATTGTAAAAATTCAAAACGATATTTTAAAATTTTGGTTTTTTCTATTGCTAGTTCAGAAAACTTGTTCTCGGTGAAAAGGTTATTTTTGATTATAACGTTTCTAATCTATTCTAACCCAAGCTGCTGACAGTAAAACAAAGGCTTTCCTTCCTGAAGCTCAGTCATGCAAATTCTGGAAATGTAGAACAGTGCATCGATAGGATAAAACCTTTGAACTTGTATAATTTTTGTTCGTAAAACACGAATCTGATATTATTTAAAAACAAGTAGATAAAGCAGCTTGCCTGTATTTCTCCATGCTTCCAACAGGTTTATTTTAAATTTTTTCAAAAATATTTTATAATTTGTATGATAATGATCTAATCGCAAAGTTATTTTAAGTTTAAAATACTCTAAACATGCTCAACTATGTAGGCAGATCGCGAATATTCGTAGATTTCGAACACCTAAATAAATACGTGTAGTTAGAAGCCGAACACCAGAGATCAGATGATAAAATTTGTCAAATTGGAGGAAGGTGTTGGAGTAACCCCGTTATATATTACTGCATCTGAAAAACAAATACAATCTTGTTCTACTTACTGACACTGATGATTATTTCAACGTGCTAATGAATTTTGTATTAATCCCTGTTTATTTAATGAAAAGGTAATAACGTTAAAATTTCAAAAATTTGTAGGGGCCGCCCTTCCGTAAAGTTAGATAAAATTATAACATAACTCTCTCTTATGAATCATTCAAGTTGTTAATTGATTTTGTGTTAATTCCTGTTTACTTAAGAACAAGGTACTAATTTTAAAATTTCAAACATTCATAGAGGACGTCACCAGAAAATTTGGAGTCTTGGGGAAGAGATCAAATCATGGTTTTTGACAAATAATTTGTTGGGTTTTTAAAGGTCCGCAACGTGTATTTCAAGCGCGTCGTTAAGGGATTCTTGAAGGGGGGCAACCACCCCCATTTATAATTTGCGCCTCTCCAAGTTTTTATTAAACAACCGCAAAATAATACATAATTGTACAGGTCAATCAAATAAAAACTTAATCGCAGTCGCTTTTAAAACAAGCAAGTCATGTCGATTATTACTTTGCAAATCGTCGTGGAGCTATTATTTTACCGCAGTTGCTCATATTTAACATTTTTTAACAATTAGCAATACGCAAGGTAAATTGTTTTTAATATTTATTGTTTTTATTCTACAAACGTGCATAATAAATGTCAGTTGTAAACCGCGACGCATTTAACACACATAACGGAAAAAAATATTAGACAGTTGTTTGGTTTATCGGTAAAGGCGAAGGCTTGTGATCTGGTGAACCCAGTTCAAATTCAGTGACGGGGCTTTTTTTTATTTTGTTTTATTTATCTTTTTGAAATTTTTTACTACTATCTCATCTTGTCTTCAATTTATTTTATTTAAATTAATTTTTAATTATATTTAATGGTTTAATAGAGCCACGGTTTACAATTGACATTTATCAGGCACGTTTGTAAAATAAAAATAATAAGTATTAAAAATAATTTACAATGGTCACTTGCTAATTGTTAAAACTGTTAAATATGAGGAATGGCCGTAAAATATTAAACCGCGCAGCTATGATGAAAGCTCCACGATTTGCAAACTAATCATCGACATGACGTGTTTATTTCAAAGGCGACTGCGATTAAGTTTTTATTTGATCACTATGTATATGAAATATATGTATGTAGTCTACTGCCCCCTCCCCCCAGTTTTCTTATCCTAACGATACCCCTGGTGTATTTCCGTCAAATACGATTTTTTCACAATTGCAATGAGAATGTTATAATAAATCTTTTGCAAAATAAACAAATAAATAATAATAATAAAAAAAAAGTAATTAAACACAGTTTGAACATCTCTTTTGTATCTTTTTTTAATTAAGTACGTACAGATTTTCACTTTTTGCACGTGCCACGCAATCTCCTCTGTTACTAAATACATCAATAATTTCGCTGGCTCTGGTTGTTGAAATAAATGACCTAGAACTCGGATAATAATGGAATATATATTTTTTAAACGTTTCAATTGTAATCATTTATTTCATTAACAAAGAATTTACATTATTTTTGTTGGTTAAAAACTGAAACCATTTATGAACCTAAACGTCAAGGATGCATGGACTATTTCCGTAATTCCGCGGGCTATTTTGGTCATTTGGTGAAACGCGTTACTTTTTCCGAACTTAACGGGATTGTCGCGGGCGCTAAACTTAGACCTGTTTATTGTAAAATACATACAAAAAAAATTATTTTTGCGAACCAGTTTCCTTGGTCAAAGTTCCGCGTCTACCGCCGATTCTGTTTGCCTCACGTGCGGGAATGTCTTAACCTGGTTGGTGACGTTTGCCAATATTGAGGTCGCATTCCAAAGTCCATCGAGAAAAAACATCGCGAGCATTACACTGCAGAACTTTTGTTTACATCGGTTTTGTACCGATTTTCATGGAAATTTTACACATTGAGCTTGATTACGGATTAGGAAATGTTCTAGAATTCACCCTTGAATAAAATGATGCCGAAAGCTAAAACTGGTACGAACAATTACAAGTCTAACTTGCGGGGGGTATTTTGGCACAAGAATATACCTCATCCTAAAAAAATCTGGTGAATACTAGTTTTGTAACTATCACGAAAATATATTTCAAAAATGAAAAATTTAGCAAATGTTAACAAGTAATATATTGCTAGAAAACTTTCAAAATTTTTGTCGAAGTTAAGGAAAATCCATATGATCAAAATTTTACTTAAATTTTGTAAATACTTAAATTACTTTTTTCTAGATTTTACGTACTCTTATATGTATTGATGTTCCTGAACTGTGGATAGGTTTCCCAATTGATCATCTAGAAATAATGTTGGTTCGTGTTTTCCTATACATCTCCGCAAGGGCTGGTCCAATTTGATGCTACAAATTCATCAGGATATAAGCTTAAAAATTTCTAGACTCAGAAGTGAAAGTTTGAATGTTTCGTTGGTTTTGTAATAATTCTGGCCACACATTTCTGTCTCATAATTTTGTAAGTTAGGGCTGGATTTTCAAATAATTTTTCTCTAAACCGCTAATTTTTGGTTTCTATCGATGTTGGAAATTATTGCTATTGTCATTCGTAATAAATGGGGGCATTAAAAAATCCGCCGGAAGCTGAATTGCTCATCTTTAATAGGAGAATAAAATCATTATCTTATTTTTTTCATGCAGTAATGTTTAGGAGGACGTCACATTTTCTTGGCTGATGAAGTTTATTTTGTGCTTTTTGAATCTTTAAACTCTCAGAATATTTTTCTAAACAAAAATTGTTATTGTACTGCAGGTGTTCTGGGATTGTGTAAACTCGGTACTTGTCGTAACGTTGCGAAATCCTAAACGAAATGTTGTGATTCGGGTCTTATAGAAGCTGTTGAGACTAGAACGTCGATATACACTTTTTTTTAGTAATCTACAGGGCGTTTTGAAAAACATGGGCCCCCGTTCAGAGGCAGATTTCTTGCCTAAAATGAAGACAAAAAGTTCCTCAAAACATGTATCCGCAACAGCGTAATTTTCAAGATATAAGGTGTTAAAATCGTTATTTTTTAATGGTTATTGTAAAAAATTTCAGAAACGGCTTGGAATATTCTATTGGAATTTTTCGTGCCATATAACATAACCTTTTCGGCCATAGTTAAATTCCAAAAAATGCCATCAGCGTTAAATTTGTATTTATTAATTTTTTTCAGCATTATTCTTTAATTGACCAGATTACCCACACGTACGCCCCTGATGACATTTTTGGACTTTAATTATAGGCAAGAAGGTTATAAGGCATGAGAAAATGCAATAGAATTTTGCAAACAGTTTCTGAAATTTTTTGAAATAACCATTAAAAAATTTAAAAAATTATATTTTATATCTCGAAAACTAACTAATGTTGCGGACACAGGTTTACAGGAACTTTTTGTCTTAGTTTTAGGTAAGGATTCTATCTCTGAACTGGACCCATATTTTTCAAAACACCCTATATATGTTTATCTTGCTGATATTATATGATTTGTCACAAAGCAACAAATTGGTAAATTAATTGCACCGTAATAAGTATATTAATTTCATTGTCTGCAAACCATTGATATCAATTTACAAAATTGTTTCAATAACTATTGAAATTTCGAAAACAACATTCGTCACAATTTAAAAGATTTCTGTCCAAAGTACAGAAACTTATTTAAGACACATTAGGTCTAACTTTGGTGAGTTATTGAACTTGTTTTTGTAAATAGGGCACTTTGTTTTTTTTTTATTCTATGTTGTGTTAGCTGTAATACCAAAGTTCAAGTAGAGATTCCAACGGTTAATGATGGATTCTGAGAAATATCAAATAATATTATCATTCCAATAATTTTCATTGTCAATGAACCGTAAAAATTGTCGTGGAGCTTGTCCTATATGGCACCATTTTTTGAACGCACATTTTCAATGTGAGAGTAAAGTCATATAAAAGATTAGAAATGCTCTTTTGTCTTTGCCGAATTAACATAAAAAACAGAGAATAAAAAAACTATATAAAAAATTGCTTTATGTTTTACAAACATTTTTCCATTTTTTATGCATATTTCTTAATTTATAATTTCTTGTACTAATTAGAAAGTATTTTTTTGGCTCACGGGGACTTCACTCACCAGGGTCATAGGGCCCGTATCTAACATGCCTTAAATTAAAGTCAATTATTACACAATCTCAGGGAAGCGCGTTGAGTGGAAATCGAACCCATATGATTTTAGCGAAGTATATGTATAGAGGCAATATAGAGAATATTGCTTTTATTATCTAATTCACATTCAGCAGTTTTTAGCAATCTTTCAATTTTTTGCGTTTTTGGCAAAACAAGTAATGGTTAAATAAATGAATATTATTTTAATTTTGCAGTGGTTGAGTTCGTCAGTTCTAATTTTTTTTTACATTTTCTTACAACATTTTTATTAAATACGATACGAAATTTTTAATTCCGTGGTATAAATAACACTGACAATACGTAATAACGATAACAATTTCCAATTAAAAAAACTTCTAACACTTTTTATTTAATCTAAATATCGTAAGAATATGAATAAACAAATATAAAGTAATTACAAATGAAGGAATTTCTTGGGAATTGGACCCGGTATTTTTGGAATGGTAAGCGAGTGCTCCACCAAGGCCATTAACCACGTGATTTGGACTTGTTCTATAGATATTCAGACAAGAATATAACCTAATAAAATTATGTATGAAAAAGACAACCTGTTTCGAGTCTACAACACAGTTAAAAGACTATGGCCATACTTTCTCAAACGATTTTAACTAATTTAGTTTCTTGATTTACAATAATAACATTCATAATTTTACCTCTGTAAAAGCAAGAACGGTTTATTCTAAATAATTTTGTTTAGTGCAATTGTTTAATTTTTAATCACGATAGTTATGGTTGTTAAATATACTAAATAAGTATTTTTTATTTTTTCAATGGTTCTTTAAACAAATTAATTTTTATTAGTACCAACAACTATATAAGTATATTTGATATAGTATTTATACATTTTCAATAACTGCTTTGTGATTTTTTTGGGAATATAAATTCCCAAAAAATGTCCGATGTATGTTCCAAAACATATAATTTATATTTCTTTTCTTTATATTATTTATTTAGTTATAATTTTGTTTTCGTAATTGCTATTTAAACTTATTACTGATTCATCATGTTAGTTTACGTGGGGGCGCAAAATTTTTATTTTGATCTGGACTCAAGAGTACCTGGTTCCGGCACTGGATACATACACTATCTTTATTACATAATTGATTTGGTTTAGCTTAATTCTACCCCCTTAATTTTTAAGCTGACATATGAAATTAAAACATAAAAGGTTCTCTACTTCTGTGAATAAAATATACAAAAAACAATAAAAACAACGACTGTCTATTCTATGGGTTTAATTAAAAACCATTCTATTGTAGTTAAATTAAGCGAATATTCAATAGTAATTATGAACAATAGAAAACTATTTTCCACTATAATTCATTATCCGACAAAATCTTGATTGGTTGTTTCAAAAAATGTGTAACATTTTTTCGCTGTACTGTACTACAAACAGAAAAATAATTTAACAAAGGAAAATTTAGCTGTTCGCTAGCTAAATATTTATCAAAGTGTTTATTTAATAATTGTTTAATTCGTGTTCTAGAAGTCTGTAGATAACAACTTCTGCTTGTAATACGTAACTATAATAAAATCGTGTTAAATTTTTTTGTCGATTTAACGCCGCGCCAAGCGGGAGTGCAAAGGGTGCACAGCAGCCGGGCGGCAAGACCCCAGGGGCGGCTAAAAGCCGAAATGCAAAATATAACATTATAGAAACAAAATTGGTACTTAATCAAATTTAAAAACAATATTTTTTGCATAAAAAATTGTATGGATTTATTGCGAGTGGAACGTCTGCCAAAAACGAGATCGATGAAATTGTTCTAACATTATTAAAACAATAATTATATATTTTAAAAATAATACGCCGTATGATGATGCGGAAGATTCGTATCAAACGGCTCTTTTTTACCTTGTAAATAAGTTAGCAATAAAAATCTCTGAGTATAGTTTACTTTTAACTAACAGAACTGTACTAGTGGTTATATGTGTTATTTTTTTTTACTTTCCTATACTTTCAGTATAGGGAAGTATTGATTTCATGCAAAATTTCAAAGTTGAGATTTTAACGGAAATAGTCGGGGGGGGGGGGGGGTGTCGACGGACCCCAAAAAAGTAATTTAAAAAAAATGTCTGTCTGTGGCTGGGTCTGTGGGTGGGTGGGTTACGCTCCATATCTTCGGAACGGCTGGACCGATTTTGATGTGCTTTGGAATGAGGGGGTCTATCTAAAATTCACCGACAAAATAAGCTTTTAAAAAAAACCGAACCCGGAAGCGGAAGTTAGACATGTTTTTTTGGTAGCAGTTTTTTCAGAAACTGAATTTTGGAAATTTGAAAATAGTGGAGATTAAAGAAGGCCTTAGGACAAATCAAACGATTTTTTACCAAACTCTCTAGCTTTAAAATGGCGGCCGCTACGAATTTTTGAACATTTCGGCTTTAACGCCCATTTACTCAAAAACCAGTTATCTGATTGGAATCAACTACATCTTGTTTGGTAGCCCTTCAAGGGTAATATACCATGAAATATAATTAATTTTGAAAATATAAAAACGATCGCAATGACATCACTCCAAAATTTTGGATATTTTCAAAAAACTATTTCTCAAAAACTGCCCACACGTTTTTGTTTAAACTTTTTAAGCTGATGGAGCTGGGAATCTTCTACAATGTGTTTTTTTGCGCATTGCTATAATTTCACTGTGACGTCCTCTATGAATTTTTGAAAATTGAAAATTGGTACCCTTTTATTTATTTAACGGGGGGCAATAAAATATTTCTGTCAATGTAAACTAGCTCACCATTGATAGGAAAATCCGAATATAATAATATTTTTTCGATAATTTCATATTTAGGGGGGCTACTGTTCCTTCTCCCCCCAAATTTTTTTCAAATATCAATTTCCGCGCTTCCGTTGATTCAGTCCGAATATTTTACCCAACCTTATGCTTGCAGCGCAGCGGTCGGTCTTTCTTCAACCCCTTTAAGATGTTACAACTTATAAGAACTATTTACTTTAACTAGTCGTGTCTAGGCAGCTGTATATCGAAAGTGTTGGAAAATATAAAACAATGTTATTTTATAAGTATAGGAAAGTCCAGCCGAAGTGTTTCGCTCATTTTTTACTTCCTTATACTTCTCAGTATGCAGGAGTATTAATTTCCTGAAAATGTTCGAAATCAAGATTTTGACGGAAATACATGTTTTGGACCTTCAATAATCCAAAAAAAGGTGGTATTCAAAAACGCGTATGGGTGTGTGCGCGCGTGCGCTCATAACTCCCCAACGGAAGGTCCTATTTTAATGAGCTTTAGCATGTGAGAAAATATCAATTCATCGGGGAAATAAGCTTTTAAAAAAATCCGAAGCCGGAAGCGGAAGTTAGACATGTTTTTTGGTAACATTTATTTAAAAATGGAATTTTCGAAATCTAAAAACGGACTCTGATAGAAGATCTTAGGGCAAAATCAACGTTTTTTCCAAACGTTGTAGCTTTAAAAAGTCGGCCGCTGCGATTTTTTGAAAATTTTAACTTTAACGCCTTATTACTCCAAAGCGAGTTGACAGTTCGGAATCAAATCTTTTGTTGCAAACAGCTCTATACAGACACAATGTTACTGTGCACAAAAAATCAAAAAGATAATAACTATACGGTGAAAAATAAGTTAAAAATTCTAAACATTTTAAAAACAATATTGCTCAAAAACTTTCTACATGATTTTTTTAAATTTTGTAGGCTTATACAGCTATAGATGGACTACAATTTGGTTTATATTCCGGCCCGGTAATTTCTCTGTGACACCTTCTATGAATTTTTGAAAATCGAAAATTCTTACCTTTTTAGTTTATAAACGGGAGACGATAAAAAAATTCTGTTTAGGCTCAAATGCTCACGAGTGATAGTAGAATAAAGTCTACAACTTGATTTTTAGGCTCAGCAATGTTAGGTTAATTTTCTTTAATCCCAAGGAATGCTTTTCCTAAAAAGAATTTCTTTTCCCTCAAAAATTATATAATTATTAATAATTATAATAAAAATAAGACTATGTGCGGTCGTTCTCGCTAGAGTTGTGGGTGTACTGAGATGACTGAGGTTATTGTCGGCGATTAAAACTGTGATGCTTTTGTAAATATGAGTTACATTTTCTAAAGTATAGGAAATAGGGCAAGGATTTAATTCAATTTAAAAAATATAATCAAAAAGCAAATTAGTATGGGACAAATTTCTGATTAGGAATACTAACAGCTGATGGTTTTGAAATGAATTTTTTTATTGCTTTTAAAATAAGACAAAATTTTGAAATTCCGTTGGCATATTTACATTAATTTATTTCTAATTATACCTGCTCCAACTCTAATCAGAAATAAGTTAATTTTGACGACTTAATTAGATTAAGTCATTATGTAATCACGCATTTATCAATGACAAACAATTTCGTGCACAAATTTCGAATATTGGACATTTTTTAACATAATCTTGAATATATGTTTAAAGCATGAACGAGCACGTGTTTTGGTGTGACAAATTTAGACATCATTTCTATTTCACACATCTACTGTGTGTACAAAAATTATTCTCGTCTCCGACGTGTCTAACGGAGTTTCCTTGAAAAGCTATTTTTAGTTATTCTAAAACATTTGTTGATAAAACGTTTACTTTTTCATGTTGAGCACCACACGATGAACAACTTTTGGTGGTTTCTGATTTTAATTCCTGAAATTTAAGGTTTTGTAGGTGTACGCTTTTTACATTTTATCCATGACAGTATTATACTTTCCTTGAATTATTTACTTATTAATCTTAAATAATTTGCTTATTAATGTATGTTTATGTTATTATATCACAAAAACAAGTTCAAAAATAAACATATTTAAATAAAAATGGTTTTGATAAAACTAATTTTGTTTTTTTGCGAAGATGGCGTGATGTTCCAGTTTTATCTGGAATAAACGTGTGTTTAATCACGCAATACCGAGAATTCCTCTGGACTTTGTCTTTAATTCGTAGACATCGTTGTTGAACTTTGGTTGCAATTCCCTGAAATCACTTTGGACCAGACAGTCTGCGATAGCCTAGTTTTCTTGCACTTATATGTTGGTAACGACTTTGTTTATACATATTAGTTCTAATTGTTTTTATATTAACGGTGGTTTAAACTCCACAGCTAGAACTTCCCAGTAGATAATCCGTAATTAAAGATTTGTTGTAGTGTAATGAGGCACTTGATACCTTTATCGTTATAGAGATTTATTAGTGGTTTGTTTTAATAAACAGATATGAGTTATTCATAAATTAAAGTCCGGACTTTTAGTCGCAGAAGAACAAAAAATTTCGTTAAAATTCAATAAGTAAACAAAAACCATGGGCGTACTCAAATCCATTAAGTTATACGCGAAACATATTGGAGGAGAGAACTTATTTTTCGGATGAGAATTTAAAAAATTTTTGTTGTTGTGTACTGCAATTCTTAGGTTTTTTATTCAACGGTTGTTTTCCGTCCTTTATGCATGTTGATAGTCCAAACTTTTATTTCGTACAACTTTCACGTTGTATTATTGAATTTACACGTTCTATTTTCAATAATTTGTGGTTGCTATTTTACATTTCAATTAAAAAAAATATTTTTGCAACTTCATAAAATTGTTTTGACCATTCATATTCTACGCTTATGAACTCTGTGTTATTTTATTTTAATATCACATAAGCTTCAATTCCAGTTTATCAAATAAGTAATAACTATCTACACAAGCTAGCGTAAGGTCAAACATATGGATGTGTTACCATTCTAAGCTCGTAAATAATTCGTTTACAGGTTTAGGTATGCGCCAACTGTACATTGCACAGAATAATGCCAAAATTTCTTAATAATTGGTTGTCTCATAATTTAAATACTGGCAAAATACTAGACTAGAAATCCGGACTATATTTATATTATATACGAAAAAGTATCTCATGTTGGGAAAGCATGTATTTTATAGCAAAAAAGTTATTCCTGACTGAAAAAATTTTAATTTGGCAGCGTTCCTAAATATTACTGTGGTAAAAAACGCAAATAACGATAAGTAGTTACTGTTAAGGTGTTTAACATTCGCAGTCCGCGTGGTCAGCTTTTTTGGTTAGCCTATAGGTTTAAACGTAGCAAAAACAATGATTCCAGTTATTAATGTTTCCCACTAATGTTAAGTTGTGAATGTTATTCTACTATCACTCGTCAGCAATTTAGCTTAAACAAAATTGGTTTGTTATTCTCGGTTTATTACTAGACAAAAATGGAAAAATTTTCGATTTTCAAAAATTCATAGAAGGCCCGCAGATAGATTAGCGAATTCGGCCACGTACCAAATTATAGCTCATCCTCAGCTCTATTATCCTATAGAATAAAACAAAAATGTGTGGTCGGTTTTTGAACAATCTTTTTTTGAAAATTACTAAATTTTAAAAATTTTTTAAGTAGTTCTAAACTTTCTTTTAGTTTATAACAATATAACCCTAGCAAATTCACAATATCAAATTTTATTCCGATCTTATAACTCGTTTTTAATAAATAGGGGTTAAAACCAGTATGTTCAAAAATTCATAGAAGGCGTCACGGAGCAACTGGCGGTCTGCGACACAAATCAGATTGTAGCTCATCCCCAGCTCTATGACCAGCCAAATTTAAAAAAATATTTTTTTGAAAATTTACAAAATTTTGAAATAATTTTTACTTCTCACAATTTTGTGTCTCCTTAGAGATATTTCAACGCCAAATTTGATCCAGATCTGTTAATATGTTTTTGAATAATCAAGCGTTGGATTTGCCTTATTCTAATGCCCTAATGTATCAAATTCCGGGTTCAAATTTAGAAAATTCGTTTTCTAAAAAAATGCTACCAAAAAACATGTCTAACTTCCGCTTCCGGTTTCAAATTTTTTTTACAACTTATTTTCTCAATGAATTCTTGATATACAGTTTATCGAAATCAGACCATCCGTTCTGGAGTTAAATGCCCAGTGGTGTAGGAAGTACATTTTTCTAGGGGGGGGGCGAAAATGCTAAGCTAACCTAACCAGCAACACATGCCCGATTTCAGTTGGAATTTTTTTTGAACTAATTAATGTACAACGTAAAACAATGGGCTAGTATCTGCATAAAAAAATTTCCATTAATATTGTTGGTGTAAAATACAAACGTGTTAAATGATTTTTTATCTAGGTTTTTTCAAAGAGGCGCTGGTCCTGGCCCCCGCTTCCAACCGTTACATTGGGAAAATAGATAATGAACGAACAAACGTAGCAGACAGACAAATAGCAAGTCTGTTGGGTTCTTTGAGCCCCATAACCTGCATTTCTATTAAAATAGCGAACACTAACATTTTAATGAAATCAATACATACTTTTCTATACTGGAAGTATGGGAAAGTGAAAAGTCGAAAGGTCGAAAATATGAAACGCAAGCTAGATAGCACCGATTCCAATCAATTGATTTTCTACGCAATTCAAGGACTCTCTAAATTAACTACAATAAATTTAATTTTCTTTAGCGTTCTTTACTCGAAAGAATTGAACTGGATATTTTCTAAATTTCAATTAACGTTTTCCCAGTTAGGAAAATCCACTGGCTAATTGTGGGCTAAACCCACTCTAAAAATTCCAACATACGCAAACCGAAATAAGTTGAAGAAAGCAAAAATAAACAAAGTAATTATTATCCATACCTACAAGAATTTAGTCGATGATATTACATTATTAGAATGAACATAAATAATTAATTAATGCGGCTGAAATAAGTAAAACATGAACAATAATGTTAGTATCATCAAAGCTGGATTTTTTACTTAATTACGCTTTCAGTATATTAGATTTTATATCGAGATTTTGACGGAAATGCACGTTTTGGAGCGCAAGAAACCCAAAAAATGGTTTTTTAAAAATGTCTGTCTGTGGGTGAATGGGTGGGTGTTGTACGGGGGCATGTGTGTGGTGCATCATAACTATCGAACGGATGGTCGGTTTTCATGGGCTTTGGAATCTGGGGGTATATCCAAAATTCACCGACAAAATAAGCTTTTAAAGAGCTTTTTCTAAGTTGAAAATGGCGGCAATACTAATTTTTGAAAATTTAGATTTGAGCGCCTTTTTACTCAAAAACAGGTGCAGAGATCGTGTTCAAATATTTCATCCCTATAGGAATACAATGTTACTGGGCACAAAATTTTTCGAAAAGTTAAAAGCTATGAAGTGAAAAAAAATTCCAAAATTTCGTAAATTTTCAAACAAATAGTACTATAAAACTGGTTAAACGATTTTTTTAAATTCGTAAGCTAATAGAGTTGAAGATGAGCTACAATTTTGTTTGTGTCGCTCTCAAATTTCTCTTTGATGTCTTCTATGAAATTTGTAAATTTTAGCGGGTTCTCAGATCAGAATGAAACTTAATAATAAATATGCCGTAAAAGTACACAATGTTAAAAGCTACTACAACTTTAGGAACTACTTAAACTGTGAAGTGAAAAAAATTTCAAAATTCAAAAGTTTTGTAAGCTCGTAGAGCTTGAGATGAGCTACAATTTGGTTTGTGTTTTAGCTTACAAATTTCTTGCTGACGCCTTCTATGAATTTTTGAAAATTTGAGTTTTAACGCCTATTTACTCAAAAACGGGTAATCAGATCGGGATGAGATTTCATATTGGAAATACACAATGTTACAGGGTACTAGAATTTTTGGAACTACTAAAACTGTGAAATGAAAAAAATATAAAAATTTTTACTTTTTCAAAAACATACTGCTACAAAACTGGTCATACGATTTTTTTTAATTTTGTCGACTTATAGAGCTATAGATTAGCTATAATTTGGTTCTTGCCTCAGTTCGCTAATTTATGATGAAATGTTTTAATACTTCAGAAATTTTAAGCTTCTAAATTCTAAGCGATCATTATTACAATAACTGAACTTTAAACTTTAACAATTTAAAGTTGAATATACGCAGACAGCAGCTTTTACTTGTAGGAAAGCAACGTTTATGTGTATATTTTACAGTAATTTAATTATCCTAATTGCCATGTAATTGTCTCCTGTAGCTAAAAGTTAAACCAGTTTTATCATTTTACATATAATTCATTTCGAAAATTCCGTTCAATGTAAAATTTTTATTTAATAAAATGATATAATATGGTTGGTCCATCAAGGAAGTTTTTCTAACTGGAACGACTGCTCTTAGTCAGTGTTATGGAACATGAACTCTAACATAATTCTCGATTGCCTTGTATAAAAAATGTGTTTCCTTCCTGGTTATTTAATTTTATTAGTCTAATTTAAATTATAAGAGGTCTATTAGTCTGAAAGTTCATTCAAAGCTTACAATGATGCAGTTTAAAATTTCTATTCTGAAAACTGAATCACACAATCAACGCATGCTTTAATTCACGGAAAAATACAATGGTGAAAAATAATTGAGCTTTATCAATTGCTATTGTGATAACCGGTTGTTATTATAAATTAAAACCTATTTTCTTGTACTGCTCATGTGTTTAACAATTTAAATTACATTCAAATCGAAATAACCGTTCTGATGATATTCAACACACAGGTGGAAATTTTTTAATTATTTTAAACGAAATTGTCTTTGATCAAATCAGGTTGCGGTTGTATAATTCGAATTTACATTCTTAACAAAAGCGGATTTCCAGTTTCAAATTGCTTTGTACTTTCCTTCTATTTTTTGAAGATTTGGAATTTTTTACAATTAATAAACTGTTCGGTTTGTCAAACTTTTAGTATACAGGGTGTCCAAGATAAGGTGTCCATGCATGGGGATCTCGTAAACGGTAAGAGATAGAGATTCGGTTAAATGAGAAGAATCATGCAGTATCTCAAGTACTACTATGACCCACATTCAAATCCTAAAATTTTTGTTTAATTTTCAGTACAGATTGAAAAAACTGAAATTATCAGTTTTCGCTTTTTGTGTATAATTTGGTTATTATCAAATATAGTGCAAAGCAGTTTTGACATTATTAAGACACCTTTTTACACATATTTCGAATCTCAAATTAAAATTTTCATAGGTCGTTAAATTTAGAAGATCCCCATGTATGGACCCCTTATCTTGGACACCCTGTATAGAACAACCGTATCGATTTCACGAAAATTTTCAATTTTGAAATTTTGACGGAAATGTTTTAGGTGTTCAGGAACTCAAAAATGTGGTTTCTCAAGGAACCTTTCCTTACGGAGTTACAGCCTCCCGAAAATGCTCCAGTCTAATCATAATTAGTATCTTTATCATATATTGAGACATTTGGTTTAAATTTCGAATGAATCTTTTGATATTAATTAATTTAAAAAAAATATTTGATTGTGGATTTAAATCACTTTTTTATTTAAATCGTTTTTTTATTTAAATTAATTTTTACGATTTTTTTATTTAAAATTTGTTAAATGCAGTTTAAGTGATATTTGTATGGTATAAGAGAAGTTTATGGTTTTTTTTAGGTTATTACTTGCGGCTAGCGAGCAGAAAATTTCACAGCTTTTCTCTAATTTAACCTTATTGGTATCTCCTCCAATAAGCAACGGCTTAACATAATTTGATATATTCTATACTTAAATCAACAGTTTGAGTACATAATGCTATTTTTAATTTTAATATTTAAATTTTTTTATGACAATAAATTTATGGATATAAATGCATATAATTATTTTTGGGAAATAATTATAAAAAAGTTTTGCTGCCTCTTGAATCGGCCGCCCGTGTGTAATGTACACCGTGGTCTTACCGTAGAAACAGCCCTGAATCTGGGCCTGGTAAAATTGTGAAAATAATTAAAGTATGGGAAAGTCCAGGCGGCGGCGTGCTTCGCTTTGTTGTAATGTTGAACAGATGGTCTGGTTTATCTTATACAAAGTGTTCTAAAATCGAATTTAAAATTATGGCAAGCCTATTACTTACATTTTTCGAGTAGTTTCTGAGACTAGAAATGAGTATTTTCCTAGTATTTTTCTTTGCTGTGCTTTTTTTTGCACTACCTGTTAATATTATCATATAAAGGACAAAAAAATTAAATCACTTTGGATCAAAAATGGTTATAACAACTTTATTTAAAGAGTTATCAAAAATTCGCAAAGAAAGAAAAATGTATTTTTTTTATTAGAGCTCATTAATAGGCATAGTTAAAATCACGCAGCTTCCGAAAAACGCATTGTTGGTATAAAAAAGTAACGTTTCCTTCTTAATTTTGAAATTGGTTAAAAATTATTTTTTATTCTAATAAACTACTTTAGACGGTCTATTCAACTGTAGAAAGTTTATGACGATTGGCGTTGGCGTTTTTGAATAAATAATTAATCATTTTCAAATTTTTCCAAAATTCCCGGAGGGCTTCAGAGTAAAATTTTGGAGATTAGTAAAAATAAATTTGTAGTTCGCTGCAAGCTCTATTGGCTCTTAAAGTTTTAAAAAAGTGATGTGGGCAGTTTTTGAGTAATAATTTTTTGAAAATGTCCAAAATTTTGAGCGGCTAGAATTTTTACAATTTTCATATTTCCCAAAATATTTTTACATCACTTGATTATACTTATTAAAGGCGGTCAAATAATATTTTGTGTTGATTGGATATTTTGTTTTTGAGTATTCGGGCATTAAATTCCAAATTTTCTAAAATTCGTAGCGACCTTCGTCTTGAAGATACAGTATTCGAGAAAAAAGCATTCCATTTCCGTTAAATTTACTACAACGCAATGTTTTCGAATTTCAAAAATGTGAAATCATCACTTTCCTTATATAATTGAATATGAAATTAGGTTGATTTTAATTAAAACATTTTTTATATTATCTGGTAAAATCGTTTTTAAAACATATTCACACCATTATTCTTTTCTTGACTTTCTTCTTTATTTTGTCACTTCTATTGTGTAGTAGTATACATTCTATCTATTTTTAAACACATTGTACTACTTAGCTTTTACTGGAGATTTTATACAACTTTCACAAAACTTATGAACGAATTTTTACGAGCAAGATTCTTTTTAACAACCGCACGCCTATTCTTTGTATAAAATTGCAAAGTATGACCTTCAGTATCTGTCTACGATTGAATTGTACGCTATTTTATGCAATCAAGTGGATGTGTTCAACGCTTTTGTAAATAAAAAAAGGGAGAATTCCCACAAATATTAAATTAAATATTAAATACACTTGCTTCTTGTTCTTATTCGGGTGTCATGTAATGCCCAGATGAACTTCACGTTGCAACTTTGTTTTATTTGATATTCAATGTTTATTTTACTGTGTAATTATTGAACCATATAAAAAGCCTTGATCGTCATTACGCGAAATATGTGCTGATTTTCACTGTTGTTTTATTCAGAGGACCTTGGGTATCTCTTTTTTACGATCTGTGCAGCTATGTTTACTATAATATGGATATGAACTATTTGTAAATAGTAACCCTTTATTATTTTTGTTGTGATTTAAACAACTGGCTAAAGCTCCCCTCACCGTAGTTTTCTCACATTTCTTTTTGGAAAAACATGTTGGAGAATTAAAACTCATAAATTGAAAATGAAATATATAAGCATTTATTAAATCCTTATAACTTGTTTTAGAGGTACAGAGGAATTTCATACATAAAAATAAATACAATCTTAACTTACAATAATATTAAATACAATTACTTTAATTAACATGATAATCACTAATAATAACATTTTGATCATGGTGTTATCACTGACCATCAACAAATTAAATAATGCCTAAGTGTTTCAATTATCTACACTCGCGCACACACGCACACATTCACAATAATTACCCAATCTAAAATCAAAGAGGGTTGCCAATGTCTTGTTGATAACGTGAAGTGAGATACTTTGTGGTATCATTCATTTGACGTAGGCATCGAATGAGGCCTTTCAAATGCCTCCTGAAATTCTGGGCTAGAACAGCACTCTGATCTTGAACTTGGGGTACTTCTTCAATTCCGGAATCATTTTCATTTCCTGCTTCCGATTCGGAGTCGCTAATTATCGAAGTCGAAGAATTGGTAGATGCCACACTAACAGTTGAAGGTCTTCGCACGTGTCCTTTGCTGGTGGTTAAATGTGAACTATGCGAAGAGCTGCTTGTGGTACTGATCTGAGAGCTGACAGGAGCTGGTACATCCATATTTTGGCCCCACAATAAATCAACCTTAATACTGTTCAACATGTTGTACACATCAAATAAATCTGCAGAATTGAGAATGTCTTGAACGCCGTTCTTGTTTTTGGAAATGTGTTTCTTGGGTGCAGTGTGATCCTGTTCATCTCCTACCTTGAGGTCCATCAGCCGACAGGGAACCAAGATCGTTTCATCCATTGTAGTTATAGCCTTGACGAACTCTCCTATTGCACTTAGGATGCTTTGGTTCGAAAACTCGGAATTTTCGTGGAGCCCAAAACGGCGAAAGTAATTCCTGTAAGAATCAACATCGGGTTAGTCAATTATTCGCAAAAAATTTCTTTTTGAAGCAAAATTGATGTGACATACTTTGTCATTGCATAATAGTGAACAGGTGGAATTTTGTATGAGGTTTTAGTTAAAAGTGAGGCCAGCTTTCACCAATCACTTAAAATGAGCGTTTTTTAAAATTTACAAATTAAGACAAAAATGTAATTTCGATGAAAGGTTAAAAAAATTAGCTTTCTCTATTTCTGATGTAAATATAATCGGTTCAAAAAAAAGGAGGGAAAGTTGTTTTTTTAATTTGTTTTTACTTAGGGGCATTACAGAAAAGAAATGAATCGGAAGATGGGAACTCCAATGACGTCACCGCTTTGGTTTAACCGAAAATTTAAAAGAAAAATATTTCATAGAAGGATTAGTGTTCATTCTAAGCCTATCACGCTCATGATTTTATGAGAAATATAATTTATAATTTGTCAGAGAAAATGATGTGTAATAAACCTACAGATAAACTGGGAAGGTATCTTGACGTCAGCTTTCACCAAATGTTCATTCTAATTATAAATTGTTCTATTCTGTTATAAAATACAAAAAACTTTATTTTTGGAAAAACTATCATTGATGAAATATTTTTTATTTAATTTGAATTTTTGAACACACGCCCTTTATAAATCCAATTAACTAAAATAAAACTGAGAATTAAATACCTTGGATCTTCCATGTTGTCATTAAAAGAGTTCATTATGTACTGTCCTATTATTATTTATCCAAAGATATAAACAAAATGTTAATTCACACCACACAATACTCGTCAGTCGACACACTATTGAACAACACGACAGTACAATTCGCGGCCATACGCACGGTTTTATACAACAGGAAGGGAGGAGTGGGGCTCGCGATACGCACGCGGCTGATGGTTAACACAATCATTATGACGTCTTGTTATTTATGTCTTTTGTTGATAATTTTTCCTTAAGTTTAACCTATAACTTGCAAAAATTTTACATGAATATTTGTAGGCGCAGTTGGAGGTCAATAAAGCTCGACTTTGGGTTCAAAACATCGAAGTAGATATTCTCATCGTCTGGAGGTGTAAGAGTTCTTCCGGAACTCCATCAGTCAGGCCATTATACTTTCACGCTATTGGCTGACTTGGGGAGTAAGTTTTTTATGATAGGATCCTTACAATCCTCACCCCATATGCGCGAGATTTAAAAAGTGATCAGTTTTTGCGCTAATTAAGTAATTGCAAATAACTGTCCGCCGTGGAATGTTTTGGTTTATGGAATTTTCTCTCTGTTAAGGCGATACACTGATAGATCTAAGTTTATTTCCAAATTATCGGTTGTAATAATACGTATCATAATTATGTTACCAGTATATACGTATGTCTCGAGGCTACGACTTGCCAAGATGACACGTAAAAATTCTTGTCCTGAAAGCAATCGGAACATATTTTTTCCAAATAAGAGCAACCTGGTTTGTATAATACGCATTGCCGGATTGGCAAAATTTTCGTCCTGTGACCCATGGTATATTGGCCTCTCCAGTATACATTTATGTAAATTATTTGTTATTTAAAGATGAAAAAATTAAATTAATGTCACCCTGTATATAAATTGTATTATATATTATCCAATATTATCCGACTTGTAGCTTCCCGTCTAAATCTAAGGTATTGCCTGCCGAAATCTAAGTCAAAACATTACAATAATGACTTCCTAAAACAGCCCTTTGCAAAATTCGCAATCGAAAAGAGAATAAATCATTCGGAGCGAACGGGAATTGCACACAACCAGTAAGTACCTATTTGGCACTTGACCGAATAGTTGGACGAATATTGGCACTTTGCCAAATATTTGGCTGAATAGTTTGTCAAATATTCGTTATTAGTCCGTGAGACACTGGCCGCATTTTCGGCCTATTTGGTAAATTCCTAGAATCTATAGGAATATTAAATCCGAAACTGTCTCACCTTACGGGATAAAGAAGCACTTGTTGCTTTCACTAATTTCTCCGTTACAGTATTTCTTCAGCCTGTAGGCGCGAGGGGCGTAGGCTACGGTTGCTGCTAGTAAAAATTACGAATAAAAATTGAAGTCCATAAAACATTATTAAAAATACAGTACAGTAAATAATTCTTAATCCTATAAGAAATTCCTGAATAATTTGTTGCCTGTTTTAAAGCGGAAAAAGAACTTTCAACGCTAGCGTTGTTAACTGCAAAAAATAATAACTATTCTTAAAGTTACCTCAAAATTTTGTAGCTTTTCTCAATTTACTATAAATTTTGCTGAAAAGAGCTCATTCCCGTTTAAATTCAATCTAATGGGATATTGCTAGAAATAAACACATTCTATGGGAAAGTTTTACTCTAAATCTTCACAATAACTTTCCTGTTTTTTTGTTTCAGAATAACTTTTTTAAGTTTTCTTAATTAAATTGTAAAAAGAAACAAAACATTTTTACAATATCTGTATACAAGAAAGTCTTTTTTGCAGGTTTGTTATTCACATGTTAATCACATAAAATACATATCAGGGTATTTATTCAATTAAAATCCATTATTATTAACATTTTAAGTGGTTTTTGTATGCTATAAGAGGACTTTCTGCTGCTTTAAATTTTAACTAATGCATAACGAAAAGTTTATTTACTCGTTTTAATCCAGGGTTTGCATGATTTAAATAATTTGATTTCAATTACTGTTTAAATGATGATGTAAATCAAGATGATGTTTCTTATTTTACTCAGTGATTTAAATAATTTTACAATAAAACACGCACTGTAAAATAAAATGTGAAATGTTTAAGTATTTAGCAACTTTTTTGTTTTTAGAACAACTGTATCATAAAGAGAACATACTATGAAAAAAACGAAGTTTTAGATAATGTAAGTAGGTTCTCATTTAAATTGATTCTTGCCAATCCTGTTTTAAGTCTATTCATTCAGAGTCGTGGGGTTTCTGTACGCGATTTTAAGGGGTGCGAGGTTATTTAAAAATTTCAAATGTTAATATCATTTCAATATCCGCACCAAAATAGGAACAGCTTATTTTTTCTCAGATTTTTTTGAAAAGCTTTAGTACTCCTAATAAATAAAGGGGGTGAAATTCTATAAATATTAAAAAGCGGAACGAGTTTTTTTTTAATTTAAATGTGCCCGCTAAAAATAGGCAACCAAAATTAGATTAAGCAATATTGCATTAGAGTGGAAAATGTACAAAATGTCATCCCCCTCATTTATTATTGTAAACGTACATTTTTCACTTTTATTAAATTTTGCTATTGGTCTCATTCGGATAGTTTATTTTTAGTAGCCAGATTTAAATTTAAAAGAAATAATCCGGTTTTTCATGTTCACTTAATTGCATCCCCTTTTTATGCAAGGTAGTAAATGTTTTTCAAAAAAATAGGATGTACGTATTTTGATGCGGATGTCAAAAGAATATAAAAAATCATATATGATCCTATTTAAAATTAGTTATCTCTATTCGAGATATCAGCTTGTAACACTTTAGTTGCCACACCCCGTATACGTGACGATGATGATACTATATGAGAGTTTTGGAAGCTACTACCTAAGCTAACAAAATCATTCTCTGTATAGAATTGGCAAACATTTGATAAATAAATAAAAAATATATTTTAAATTTTGTAATTTTATGTATAAAAAAATGTTTGCCAAATTCCAGCAATCTCCTTGTTACACAAGTACGATAGGCCTGTCTAGACCCTTTTAAGCTTTTTAGTAATCCGTCACATATAACATGTTGGTATTGCTTTATAAATAAGTTATTATGTTTGTTACGAGCATTATTGAAAATCTAGTTAGTCCCAATTTTTCTATGGGCCGTTTCTACCATTTTCGTTCCGAATCAAATTATTATATATTTTTTAAATAAATCTCAATTATTTTAATAATCTTGTGAAACTGATATAGATTAAAAATAAAAATAATAAAACTTAAACATTTCCAATCATTGAACTTTGAACATCGTTCATATTATTTTACCTATCATTCACTATTGTGCAAAAAGTCGATTTTTGGATAAAAATTGTATGACCATTTAAGACTAAAAAACATACATTTTTTTGTATCGCATTTTATTTAAAAACGGACAAACATTACCTTATTATGAAAGCCTCCTGAAATTACTCAAAATTTTTGTTTTTAATTCCTCATAGTGATTTTTCCTTTAGTTCGCTATGATAACATAATTTTATATTAATTAATTTTATAAGGAGGCCTGCTCAATAGTTGTAGAATTATTTAAATTATAATTCATGTTTTTCTTATTAGAACACTGTTTAGCAAATTGACTTTAATTTTATAATATTAAAATAGGCGCATTGGACATACTCTGAGAACGCTTTGTTTGTTTAAGCAAGGCGTGGATCTTTTCGAAAGAAACCTAACTATAAATAGCTTTCCAAACAAGTTACCTTTTTTCTCGTTTAAGGATTTTTTTTGCTATTAAAGTTTTAACATCAAGCACGTGTATTCATATTAATTAGTTTGAACTGATATGTTATTGAGTACAAAAAAAGGATAATGATTTTAGACGAGGAGAGTTATGCTTATTATTTTATTATTATCAGTAATCGAAACGAATAATGATAATTTCTTCTATGATTAACATGTGGCAAAAACAGATAAATCGAAAGTAAATAAGTATTAAATAATAGTAAATTAACCGATGGCCTTAGTAGCCTTCCTTGTATTTTATTTAATCAAAATACTTAATAAATGAGAGCGGAAACGGCATAGTAAATTTGGTGTAAATACATAATGCATAAAGGTCTGAAATGGACGCAATCAAAGTTTGCATACAGTTGACAATATTCAACGTATTCACAATAGTTTTCCGTTTCAAATTAACATTCCTTAAAGTTCAAATCAATAATTCAGTATTTTCGATTTACGTCAATTACCTGGCCGTGTTTAGTGTTTTGCATCGAAAACAAGTTTAATCTATAACTCGTTCAAACAATTATGTCATATTTCCTTTGTTACCCTTATTTATTCAAATTTGAATTAAACGTTTGAATGAAAACTCATTCTTAGAAATTGTTGTCATTGTATAGGGGTGTTTTTATTGTTCTTATTATTATTTTTAATTTATTTAGTTATTATTTTTCATTGAGTACATGCTAGAAATCCACTGCTTATGCTCCCTGGGATTTTTTTCGCCATACTGGCGCAGCCAAGTGCACACATTCCGAATCTCGTAACTTTAACATGGTCTTCACTACCCTAACTGTTGTGGTACTATGCAAGTCTAAAACTAATTTAGCCTCAAATTACAATCGCACGAATCTGCGAAAAAATAGGGTTGGTCCGCCAAAAATTGGGACAGAGATGCCTTACCTAAATTTTAGTAAAACATAAGCTCCGATTCATATTTTGGGGTGTGCGATATTCCCATGACTGCTGATATAACTTTTCGTTACAAAAAAAACGTATAAGTTTGATAGATTAGCTTTAAAGGTTTGAGTTTAAAGAATACCAATGCAATTATTGATTGATGGGTGAACTGTAATAAATTGAATCGGATAATGAGAAAAAGGAGTAATTAGGACAGTAAAAACCGCAGGGCTTCTTGTTGGAAATTAATTTGGAAATTGACATGATTGCCTCAAACCTTACAGGATCAGAAATAATTAATTGCGTATTTTATTAATTAATGGTGTACAAACAAAGAGACATAAACAACCATCTTAATCAAAACGAAAAAAAATTCTAGAACATATCAGTACACAAACAAGGAAAAACATTTGAAATTCCAGAACATTAACTGTTAATAAATAAACATTATTTTTTAATTTTGACTTTGAATGTCTTTTGGGTTTTTCATAAATATTTATGAATTTTAAAGTAGAACTTACCAACTAGTTTAAATTGTTTTGCATTTCTAAGAAATACCTGTGTATTACGTTTCTTTTGTAGAACACGTTTTTTGCACTTTTTATTTTTCTAATAAACAAACAACTTTAGTATTAATGTTTGAAATCAATACGGAAATAACTTGTATATTCAAGTAAACACTCTTGCAAGGTAAAATTTTGGTCGACTGTCTGAACAAGTAACGAAGTAATTGCCAAAAAACCATCCGTTGGAATACAAAGTTGCTTTATTAAAAAAACAAACTGAACCAAAACAGTGGCGTAACTACAAAATTTGGTCTTCTGCGCGAAAATTTTAGACGGCTTAAAAATTATGTTTAAATATTAGTTTTTATTGGCATGCTTCATAAGAAATGGCGCCAAAAATAAGACCTAATTAATTTGTGTGTCTTACACTGTTGTTTCGCATTTGAGATATAGAATATTATAATTTTAGAGCAAAATGGTAAAGGGATAATTTGTTTAGTATTAAATTAACACTATATTTAATGCATGATTTACACTATTTTAAATTTTCCATATTTTCCATAAAAATGAGAAAAATGTTTAAAAACTGTACTAAATTAATAACGGCTACTTTGACAACTAAAAACAATCATTGTTATGACAATAATAATTATTACAATGTTTAATAATTCTTAATAACTCTTAGCAAATTATATGTAGTAGTAATAAATATTGTTTTTTAAACAGTGTGTCCCAGTTTCATTGAAAATGGTTACAACGCTTGGCAAAGCAAGGTATGCATTAGATGCAACGTTTAATGCTTAACAAATTATCCTTTACCTAGTTTGGTCTAAAATAATTAGGGGAGCCAATATTTGCAATTGTGTAATTTTACTTGCTATAATCCTATGTCTCATATCTAAACCTACACTGTGTATATGACAATTTTAATTACATACATCTGTAGGATACAGAGTATATAATGCACCAAAAATGTACTTTTGCTGAAAGTCGCCAAAATCAACGGTTTTGAAAACAATTCATTTTTTTTCAAAAATTTAATTGCCATGAAGGTCTGCGTGTTAGTTTAAAGTGCACAATTGTACACACTATAAAGGTAAAACTTCTACAAACCAAAACCGTAAGAAAAGTGGGAACAGTCGCAACTGTTGAGGCGGTTGTAACTCCGCAAGGAAGCGTTCTCCGGGCCCATATTTATAAAAAATTTTTTATTCTTCTGGTCTGTTTTTGTATGGACAAACGGTTTTTTAACACACAAGTTTAAGAAAAGTACAGAAAATAAGTTATTTAGAAAAGAGCGACCACCAGTTTGAAACGCCCCTGGTTTAAATCATTTTATGTGGATGCGGTTGGATAGTAGTACTTACTATTACTAAACCGTATGGTATGCCAAATTTTATTAATTTATATCAAAGGACGCCTGTGAAACCACCGCCCTGCGGGCATGTACAAATACGTTTTTTTGCGATTTCAAGCTTGAAGGTTAAAATTATACTACTATTGCATAACTTAGGCTGAACATTTTTTGATAAATTTATAATTTTTCTAATTGGCCGTACCACTTTGTTATAAAAAAATATAAAAACTATTAAACGTCTATATTATAATTATAAATATAAACGTAGTGGTAAAAAATTGCATTAAAAACTAGCTCGCTGGTGATCAAGGTCGCACAGACCTGTATTAAGGGTTCTTTATATCTACTTAATATATCCGGAACTGTCTCAACTTTACGCAACGACGGTCTAGGCTTTTATATGTCGACACAGCTTATTTATTATTTTGTTTGCAGTATTTGGATTGGAGCAAATGTTTATGTAACAGTGACGTAGGACGACGCAACAATTGATTTCAAAAACTTGCGTTGAGCGCAGCGCACGGGTTCGGCTAGTATTAATTAAAAACTAACTTTTAGTGGGGGAGCTGCAGCTCCCTAAGGAAGCAGTTTAGGGCGGTATAGTTTTGTAACACCTTGTATATGTTGACAAAAATATGTTGTCTAGCCCCTCTGACTCAACGCTTTTCCCCACACGGTGGGCGGTGAAGGACATGGCGACATTATGTAGGTAGTAGTTACGCCACTGAATTAGGAAATGAGAAAAAAGTGTTGTGGACAAAAAAGAGAGAGGGACATTTTCGAAGAAAATCTTGTTGCATTAGTGCAACAGCTAGTTTACGTAATTATTCATTTGTTGGTCGTTTTGACTTTGGAACATTACTTGATAACAGTGTAATTTTCCTTTAATTTTACTTCTTATTTAGATAATGTTGTTCAAGGAAATTGTTTCTGGATATTTTTACGTTATTGGTTAATTAGGCTACAAAAGTTTCCGTACATGGAGATTATCTTAAAAGCTGTCTGTTATATTACAACATAATGCCTGTTAGTCAACACAAGAGCTTGTCTAGTTCATTATACAGATGACATTCCTAAAAGATATTAAGCTGAAACGTTTCCGAAAACGATATTTTTGGATTTCCAATAACAATTAAAAATCTGTAGGTACATGAAACGTTATCAGTGTGTTGATATGTTTCAATTTTTTTTATAAAACAAATTGTGTATATTTTATTCCCGCGGGAACAATTATTAGATTTAAAAAAATTTTGAACATAGCCATGACACTAAGTTAATAAATACTATTTTCTGTGTTAGAAAGTTTTACATTTTTTGATAACATACGATATCTTAATTTCGTTTCATAAAATTATAACTAATGTAGCACTAAAAAACGTTTATAAAAACTTCTTATCACCTGCAGATATAAAAAATAATAAATGTTTTCACCTAGCTACAGTTATCCTTCACAAAAATCTATTTTTGCCATGTTTTAAGAAATACAAGAAGGAATGTCGAAACTGAGAGCATCATACAATATAAGTAAATTTATTTTTCTCGTGTTGCTAAATCGGTTATCGAAGTACAATAATAATGCGTAATGCTGTTTTGCACTATTACAAGACATACAGGATGTCCCGAAACTTAATTTAAAAATATTGATAACTGTGTCAATTGTAAAACATGAATCCGCAAAAATGCATTATTACTCTAATAAATTTTAGTTTTAAAAATAATAAGTTTTAGGTTCAAAAGTCACAGTTAGATTTAATTCAATTTATTACAAGAATTTGAAGGTCTCGTTGGTACAAGTTGTGTATCAGGTCAGTTTATGTTCAGTTATACCAAAATTACGTCAATTACCGTTATGTACGGGGACCTTTAACTTCCATTTTTACTTTCGCATATCTTTAGTATAGAAAAGTAACGGTTTTCTGAAAATTTTTCTATTCTGTAATTTTGGCGGAAATACATGTTTTGGACCTGCACAATCTCAACAAAAAAATTTTTTTTAAACGACGGATACTAACTCTACAGTAGAGGTACTAACCGCCTTTGTTTCGTGTTTGCTGTGATGCGTATACGGCATCAAATCCCGGCCGGGTTCAACTTTATTTAATTATTTAAAATTAATTATGATTTATTTTTTATTGTGTACATGATAAAATGCTACGGTAACGGCTTATGCTCCATGGGATACTTTTAGTGAAAATGACAATCGTAGGCGCAGCAAAGTGCAAACTTTCCGACTGTCAACGTAGTGAGTAGGTACCTTCTGTCGGGTACTACCCAGGGCTTTTAAAATGTATATCTGTAAGTGGGTTATTCTTAAATCTCCCATAGACATGGTATTTTGTAATTTGGAAGTATATGATATTTCAAAAACTGTATCGTATAGATATACTTTAAAAAAATTCCAAACCAATAACGAAAGCTACGCATATTTTTTTTTATCATTTATTTTTCAGAAACCGATATGTGTAAATAAAACGAGGATCTAATAGAAAGCTTTGAAATAAATCGTTTCGAATTTTATTCATCTAGCTTCAAAAAGGCAGCCTATACGACTTTTTGAAAATTTTTAACTTTAACGCACTACTTGTTCTCTAAAAGATGAGTTGGTAAATGTGCTATTGAAATAACCCTAGGGAGGGGGGGGGGCAATGTTACCATGCAGTAAGTTTAAAACGATCAAAAAAGTGAAAAATTATTAAAATTTTGGAATATTTCAAAAAATATTGCTCAAAAACTGGCAACATCATTTTATTTAGATTGTGTATAATCGTAGCACTAGAGAGGAGCTACAATTTTATCAGTGCCCCTAAGCTCTAATGTCTCTGTGACGCTTTCCATGAATTTTTGAAATTTGGAAATTCATGTCCTTCTATTTTATAAGCTGAGGAACAATAAAACATTTTTTTAAGCTAAATTACTGATCAATGATTGTAGAATAATATTCTAGATTTAACTTAAACATGTCCTCCTCCAATTTTGGCCGAAGAATTTTTTTAAGTTTTATTTTTCTTAAATCCCAAGCAAGTCTAACTCCGCAAAAATAAGAAACGCAGTTTTTCGTCCTAACTTTCTTAATTTCAGTCGGGTGTGAGGACTGGGCGGCTGATGACTGTACCATCCGCTGCAGTGTTACGTATTGTTGTCGCATAGTAACTGTTGGGTAGTGGCGATTTGATTTATCAGTTAAGGTCGCGAGGCGCCATGAAATCGTGAAGCTGTTATTGCTAGAATGTTATTTTCCATCCTATTAGGGCCCTTAAATGAACACTCAAGTGCGACTATGCCTAAATGTGCCACCGCTGCCGGAGCAAAAACGTTTTAAGAAAATATTTTTGAATATATTCAATTCCAGCCAAAGTGCTTGTGCTTCGCACACTTTTCTAATATGTAATAGCTGCGATACAAATTTTCGGACACCCTATGTAAAAGTATTGTTTTTCGAAGAAAATACGAGAGTATAGCGAGATGAGATACTTGAGAGCTGATATAAATCCGCGGGGGGTGTTATCAGTACTCTTATTAATGACAGATTCATATTATCAGTTCAAGGTCTTCATAACAAAGTTCATATCGGCTGACGTAAATATTTTGAGCAATTTCAGCATGATTTCTTTAAAAGACCCCCAGCAACTCTTTTTTCTAATAATGGTTTACTTGTTTTTTTGGGTTAAAAGATTATTTACCATTTAATTATTTTGTTATATCTTTTTTTGTACGCATTTTTGGAAGAGAATGACGACTCGAATAAACTGTATTGTTTGCTGATTTATAAATTTGCTGCAGATTGCAAGGAAATAATTTGAAGCAATGTTGTGCTGCCGTGCCCTTGCTATTAAATAACATCAGGTTATGTTCTACTTAATCTAAACACAACATGCATTTCTATTTACTTTTCAAGTTTTTTTCCTATTTCATCTAAGTATAAATTTAATTGGGTTTCGTAAACAACATAAAACCATTAGATATTATGTAAAAATATCAAATACATACTGACGAGAGTGAGTGAGGGCTAAAAATATTAACCAATAGAATATATTATTATAAGTACGTACGTAATCAGCCTTTACGTCCCACTGCTGGGCACCGGCACTCTTCTCTGCCACGTACTCTCCTTAGCGCTAAGGTGGAGTACGGGGGACCTACAGTTTAACGTCGAA
The DNA here is from genome assembly GCA_958336395.1 of Ctenicera cuprea. Lineage (NCBI taxonomy): Eukaryota > Metazoa > Arthropoda > Insecta > Coleoptera > Elateridae > Ctenicera > Ctenicera cuprea. The sequence continues at coordinate 2,079,508 of OY284496.1, forward strand.
TCCGAACGACTAAATTCCAGAGAAGGTTTCAGGCATTAAGACCCCACGGCTGCCTACTCCGGATTGGGGAATGTGAGTGGCGGGTTGCGGCATAGATTTTTATTGCTGCATGGCTTCGGCGGGGAATCGAACCCTAGACCTTCAGCGTTAGAGACTGAGCGCCCAACCTCTGAGCTACCGCCACTGTATTATTATGAGAATTAAGACATATTACGGGCGTCAAAACCTAATTGAATAATTTATTATAAGCACTCTAGAACAGTTGGAAATGGAATAAAGATGCAAATAATTAAAGCTGAAAATGTTTCCCTTTTTCAAAATCAAGGTTAAAGTATCGATTTGTTTGGTTTTCCAGAAAACAGTAGATCGGTATTAAAGAATGCCAGATCAAAAATTTGTCAACCCATAAAATGGTCTTGGAGGGCAAATGGAAAAGTAACCCTCCAAAACATTATTGCATCTAAAAACAAGTTCAGAAATTTATTCTGAAATAAACAACAAATATTATGTCGTAGCATTTTGTCCTCTTGAGGAAAAGTAACTTTTTGGGAAACGGCCTTATGAAGGGGGGGGGGGTGTAGTCAAGAATCTCTCCTACCACGCACATGCAACGATTTTCTTGGGCGCATTTCTGAAATCGTTTAAAATTTTTTTGAAGTTTGTCGTTTTTTCGTTTATTTCTGATGCAGAGGCAAGGGAAATAATTAATTTCTCCCAGGAAAAGTAATTTTTTGGGAAACGGTCTTATGGGCGTGTAGTCATTCATGGGTCTCTTCTACCACGCACATGCAACGATTTTCTTAGGTGCATTTCTGAAATCGTTTAAAAAAGTTTTGAAGTTTTCAATTTTTTGTGGTACGAACTTCAAAGAAAAACTCAATTTTTAGTATTAGATGTGAAAATAATTAGTTAATTTTGTTGCAGTACATAAAATATCCATGATTTGTTGCATTGCTATTATTAAAAGTAAAATAAATAGCAATTTTACGTGGAAAACAAACGTTTCCTGTTTTTCAAAACATTTGGCGTTATAGTGTACAACTATGTATTGGTTAATTTTCATAAGGTTGGTAATCTTAAATACGTGTGTAACTTCAGCTTCTGTTTTATTTTCCGTGCGTGTGTAACTTCGGCTTAGTGAAGGTACCAAATAATTTTTTTTAAATTATTTAGCTAAGTAATTTCAACTGCATGACACCTAATGAATTTATGATTTACTAAAATAAAATAGTGTTAAATAATTTTACTGAAGAAAATGTTTATACTTTTTAGGAATGCAAATTGCTTACAAACAAGATGGAACAGCTCCATACCAGTTTCGAAATTAAAAACTTTGAAAACTTTTATTATTTAAAGGAATTTTTAACATATTATTTTGTGTGTGCTTTTCTAAATTAACACAATTATTGTATAAGTAAGATGGAGTACCTCCATAATGGTAGGAACACTTTAAAGTAGATTCTCCATAATTTGAATAGTTGCCGAAGGTATAAAAAACCTTGAAATTTTTTTATTAATTTTTTACTGATAAACTCTATTTGCACCTGTGATAATAAGTTGTTACGATTTACTAAATAATGTACTACTAATTGAATGTCTAATTTTTGTAATTGGTAGGTACAAAATTTCATGAGATTTTCATATATAGTTGTATGTAATGCCTAATGTATGTTAAATAAATAATTTTAATAAAGAGCATTTTTTCTGCTTTTCAAGGGCATAAAAAGTTTACAAACAATTGGGACAACTCATATTTTATTGAGATAAAAATTTCCGAACTTTCAGTACTTACAGCAACTTTTAAAATATTTATCATTGTGGCCTGTTGAAATTAACATAATTATTTTACAAGCAAGATAAAGTACTTCCACAGTGGATGTACGTTTTAAAATCAAATCGTTTGTTATTCCAGTATTAAACAGAGTTGATGAACGTAGCAAAAGGTAAGGAAGGTAAAATGTAGAGGTAGAGCGAAACAATGATTATATCACAAAATACTTTTTAGTGTGTTAATAGTCTGTATAAAATAGCGTTGAGTGAACGTTTTTTCTATCTAAAATAATAATTTTGTATTATTAGCTCATAACTGTCAAAATTGTTGTAAAAGATTTAATAACTTGAAAACTGCTCATTTTAAGACTATAGTACCCTAATACTTTTTTATTTAAAATTAAATTTATAATTTAAAAATCTAATAATATACAAGGTGTTTTATTAAAAATAACGAAGTAATGTGCTGTACAAGCATAACTAACCACCCAGTATAATTATTAATACTTTTACGTTATGCACAGTAACCCAACCAACAATTTTTTTCTTAATATTTTTTTTTCTATCTGTTATAATAAAGAAGTCAGAAAATAATCTCGCACTAATTACTCGCCCTGTACGTGTACATATAAACAAATGTTTCATGTATGGATGTTGAAGTGACGGTTCAAGTTCATTGTCCATAAACACGGTGATAAGGACACCTAGATGAAATTTTAAACTTTGATCAATTTTCCTTGCTTGTCTAAAATAATACTAGGTGTACCAGTTTTGTAATATTTAGAAATCTAGAAAAATTTACTATGAAACTATGATTGGACAATGTACAGTAATTAAAAAAAAAGCAATGATCTTTGAAAAACATTTGGTAACGTGGAAAAATTTCTCTTACTTTCAAGAGCTCAAGGTCGAACTCGTTTAGATAATTTTTTGAGTGGTTTGGAGTTCCACGTACAAAAAGATAGAATATGTAAATTATTTTCAAACATGTTTTGAGGAAAAACATTTTCGCCGCAAAAAGAGCCAATCACTTAAAAAATAATAAGATTCCCGTGTTTTACTTGTAAGTTAAATAGTGTCAGTGAGCGACAAATAATTCCTGGGGGGAAATGTGATGTAGTACCAACATATTATCAGCTTGTATGGGAAAGTGACTTTTATACACGTGCACAGAAGGTACCACAAATCCCTACAGAGGAATTCCCAAACTTGTATACTTAAACACACTGTGAAATAGGCACTACTAAAAAGTTCTTACAGTGATTGTCTTATTAGACAATTTCTGGTGTATTAGAAACGTAATACAGTATGCAGCTGATATCTGACAATTTTGACACTAAAAAATATTGGCAATCACCGCCTTCGTGTCGGATAGGCAAATTCGATAACGAAGGCCAATCGCAACCAAAAAATAATTACAACAACCGTTACGTTTTTTAAATATTTATTCGCGTTCATTACGCGAAACGTGTTATTTATTACAAAATATTACGACTTACCACGCGGAATATTACGAGATATTACAGTGTTGTTACACCAGGAGTGTACAGTTATTACGCCAGTGATTTATTCCTTAGATGTACCTAATTCTTTAGAACATATTGTATACAGCTTTTTTTCAAATCCTGTTAATATTTCTTGAATAATTCTGATTCATGTACTCAAGAATGTTCTTACGCTCATTGTTAGTTTAATAAAAAGCGCAATTAATCTGTTTGTAATTTTCTATAATGGATTTGAATCGTTATATGGGAAGTTTTGCAGATCATGATTTGTTACACATGATGTTGTCGTGATCGTTAGGTGCTGGCCTGGGACCGAAACGTGCGCAGTTTTTTTTTACCACATGCTATGTTATATATCGCAGAAATGGAAAGTTAGATTAAAAATCGCAATTACATCTTTTAAAGAAAGCTGAAATATGTTTTGAATTACTATAAAAATAATGCTGAAAGTTATTTAAATTCTTTTAATGAATAAATTAAGTTGACAACTTCGCGTATTTTGATTTAAATTTTGTTAGAGTAAAACCGCTGCCGTAACAGAACAACTGCAATACGTAAATTTCAGGCCTGTCCTGTCTAGTCGTATGTTATCAGAATTACTAAATAATATTTCTTGTTTAAACTAATTTCGCAATTGGGAGTTATTTAATTTTCATAATTTCAACGTAATCGGCGTTTGTGATCAAATGAACTGTGTAAATCAAAAGAAGTGATAATAGTTTTTCGTTTTTTTCAGAAAATTGTAGAGCTATGTGAAAATGGTATTATTTTATATATGTTTTACTTTATATGAGGACCTTAAATCTAAACAAATTATTCTTAGAAAATGTAAATACGCAGTTGGGCCATCTAGCAATATTACTTTAAACTACAAGTCAGTTTAATTTGCATTACTCATTCGTCAAGAGGTGGCGCTCCTTGTGCTACTCATACCCAACTAATTGCTTACTTATTTAAACATAATATGTATTAGTACAATTCGTTGCAACATTTTCTAAATTGAAACCACAGTCTATCGAGAAAATAACTTTTTGGCATCCTCTGCTCCGACTACGTCGTAATGACATGCAGGGTACTTTTAATTTATACGAAACATAGAACGATCCTAATTTTGGTGATGATACATCAACCTGTAGTTCACGAATTTTCTTTCTAATCAGCAGAAAGTATACATATCTCAATCTTTACATTTTGAGCATTTTGTTTAAAAATCGCTTAAGGGCCCTCTACGTGTATGTTTTGTGCCCCACCCTACCTTTAAGTGAGGTCCAGTCTGTCAAATTGGACTTATGTGATGTATGAAAATCTAAAGTACCAAGCATATAGGGATAGAAAATGTATTTATCGAGAGACAAACAAAGTAAAATATAAAAATACATTATATTGTCTAAATCCCCTCTTGCAACTTATAAATTAGCAAAATCTATATTTCTCAATTCCTAGTTTCAGCAGCTAACAATGAAATATCATTAGTAGCTCTTGTATCATTGTATTTTGCATGTAATTTTTAATAATTTTTAATTGATTTCTCAGCTGTGGCAATCATAACGGGAAGAGATAAAAATAAACACAAGGCAGTTATGTAAGTTCAGGGCAATGGGGTTGTTTACTAAAAATAATTAATTAATTGCAAAATGTAGTTTAATTGATCATACTAATTTGAAAATTTTATGAAGCTTGCCGAATAATCGCATAGGCCGGCCGTATTTTGTTTTTTGAGCCAGCTCAATATTTGGCTTTTTGTGCACTAAGTAAATGAAAACAAAATTACGGAATTTCATTTTACTTCCTAGGTAGAATATTCTTTCATTGATTGGTGTGAGTTCCAGTATCTTGTTTTGGAAGCCTAGTCCTACTATGAAACCTGTGCCTAACTCGTGTGTATCTTCCATTTCACTAGTGTATATGGTATTCTGATTTAACAGTTTTGCCACATCCAAGCCACCTAATCCCTTGTATGGTTAGGACGTCGATGTGTATTTACCAGTGGCGGCTCGTGGTGTGGCATACTGGGGGGTCATTTTGAAATATTTCAGCGTATAGCTGAATTGTGAACAAACAGCCATATGACCCTCGCATAGATTCGCTTACCGCGCTCGCGATATTCAAACATTCAAACGTTTTCGGATCCTGTGGCAGCTCTTTAATAAACGTTCTCGCATTGAAATCTCATACAAACGTTAACTATAAAGTATTTTTTGAATTTTATAGTGTGTAATATGTTATGTACTCAAACAAAAAGTGATTAGTTTTTTTCTTATTGCATTGGGAGGTCAATGATCATTTGACTCAATGGAGAAGCCGCCACTGATGCGTGGTGTAGTAGACAACACAAAACATACATATACATATAGATGCAGTTACATGAAAACACGCGATAACACTCGAACAGTAACGAAGTGGCAGAACTAAATCTGCTGTAATTGGCCAAATTTAAATCTACCGCGGGCTACCCTGCACCCTCTCTGATAAGGCAATAAAACTTTTTTGTTGCGCAAGCGTAGGACTAACCTTCAACCCCGTGTTAGGCATGTGTAGGCAGTGTCTAAACTGAAGTTGTTGGAGTTGCTGATAACCCTCGATTTTGCACGTGTACATTGAAATTGTTAAATCTTCGGTCATAATTTTGGTAAGTAACTGTTCCGAGTTCTGGTTACGAATCATTATTGAATTGTTTCTAACCACCACGCCGGGAAGGGGAACCCCTGGAAATATGGAAAATTTTCTAGAAATTTTGTGTCCGTTAACCAACAAATGGCGCGCTTTTTAAAATTCTAGAAATACGTTGTTGCTAGTTTTCTTTATTTTAATTTTAAATGCAAATTTTTGTACACATTTCCAGTTTCGGGTCTCTCCGAACAGGAAACTCCAAACAAAATTTTTGTCTCCACCCATAATTAATGAAAGTATTAAAATTTTAAAATTTCATTTATGTAAAACGATTTACTTTTTTTTATAGAGTGATGGCAACTTCAAAACTTTCTTTAACACCCGAAATACGGTTAAAACGGTTTCTCTACAACAGTACCGAGGAACCCAAATATATAGCCGGTGATGCAGAACTTCACGGGGCATACCCAACGGAAAGGCTTTATGAAATTTTTCAGTCAGGTAACTACGAAGTTTTTTTAAATATCATCGAAACCACACACAGAGCAAAATTAGTTCCACAACCAGAAAGTATATTTTTTGCACTGGCAAGCGCAGTTTGTGCAACAACTAGTAGTGAATTAAAACACAAAACTTATACTACGTCGTCGAAGATAATCAAATCTTCAGAAGATTTGTGCATGTTCCTTAAATTCTGTAACCTACAGAAAAAAAATTTTTCAAGTGGCGTGAACAAAGTAGTTTGTTCATATTATATGAAGAAAGATCCGTTTGCTTTGGCACAAGAAGTTGGTAAAAGTAATGGTTATCATTCATGGACCCATAAGGAATTAATCAAATTGGCCCACTGCAGATGTGAATCTACTCGTAAATATTATTTGCTCTGATTATTGTTTTTGGACGTTTAAGAAACCAATAATTTAATTTTAGTGACCATGGTAGTTATACAATACATTTTGTATGGATTAGAAAAAGCTAAAGCTGTAGCAGAAGGAAATCCTGCAGCGACAGTAATAATCGACCATTTAACAAAAGTAGAAGAATTGAAACAATGTGAAAGCGAAAACCGAATTATTGAATTAGTTTCGGAATTACACTGTGATGAACTTAATCAAGTTCCTTCGTCTTATCGCAATAAACAGGCTGTAAGTTATTTAGTCAAAAATTTAAATACGAAAATAGTTTTATAGCAAACAGTGAAATACTTTTTAATTTACAGGTATGGGAAGCTTTAATTCCACAATTACCAATAAGAGATCTTATTATGTATCTTCCCAAATTACACTATTTAGGTTTCCTACAAGACAACTCGTCATTTACAGATAATGTTGTCAAATGCCTTACAGATAGAGCAACATTAGAGGAATCAAAAGTACACCCCGTTGAGGTGTTTATTGGGTTGAATAATTTTAAGGAAGGTGGAAAGTAAGTTTTAAAAATCTGTAAAGTGTTTAAGCTTTTAAGCAAATTGGCAAAGGTAATATATTATATGGCAACCAACACTTTGGAGACTGAAGTGTCAGGTGACAGCACTTTCATCAATTAAATTTTAATAGAGCGTTTACGGTGGTTCAAGTCCTCAGCAATGTGACTTTTAGTTAATATAAAATTCATGATTAAAGTTACCTAAAAATATATTTCTAAATTTTGCACTATATTTTACAGACCCCTAGATCCACAATATCTCGCCTATCGCAGAATTTTACTGAGAGGGATAAACGATATTATAAATTTCGAAGAAACTCAACAAACTACTCAAAAACCCAGTCAAGATGTCCTAAGTGCACTTAATGAAGCGATGGAAATGTCATTTCAAAACCCACAACCCACTGGAAATAAAATTATGGTTACAATTGACGTGACTGATGATATGCGAAATCCATGTCTTAACAACAAAAATGTTAAATGTTTGGATGCTGCTACAATTTTTACGCTTAGCTTATTGAGAGTAGAAAAACATGTGACTGTGGCAGTCTTTAATGGCAACAAAATTAGCATTGTACCGTTGAAGAAAAGTAAGTGAACTTTGTATGGGATTTTATTTTTCTAAGGTAGTTAATAAAATGACTTTCGTGTTACAGCTGGAGCACCATTTTGTGTGTACATAAATTAACAAATTAATAATAGTTTAAAAAATTCAGCCGATCTTTTCTTTTTTGGTGTCTTTAGTAGTTCCATAACTTTCTGTTTCGAAACCAATGATTTGCAATTTATAAATGTTGGTATAAACAATTTAAATAACTGCAGAATTATTTCAGATGTGACGTTTGATGAAGCCCGGTCAAAGTTAAAAAGGGCAAAAAGTGGTTATGTGCTAGCATCTTCTGCATTTGAATGGGCATTCAATAACGGAAAACTAATGGATGTATTCATTCATTTCATTTTTAATCATCATTGGTTTCATTTACTTCCACAAGATATTCGTGGAAAGGAAGACCCGATTAAGATGTTTAACGAATACCGGAAGAAAATGTGTCTGCCTTTAACTAAGTAAGCTTTTGTACTTTCTGCTTTAACGTTAATTTAACAAACTATTTGTTTTAAGATTAATTACATTTTCCTTAAGTACACCAAGATTGGCTCTGGCAGATGGTTCCTCAAACATGTTGGATATTTGTGGATTCACCAAAGACGTGCCTAAGGTTGTAGAGGCATTTATTAAAGGGCTGTTTTGATAATTCAGCAGAATTATTTTTACAATAAGAGAATCTCATTTAATTTTTTTAAATTGTTTTGAAGGATTGAATTTTATTTTCCCATTAAGTTTGTTGTATTTTAATAATAATGTATTTATTTAGCCTGTTGGCTAAAAAACACAATAAGCAGTATAAGGATGTTGAACAAATACCGGAACAAAATGTGTCTGCCTGATAGTACTTTTGTACTTTCTGCTTTGAAATTATTTTAACAAACTAATTGTTTCGTTAAGTACACCAAGATCGGCTGTGTCAGATTGTTCCTCAAACACATTGGATATTTGTGGATTCACCAAAGACGTGCCTAAGGTTGTGGAGGCATTTAGTAAACGGCTGTTTTTTTAATTCAGCAGAATGTTGTTCACGGAGCACTCTGCGTAATATTTCCAAAGAGAATCTCATTTAATTTTTTTTAATTGTTTTGAATAAATGAATTTTATTTTCTTAAGTTTGTTGGAAATCTGTAATGTGTTTTGTAATAATAATGTATCTATTTAGCCTGTTGGCTAAAAATACAGCTTTTTCGTTTATTAAAACTGGTTTGTTTTTGTTTAAATACAGAAAAATTGTAAAATATCGGTATCAGTTTTAGGTTTTTGTCTACAAAATCTTATTCTTCATGCAAAAATACACGAAAAAAGTTCTTCATGTTGCTTAATCCAACAGTTTTTGAGATAATTTAATTTTTGTAAAATATCACTTCTGGGTATTTCCTCAAAATATGCAAATAATTTGTTAAATCAGTTGCGTAAAGTTACCATGCGTACATTGTTACGGAGTTACAGATTTTTTTTGAATTGCTGATTAACATTGGATGTAATAACAGGTGATGGTAAGAACTCGTGTTTACGTAAACTTCTTTTGTTTTAGCAATTATTGTAAAGTGTTTTGACTTAAATTAGACTAAGAGTTACCCAGACTTTCTTAGTAACTTTTTCTCGTAGACCGTTGAACTAAGCGTTTAACACTAGTAGTTTTTGGTGAGTATTTTTGTACGGAGAATAAGATTTTATAAAGAAAAATATTTACAAATAAACATAAGACACTTATACAACAAAATTTAGTAGTAATATTAACCTAAACGACTGTAGTCTCTGCACAGAGAGTTTCGAAATTTTAGTGCATCTATTGCCAAAGTAATCATATGCGTATGTGATTGGACCATCATGTTCTGGAAGCTCTAACTCTGTAAGGACGTTTACAGGCCCGTGTTTGTATGATATTTTTGGTTTGAAATGGACCTCCGAACCATTTGCCAAAGTTTGTCCATATGATTCTAAATCACCCTGTGTAATAAACAATATTATTTTCATTTAAACATATTTTCCGAGATCTTATACCAAACTCTAATACAAAATGTGCTCTTTTATCAAAAAAAATTGACGGCAACTGTTTTACATTTATCTGGAGAATTCATTGGTTGCATTCAGTAGAACAGATTGCCGAGTGAGCGATGAAAATTTAGTTGAGTTGAAGTGCTCGCTGCTCAGTACAATCTGCCGAATGTGTTATAAAGTCATTGCCATCTTGCTAAAAAAAATTACAACTTGCTTAAAACAAAACTTTTGTTTGGTTGTGCAGGTTGTGGAAAAATGTAATAAGTAGTATTCAAAAATCAAATTTCTGTAAACATCAATACTGTCGAAAGCTTTAAGGATAGACCCATTAAATGCATTTTTAATGGCTGATGACAATTTAAATTAAATTTTATTATGCAGCTTCTAAAATGCAAATTAGTGTCGCCTTCAACAAAGTAATTTAAATTATTGAATGTTTCGAAATGCAAATTTTTAATCGGTGATGTTATCTTTAATTTTTCTAAATTGAGCAAGCACAGCTCGGGCAGAGCAAAGAAAATATTTGCTACAAAAAATGGCATTCTGGTGAATACAACCATTTATTGCTTATTTAACAGCGGTGTGAGAACTTTTTAGCAATTTAAAAATACTACAGGGTTCTAATACCTTCAATACTATTAAAGGATTGAGCAACAATTTTTTTTTAAATTTTGTGGTACGGAAGAGGCGCGTACACTAGGTCATTAATAGATAGTGAGTTTTTAAAACTTAAAATTTTTAAAGCAAAATTTAACAAGAGTGAAAAATGTACATTTACATCACTAATAAATGGGGGGGGGGGGATGTAATTCTATAAATAATAAAAAAACGGAACAAGCTTATTTCTTTGGTTGCTCATTTTTAGTAGACACATTCGATGCAAAATCTAGTTTCGTTTTTTTATATTTACATAGTAATTTCATCCACCCATTAGGGGTAGTAAACGTTTTACAAAATATCTGAAATAAATAAGCTGCATCTATTTTGAAGAAGAAAATGTAAAAGTTGCTGCAACCTATATATTAACCAATTAGATTAAATAATCATTTGTAATCTTGTGCGTGCAACTGGACCTGCTTTATCCCTTATATTTTTGCCAGACATTAAATCTTAATACAATTTCTTTTAATTCATATGAATAAAATTATTAAAATAACTAAATTTACTCGATTTAACTTAGAAAGAAACACGTTTTATTTAATTTCCTTTATTTAGTAGTTTCAGTTCAGAATTACATAAACGTTTTTTTATTACTTACCTACATACAATTATTTATAAAAAAATTAATTCAGTTGGATATTTATTCTTTTTTTTTGTATAAAAAAAATCAAATGCATGTTCATACATAGTATACCAGATTTTTCTTAAAGAAAAAGAGCATGTATGATGATAGTGAAAGACATAAGTCTTAGGGAGCAGTAGCGGTACTAACTCCAGCAAAATTTTAATGTCAAATATGCAGTTTTTAGATATTTTTAAAATTTGAAGTTTTATTCGTTTTATCATATTCTGGCACTTTCACACACACTCATCATTAAATAAACCACTATTATACTACTAAAACGGTTCATTATCTTTGCTGCAGTTTGGGATTTGGCATGCTCCCGCAGTAGAGCAGCTCTATGAACCATCCCCAGAACCGCAGTAAAAATTAAAAAAGGTAAAAAGGACAGAGTTACTTGGCCAAAGTGCCGTTTTTGAAAATTTCAAACCTCGCCCATTTCCATATTTATGGTGTGATTTTCAAACAGACTTCAAATAAAAACCCCTGTAGCCCCAAGTTTCTCTCCAAGGACTCTCCGTTTTGGACTTAGCTATTATCAGATTTAATTCAATTTTTTTTATCTAAGGCAAGTGGATGTAGGGTTGTAAAATCGATAAAAAGTTCTAAACTTTGAAGTAAAATGGTAAATGGCTGAGGGATTGTAGACTCTAGGATCGGGCTGTCCAACAGTACGGTGTTTGCTATAAACTTTTTTTTTTGGCCGCCACAGTGGTCCTAACTTTTTTATTTTTCTGCTAATTCCTCGGTCCTAAATTGGGTTATGAGGGATCTGCACAATTCGACGAGCGAAAGGACGGCACATAACGCCTTATAGGAGAAGCCAAAGTCGTAAACTTTTTACTAAAAAAATTTTTTTTAGGGAAGTTTTTTTTTGAATAACACGAAACATAATACGCAGAGGATTTAGCCCGCACTCCTGGCTAGGACAAACCAAAGCAACTTTTTCAGCTGAAAATGTTTTTGGAAAAGTCGGAAATTTACATTTAGAATGGAGATACTTGAGACTTGGAGAAGAATAAGCCCCCACCCCTAGCTATAACATATCGAAAGCGGAACCCTATCGGTTTACCCTTCACAAACCGCACTGGTTCAAGTGAAGCTTGAAGCACTCAAAGTGTGACCTTTGGACAAAGGAAAAAAAAGTTCGGTGTTAGTTCATTCCTCCTGAAAGGGTGGGCTGCTATAGTCCCTCTTTAGCTGCGAAAGGATGGGTAAGAGCAAGGAATTTGGATAAAGGAAGATTTCCGCCCGCAGATAGTACTGTGCCAGTATTTTTTGGATGAACACTGCTCGACTTTAAGTTGAGCTATTACGATCGTTTCTTTTCATTAATCTTTGTTTTCCATTTCTCCCTTTTTGAAGTGAAACTTCTTTGCCGACCAGGAGTAACCACGCGAATGCTATTCTGTTAAATCATACAATTTAAAATACACTATAAGTGAGAACACGCTAAGAAGTTGCACTTAGAACTTGCGTACTTGGCACACATTTCTTTTTTTTGTTAGATAGCCAATGGAATGGACATATATAATATTTCCGCTCCCTTCCAACTGTCTCAACTACATCACCAAACCGATTTCCGTGGGTTAAGCTGTTAAGCATTGGACTGCACACATTCAATCTTAAAACAAAAATTTAGCAGCTAGTTATAATTTAAATCGGTCCGGCAAACTGTTTATAGAGCTGTAAACCGCTGCCCAAAAAATTGTGTTCTAATTCGCCATTTTTGGCGGTCTGTGGCGAGATTTTGGAATCTTCAGATTTTGTAAGAAAAGCTAAGTACGAAAATAGCCATCTGTAGGGTCAAAGACGTCGAAAGACATCTCGCGTAATTTTCCGGTAATCATGGTCAAATTTCAGATTGCACGCGAATTTAGCCATCGTTTGGAAAATTTTGCTATTTATAAGAGCTTATATTCTAGGGAGGAGAAATGCTTGCCAAATTCCATTTTTAGCAGTCGAAAGAAAAGAGCTTGTCGAAGTCTAGCTGGATGCAATCAAACCAGATTGATAAACTTGCGATTTTTGCCGTCATTGGGCGCCAAACTGTTTTCTTTGACATGCTGTAACTCCGAAAACAAGTCAGTTAGCAAGTATTGCATGGCTGGATAGAATTCGCCGAAATCTACAACCCTACATGGAAGTTCAAATCGTAAACGTTTTGAAACACCCTATATACAAAAAACAGTTTTCTTTTGTAAGATCGGACCTAAAAATCGTATGTTTCCGCCTTATGGAAATGCTGTTGTTCCGATTTTGCATATAACCTTTGATTATCTATGGGTATAGTCAATGATATAACATAGGGACACATTAGGGTATTACACTATATTGGGCGCCCGGTTCGATACTGGAATGATGTGACGAATGCCACTGATGAATACATACAATTCAATTTTTTTAGTTGCGTCTTACGTTATATTTACAATCTGCTCTAGAGAGCAATAAGTAAGTTTGTTGATTCATATTTTTACATGTTGGATATCTTACCAGTGGAAGATCCCTTTAAAAATTTCATAATTTATGTTATGTGGAATTTTAAAATTAAAGTGAAAAAATTACTTAACTTTGAATTAACTTCCAAGCGAATTTTATGTTTTATTGCCAAACATTAATCGTTAATTTTTTGAATGTTTCATTTGTGGTTTTTCTGTATCATTTTCGAATTCGAAATAAGGAATTTTAAACTGAAGAGAAAAATTAACTCAGTAATCCGGAAAAATCGATAATCCAGCATCTATCAAAACTATATCCGTCTGGATGAATAAAGTTGTGTTATAGTTTTTCTGGAAGAGTCAAATATAATTTAAATTTTGCGCTCAATCTGAACGTGACTCTAATTCCGTACTTGCTTCATAGATGTCATTACACCGGTACAAAACCTGTCAGTCGTGGGTTGAATATTGTATAGCTTTTGCAGTGTTTAATCTGTGCGTCAGTCAGGGGGCATTAAGTGATATTGCGCTTGCGGCGATGACAATTAGTTAGAGTATTACTCGTAGATGGCGCTGCTGTCGCATTCACGTCACTAAAATTACAATTGCGCAGGAACGAACTATGCGCGCGCTTGATCCTCTGAAAAGCAAAAGTATTCCAATTCAAAATTCATCCATCTTGATTGTGGCAGTTGACAGTTGAACACGTTTTTTCCCAAAGTTTTAGAAGCGGCTTAGATTTTCTCGCTTGTGTGAATTCTGTAAGTATTTAAATTTTGGTACGATAGTTTTAATACTGTTATGCATGATTTGATTATATTTATTTTTTTTTGTTTCCCCCAGAGTGTCTTGTTGTTTACCGGTACACGTGTTCTAAGTTTTAGAAGCGTCCGAGATCTTCTCTCGTCTTGTGTGAATTCTGTAAGTAATTTGGCACATTGCATTACTTTTAGGTATGATTTGCTTCTATTTGATTTTTTACAGTGAAATGAGTGGACGGAGAATGTGTAGTGTGCTTAATTGCGGTGCACATCCAGCAGAGGTTATAATGCACCGCTTTCCCAAACCAGGTACTGGTCGCTTTTTCGAATGGTTGAGGGCATCAGGAAACAAAAGGCTCCTAGATGTTGATCAAGAACAGCTGAATAAATCTTATTCAATATGCAGAAAGCATTTTGCCTCTGAGTTTTTGATGCATAACAATAGACTTTCATTCGCTGCTGTGCCAACGCTGCTTCTCCCAGGCAAGTTTATTTTTCTGTAGTTTGTAAAGTGTTGCAATATATATGCTTTATGTTACTGCCAATCTGTAAGCAGCGTTGGCAGAATGCCTAAAGCAAATACAATCGGCAAACTGTTGCATAAATGATAATTTTTTTTATAACTTTCTAGAACCGATAGAGGTACCAACCGTCGCTGATTCGAGCAGTAATCTCCCAGCATTAGAAAGTCAGCAAGCAGGTGACATATTGGATCCAGCTGGCGCTTCTACATCGGGACTGCAAGCAGAAGTTACAGGTGACAATGCTGAAACAACCCGGTCGACTTCTACTCTTGTACAGCCAGATGCAGTTGGAGTACGAAGGCTATTATTTAACGTGCAGCACAAACATAGTACTAGCAAATGTAAGCTATCTTTTAATAACTCTAAAATTATAAATTTAAGTACAATTATTGTACTTAATAAATTAATATCTTTTTTTTAGTTTTACATTTGAATCATTTTTTACAGGTAGCATATTAGGACTTGTAGGAGAAAATGTTTCTAAGAATCTGACTCCCAGAAAAAAGAAACTATACGACCATATTATCCAGCTAAGGAAGAAACATTCTAAGTGTGTTAGAAAAAATGCATCCCTGAAAATGAGGGTGAAGGAGTGCCAAGGATTACTAAGTAGTCGTAAATTAGATTTTTTGGATGATACTCAGATGGACTCCCTTATAAAATTTTTTTTAAAATCCCAGTCTGGATTGGATCTGGAACACAACAGTTGTGTTCCAGATCTCAAAGTGACCACAGCCCTGAAGATGTCCATTGCAACCGAGGACGAAACGTCGGCAGCTCATGCACCCGATGTTCTTGTTTTTGAATTTTTTTCTATTTTTAAGTTTTGATAAAAATCCAAATTGTGGTTGTTCGACCAATAGTGTTGGGATAATGCCTTGTCTTGAAAATTCGATACTGAAACGTTATTCTTATGTTGAAGGTTTACTATTGCTTTGACGAATCTATACCCCGTTCCAGTCTTTAATAATTTCATAAATTGTGTGTGATGTGTTTTCGAACTTTCAAACAAGATGATAATTATCAAATATATTTTTATAAATTCATAGTTATATTAGTCTTTTAACTCGAACTTTCAAACAAGATGATAATTATCAAATATATTTTTATAAATTCATAGTTATATTAGTCTTTTAACTCGACTATGACTATTAATTTTGACATGCTTGTTTTATTTTCTAATTTGCATTAATTGTAAATATATTATTTTGTATTTATACTTTATACTATGTATAAACGTACATTTAATTATTTTTGATTTATAATTCAGTACTAGTTAAGCAATAAAGATTATTATTATTCAGAACTTTTAATTTTGTCAATCGCCAATGTTAAATTTAATATTACCAAAATTAGGAATAATACTGTAATTTTACCTGAAATGTAACATTATTTAGTGCAATAATTGCGATAATTAATTATGGCGATTAGTTGCATTAAATTTGTATTATTTCAGGCAAGATTTTAATAAATAGAACTATTTAAATCTTGAACCTATTTGAAAGTCCCGCCGATACTGTTTAGTTAGTGTATTATACACAGGTGGCGCTGTAAGCGCTACTATTCCCATAATGAACCATTGAGCTTGGCAATCTTCCTAGTATACTGGTTTGTGGCGTCAGTATGTTGTGATTTTTAGTGGTTTATAGTACGGTTCTGTTTTGAAATACAACGTAGTGTTTTCATTTTGTAATATAAGGGTTAAAGTTTGTAATCCAGCAAAAATGTTGCTAAAATACTTACTGTATGTTTCACTGTGTACGAATAACCATGGATAATTAAACCTGTTTTTTTTTCAAAATGGTGGGTGTCTCTTATTTGATAATAGTTATTTATTATTTGTGTACTATCGCGAGTTGTGCCGAGGATTGCCCTAAAATTTGCGCTTGTTTGGGTGACTATGTGGACTGTTCTAAGAAAAATTTAATGTCGGTGCCTTCGAATATCCCAAAATGGACATCACAACTGTAAGTTCTTTTTGTTTACATCCTTCTGTACACCTGTTTGTGTTCTTAATTTTTTCACCTATATTATTGATGGCAATGCTTTAAAGTTTATTAAAATGCAACTTGCTTATGAGTTTCTCAACTTTTACAGAAATTTAAACAATAATCGAGTGAGCACCTTGGACAACGATGCCTTGAAAAGCCTAACACGTTTGACTGAATTAAAACTAAATAAAAATAAGGTTACATCTATTCATAAAGAAGCTTTAGAATTTCTGCAACGATTAAAAATTTTGTAAGTTTAAATATTGTAATTTGTAGATATAATTCTCATATATAAAAGTATGGAATACATCGCAGAGTAGCCTTTTTGAATTATTTCTAGCTAGGCATATATGTAAACTTGATCGTTTTTATAGACAACAGATCCCTTCTAGAGGCACTAATGCATAATTCAACTCGTACTTTGTTTTTAAAATATAATTGTATTTCTGTCAATTGAACTAATAAATTACATTTAGTGTGGGAGATAAGATGTAGTATTGCAAAAGTTTTATGAGTATTTCCGCCATTGATTTAATAAGCTGTGGATCCCTACAATTTTCTACTTATTAAAAATTTGTGAGACAGGTGCTGGAAATAAATTGCTCGAACTGTTGAACAGACCTCGGAACAGACACAATATTACCTTAGTTGTTGAGTCGTTTAAACTCTAACAATGTATAGATATTAGCAAATCACTTGCCATCGCAAGCACCACTACAAATAAGATCACACTGTGAATTTCAAATAATAAATTATTTATTACGAATTTACGGTTGATTATTTACACTAATTCCAAAATTCTTGAATATAACAAGCTTATTTCAAGTTTCTCAATAGCTTTCAAAAATGCTTGCAAATAACATGGCTTAATTGTACATACAATATTGCTATTAGGTGGTACTTCATATGTGTTTTTATATTTCTATTTCTATTATTGTTGTTGATACATTTTAAAATTACAAGTTTAAGTATAGCCAATTTTGTTTCAAGGGATTTGACATTGATTGCTTGGGAAAAAATTGAATTCTTGACATAGTATGCTCTGAAATTTTTATTTGGGCTTTTTTTTCTTCATTTTTTCATTATTTACGAAGTTACAGACATAAGCTGCTTTTTACTCGCCCTTTATACTGTGTTTGAACTGCATACATTATAACGTAATTTTTACTTCGACACAAATCCATACAAGAAATAAGAATTCAATTCTGCACAATAGTTTTAAATAACCCTATTAACCTACCAAAAAAAAAACACTGGGCTTTTTTAATTGTACCAACCCAAAAAAAACAGTGTTTTTTTAATGGACCCATTCAATTGCCAACCTTTATAAAGGTATAGAAAAGTCCAGGCGAAGTGCTTCGCTTATTTGTAATTGGCATTGGCTAATTTTCAGTGTCGATTTTTAGCACCTTTTTTTTCACTATTTGATCATGTTATTGGATCATACATGTCCTTTTTTAAAAAAAAGTATGAACATTTAGGTTTACATATATGGAAATTAGAAAAATATCTCAACAGCTTAGAACTTAAAAACAAACAATTCAATTACATTATCAATATTTTACCAAACCAAAAAACATGAGAACATAAATGAAATAGCTGTAGGTTCATCTATGAACTACAATACCTACAGCTAGTTAATTTGACTTCATTATTTCAACAATAAAATGCAGTACTCATGCATAATGCCTAACATTTCCACTTATTGAGTTATTTATAGCACTAAAAGGAGTTATTGTTATTATTTAATCTTGAAATGGTCTTTATGTGTTCATTGTGATACAAAAATCAACAGCCTGATTATGTCTGGCTTACATTTTGTTTTATGAACAAGAACTAACACTTCCCACGTTTTAACTTTTTTAAACAAATTCTGTGTGGAGAAAGTACTGCAATTTTTGCTCATTTCTAAAAATTATATTCGGTGATGTCTTTACCGTTAATTATATTAATAGCATGAGCCTAACTATAAATAAATTTTTAGAGAATTAAATCGCAACCAGGTACAATCCATCGAGCCCTTAACATTTAAACCGTTGGAGCAACTAACAGTTTTAAAATTAAAACGAAATCGTATTAGCCAGTTGAAAGATGGAGCTTTCTTTGGGTTAATGAGAATCAAGTCGTTGTAAGTTCATGTTATTATATTATAAATTGTTTTATTATATGAAGTTGATATTTTAAGGATGTTGGATTACAATGGTATACAAGTTATATCAAAATCGTGGCTGTACGGTTTGGATAAATTAAAGGAATTGACAATTTCCAATAATATTGTTAATCACATTGAATCGGATGCGTGGGAGTTTTGCCAAGACTTAGTTGATCTGTAAGTATAGCTAAGTAAACACGACTAAATTTAAACATTGGTCTTATCAGGATAACTTGCTTGCGAAATAATAGAGTGATATTGTAGGTAAATAAAATAAAAGGTTTAATAGACTTTGTTTTCTTGATAAGTTTCCTTGAATAAACAGATTGGTAACAAAATGATTGAGCACCTGGTGAGTAAGATTATTATTGTTTATATTAATCTGTACTGTTTTTAGCGATTTATCAAATAACCTTATGAAATCTATTAAAAAGGATACTTTTAAACATTTAGAAAAGCTTCAGAAATTAGTGTTGAATAACAATAGCATAACGTTCATCGAAGACGACGCCTTTGAACACCTGACAAATCTAAGGATATTGTAAGTTTTGCTTCTACTAGCTTTACTTGTGATAATATTTAATAAATTGCAGACAATTGAACAACAACAAGATTTCCTGGGCAATTGAAGATGCACATGGAGTCTTTAGTAGTTTGAATAATTTATACAAATTTTCAATTGGTTTTAATAATATTAAATCTATAAATAAAAATGCTTTTAAAGGCCTTGGTAGTGTTGTTCATTTGGATTTAAGTAACAACAACATTACTTCTGTACAAAGAAACGCTTTTATTGAAATGCCTTCCCTAGAGGTAAGTTATTTTTATCATTGGAGAATGAACGACTTTTATGAAAGTATATTTCAGGAATTAGCCTTAAATACGACTGCACTTTTGTGTGATTGCAATTTAGCTTGGTTTTATGATTGGTTGATCATACAGAAATTTAACGTTCGTACTGTGTGCTCTTATCCTGAGTGGTTAAGAGGGCAGCCTTTACTAGACGTGCCTGTGAATAACTTTACTTGTGGTAAGAAATAAAAAACAGTTTTAGTCAAATAAATTAAAATATAAATTATTTTAGATGGTTTACCTAAACCTAGATTAATAGAAGAACCCGAACCAGAAATAATGGCTTTGAAAGGTGAAAACATAAGTCTTGGTTGCAAAGCCATGTCCAGTGCATCAGGTCCTATGAGTTTCACCTGGAAGAAAGACAATGTTGAACTAGTAAATGCCGATGTTAATGTCTTTGCAAATACTTTGGATGGCAAAAATACAGAAAGCACGTCTGTGTTGAATATTTATAAAGCACTACACTCAGACGCTGGGAAATACCAATGTATTGTAGCTAATAAATTTGGGACTACATATTCACAAAAATCCAGTATTTCAGTTTTAAGTAAGTCTGTTTTATAAACTAAATTATTAATTGCATCACTTTTCTACATTTTTACTTTCCTATACTTTCAGTATCGATTTTGTGAAACTTTTTTTTAAAAGGGTGGTTTCATAACTCCCAAACGTATGGTCCGATTTCAATGAGGTTTGGAATGTAGGGTATATCAAAAATTCATTGGGAAAATAAACTTGACAAAAAATCCCAAAGCGGAACGTGGACCTGTTTTTTGTTAGCATTTTTTTCTGAAACCGAATGTTAGAAATTCGAAAACTGAATCTGATACAAGACTGTAGAGTAAATCCAACCCTTTTTTGCAGAACTTTCTAGCTTTAAAATGGCGGGATCAGGTTCAAATATTTCATTGTACAGCCCTATAGAGACATAATGTTATGTGTACAAAAATTGATATAAAAATACTTTTGAAAATATGACAAATAACAATTTCTAGTGTATAGAAAAGTCTAGGCAGTGCTTAGCTTATTTTTTTAATTTTCATTTAGTTATTTTGACCGATTTTAACAAAAATAGCCTTTTCTAAAAATTTGTTATGCAAGCATATAAATGAAAATGATGCATCATATAAAACAGAAAAAATTCGCTGTTCAATAGCGTGTTTAAAAATATATGGTCCTGAAATTTTAAAGTGGCATAATTTAAAAACGGCAATACGTTTTAAAAAATTTTATTGATAATTTGAATTATGCATTGAACAGTTAAAATATTTTGCTATAACCTTTAAAACTGTACGTCTTTCAATAAAGAAATTATAAGGTGGAGCAGCTTTGGTTGGGACACCCTGTATAGTATGAGTTTAGAAGCGGGACATTTTCTCAAAAGTAAGACATTTTGGCATCTCACAAAATTTTTAATGACTTGCTGACATCAAGGTAATAATGACTTTTAATGCAGTCCACGTGGTAATCAGCAGCGTTCTTATGGACAGGAGAACAGGAATTACTCTGGGTTGGATGTATTACAGTCTAGAGTTTGTGCTAAATGTCCACTAAGTTTAAATTGTGTGATTTAAAATATTGATTTTGGGTTTTTGAAAGTTTTAATTTAAAACAAAATTTTGTAGCCAAAATTAGTCTCATATAATGCGCCTCCAAATATAGGATCGAGCCACGGGACAAAATGGTCAATGTAACAATTAAAAGTTACTTACTGTTATTTAGCTGAAGTTCAGTACTAGTAGTTGCCCTATTTAGCGAGATGTCGCAAAAATAAAATTCGTCCCCATTAATTTCCAAATTTCAATTTTCATTTTAAGATTTTAACGTGCAGCCCCATCTCATTTCACTTGTTTTCACTCTTCTTTTTCTATCTTAAATTTTCTCCTCTGACTCCTAATATTAAATGTTTGTTATAGTTTACCCAACTTTTGTAAAGATTCCCCGCAACGTCACTGTACAAGCTGGCACAACAGTTCGTCTAGAATGTGCAGCACGTGGTGAACCGCCGCCGGAAATAGCGTGGCAAAAAGACGGTGGAAATGATTTTCCAGCTGCTAGGGAACGACGGATGCACGTTATGCCTGCAGATGATGTTTTCTTCATCATTAATGCAAAGCCAAGTGATATGGGTGTTTACAGTTGTACGGCAAATAATGCTGCAGGAACTAATGTTACAAATGCAACACTTACTATTGAAGGTAAAAATAATTAATTTTTCATACTATATGACCACAACTTGTATAATTATGTTAAAGAAATGCCGTCCTTTGTAAAACCAATGGAAGATAAGGAAATCACAGCTGGGGAGTCGGTAGTACTGCAATGCATGGCAAGTGGAGCACCGAAACCTACCATACAGTGGCTTAAAGATGGTGGACCAATTCATGCTACTGAAAGGCATTTCTTCACGGCAGAAGATCAACTGATGATTATTGTTGATACCGTTTTAAGTGATGCAGGGATTTATCAATGCCAGTTAAATAATTCTCTTGGTACCGAAATTGGTTATAGCGAATTGCATGTGAAACCAGGTAATGTCTTGTTTTTTGTTGTAAACATTGCGAGGAAATAAGTGCTACTTTTTTTTATGTGTTACCCAATCTGAAAAAGAACCGAAAAATTGTGTCTGTGATTAATAAATTTATTCTTATGTTCGT
Source organism: Ctenicera cuprea (assembly GCA_958336395.1). Lineage (NCBI taxonomy): Eukaryota > Metazoa > Arthropoda > Insecta > Coleoptera > Elateridae > Ctenicera > Ctenicera cuprea. The sequence goes on from OY284496.1 coordinate 2,102,086, forward strand.
TGTAACTTTTGTGTATTTTACCTGAGTTGGTGAAAATATCTTAAATTCAATATGTTGATAAAATTTGAAATATTTCTGATATCTGGTGTACTTTTAGGTGTAAGCCCTGAAAATGAATTAATGGGCATTATAATCATCACAGTTGTGTGCTGTGCTGTATTGACTTCAATAGTATGGGTGGTTATAATTTATCAAACTCGTAAACGTATGACTCCGCCAAAAATTTCAGCACCACAGATCAAGCCACCTGTGCTGGATTTTACCGATAAAACTTTGGCACAGTTTGGAGATAACACATCTGAACACTCTTCTTGTAAAGACAGTGGTACTGGTGATTCTGCTAAGCGAAGCAATGATGATCTTCTTCCAGGAGATGAATATACTTTGATAATTAATGGTGAGAACTTTAAATTAAATTCAAGTGCATTTTTCATTTTGTTGTTTTAAAACAGAAAATAACTCTGAAGATAAATCAACTCCAATGCGAACTGCAAGTCTGGTATATTTGGTAGCTGACGGCAACAATTCCCATACTCCTCTACTACATAAAGATGGCCCTTTATATCCACGATCAACTAACCACGATCGGCTGGAAGAAGCAATTCCATCCACCTCAGAAATTAAGATTGAAAGGATGTCTTCAGATACTTTGGAAGGATAAGATGGATGCAGATTTATTTATTATAATGAATGTGCATGGATATTTGTAAGTATTTTAACGACACCAGTGATTGTAGGTTATATGGTCGTAAATCTAGTTCTTTTAAATGTAAAATCCCACAGCAGCTGTATATTTGTGGATTTCCTATTTAAAGGTACAACTTTTCTGTATAAAATTTTATTTTTAGTTCCTGACTAATTTTAAGTAACCTTGACTGTTAGATATTTTGTTAAGTGAAGGGTGTATTGCAATTCCTTACTATACATTTATTATTGTTAAGTTCTTTGAACTAGTTATATTTTTTTTTATTTAACTGGGCCTGAACCAAAAAATATTTTTGAACCTCAAATGACGTCCAAAACGTTTGCTTTTTGCGTAGCTAAATTTTTGTATATAAAAGACGAAGATAAAAAGAACTGACAGAAAGAGGCTATTTATTGGAACTATGTAGTGAGATAAAATTTTGATAGTTAGGTGTTAGATTCTCAATAATATCCCCTTTTAAATTTCATTATGAAAACCGCACCTTGTCTAATGCAAATATTTCCGTTTCAGTATTCAGTATATGCAATTACAATTTAATTTTTGCAGCTGTTAAAGACAGGTTTGCTTTTTAGGGAAAAAATATTTTTTTTTTAATATTAAAAGTAATGCCCCTTTATTGCGTATCTAAAACCTTGTACACCACCTGACTTTTTGAACAAATGGAAATGTTTGTCAGGTGTGTGGAAGGCTTAATGTAGTAGTTTTGATTATTTACATGTGACATTTTGTCCCAATACTACACAATGTTCCACATCATACTTGAATTATTTTTCTAATACACAATTAAAGTTCCAATGAAATCATTAATTATAGGCTTCCCAGACCCCTTATTATAATTATTTAATAAAACCTTGTTGTACAATATTATGTTTAATGTATGTGAAAAATAGTGTATTTCTGTAGTTTGTATTATCAAAGAAATATTGTAAAGTATTGTTTTTTTGTTTAAGAATGTCTGTTATGTTTGAATGTCTGTTTATTTATTAAAATTCGTGTGTTTTTTTGAATATAGACTGTAGAATTTAGGGCAATATTTCCTGAGTTTCGTTTGTTGTCAGTCTTTCAAGTTTCAAGTTATTTTTATTAAAATGAAGCAGATACTGACTAACAGAATTATTGCTTTAATTTTTATATACAAAAGTTCATGTTTATATTATCAAATTGAAAAGTATTGTTTATTCCTGTACATATTGTTTGCTGTACCTTCTATATTTTAGTTCTCTTATAGTATGAACCCACTTCATAGTATTATTAAGAGTATACCTCATTGTGATTTTAGCGGTGAAATTTATTATTGATTTTTTCAAAATAAATTTTTGGAAATGTATGTGTATCTTTACTCTATTCCTTAGTTTTCCAACCTAAAACGGCGCCCCCCATAACAAAATTAAATAAAATACATGAAATATTAATTTTTATTTAGTTTTTAAAATACATAATAACAATCGATACAGAACATCAATTAACATTTAAACTTCTAACCTTTCCCTCTATACGGAGTATAGCTAAAGGAGGGTGATGTAATCCATTTTTACTTTCCTACACTATCGGTATAGGAAAGTATTGATTTCATGAAAGTTTGCGAAATCGATATTTTGATGGAAATGCGGCTTGGGCCTTAAGGAACCCAAAAAAGTGGTTTTAAAAAAGGGCTTTGAGTGGGTGGGTGTTGTGTCCTCTATAATTCAAACAGATGGTTCAATATCAATGAGCCTTGCAATATGGGGGTACGTACATCAAAAACTCGTCAGCAAAATAAGCTTTTGAAGAAATTCAAAACCAGAAGCGTAAGTTAGACATGTTTTTTTTTGTATCATTTTATTGATAAATTTTCTAAATCTGAAAACCGAATGACGTAAGGCAAAGTGAATGCTTTTTTTTCTGAACCTTTTAGCTTGCAAATAATGGCTGCTAAGATTTTTTGAAAACTGACTTTTAAGCCTTATTACTCAAAAACTGGTTAACAGATCGGGATTAAATGTTTTATCGTAATAAATCCCTATAGAGACAATGTTACTATGCACAAGAATTTTCGAAAAGATAAAAACTACGAATTGAAAAATATTTTCAAAATAGGACAACTTTCAAAAAAATATTGCTCGTACACTGGCCACGCGATTTTTTTTTAATGTTGTAAGTTTATAGAACTAAAGATGAGCTACAATTTGGTTTGGGTCTCAGCCCACTCGTTTCTCTGAGGCGCCTCTTATGTAATTTTGCAAATTTTGGTTTGATGCTTATTTACACAAGAACAAGTTATCAGAGCGGGATGAAATTTAATATTGTCTATTACTCTATTCTATTGGGGTATACAATGTTACAAGCTACGAGATCTTTTGGAACTACTAAAACTTGGAATGAAAAAAAATAATCAAACTTTTGACATTTTCGAAAACATATTGCCGAAAAGCTGGCCACGCGTTCATTTTTAAATTGTGTAGGCCAATAGAGCTGTGGAAGAGCTACAATTTGATTTGTGACCCAGTTTGCAAAGAGCCTCTGTGACGCCTTCTATGACTTTGAAAATCGAAAATTTATGTCTTTATTTATTAAACGGGGAATGTTAAAAAAATTTGTGTTACATAATTTTGAACTTACGCAATATTTAGTAGCGTTAATAGTTCCTCTTGAAAACTTTCCGCAGACGAACTTGTACATCCGTTTTTGGTTTTTTTTAATCTTAAGAAATCTTTTTCCAAGATATCATAATAATCGATTTTTTACCTTAATGCAAATCGAAAAAACATTTTTCGAGTTCTAGCTTTAAAATTGCTGTAGCTACGATTTAGAATATTTTGACTTTAACCCCTTATTACTCACAAACAAATGCCAGAATGGCAAATTTTCTGTTCTACAAATTAAAAAAATATTGCTCATAAACTGGCCATATGTTTTTTTAGCTGTGTACATTCCTACACAGAAATTATCTACTATTTAGTTGATGTCCCTGTCCGCTGATTTCTCAGTGGCACCTTCTACAAAAAATTTTAAATTCATACCCTTTTATTAAATACATGAGGGATTAAGCTAAATTACTCACGAGTAATAGTTTAATAAAAGTAACACCTCGCCACCCCATTCGGACAGATGACCAATAGGGGTATATCTGCAACCAACCGTGCTTCGGAGAGCACGTTAAACCATAGGTCCCGGTTGTCATACTAACATTTTTGGCAATCGTAAACCATTTAGTGGAATTTCTCCCCATTTAGACGGGAAAGACTAGCCTCCTGCCCGGTATAGGTGCGAAGAGGTCTCACAGGACACGCACTAGTTGCGGGTATTAAACAGGCCATTGGCCTATGATAACAGGAAGAAGAAGAAGAGTAACAAGTTAATTGTTAGATGCAGAAGTATTTAGGGGAGTTAATTTTCCCTTTTCCTTCTAATTGTTGGCTGATGAATTTGCTTTATTATCTCCGGTTTGCTGTAATACCAAGCAATCTTTGCAAAAAATATAATATAAGATGGGGCTGCAGTTTTGCGCATAAATGCTTTTGGAAATACAAAATATAAAAGTTTTTAAAGTATAGGAAAGTTCAGGCAAAGTAATTCGCTCATTTTTTGTATTGGAAACGGTAATTATAGTTTTTTGGGTATTGCGTAAAGTTATTCATCTTGTTTTTATGCTAGCAAACTTGTAGATTGACGCATTCAAATTTGACAATACATGGTTAGAATATGAGCTCTCTTTTGAGAAAATTGCTAGATTTTTTGATTGTTTTTGTTCATAGAAGTATGCAGGTAGTTTTTATTCAATTTTGTTTTTGCAAAACCTCAAGACGATGCTGTCAAAACAAGGAGAGTCAAAGTCCTTGCACTTATTTAATGCTATCCTTGTATTTGAATTTGAAACCGTTATTCGGCAATCGAGAGTTGTGCTGTGCTGACCGAGGTGGTGAATTCACGGAAAGAACAGGGATTTGGATTTGGGATCCTTAGAGGAGCTGCAGGGAGTTGGCAGGGTGATTTACATAATCGGCTGCCGCAGTAAAGAACGTGGAGGAAGCGATGTTATTCATTTTTTTTATGTGTAGGTTAATTTATTTTGTTTGTAAACATGTAATTACTTTTTTATGTACCTGTTTTATGTCTTTTATTGGTTGTCTTTTTATGTTTGTATGTACATCTTTTAAAATAAAAGCTGAAACCCTAACCAGCAGTACTTTATATTATGACTACGTAGTAAGCATTTAAAGTGAAGCCTTCAATTTTAGTGTAATTTATTTGAACCTTCTTGAAGCGACTGGTATATTTAAATATAATTTCTTGTAAGGGCTACTTCTTGTCAAAAGTAAGCACCATTTTAAACTTTTTCCAGCTGTACCTTTGAATTTTTAATGCGATGTTTTCCTATAAGTTATATCTATGATTTTAGACAGGTAACCTACATATTTCATTGGGGTTCCAATTAAGGGTCGTTCCTGTTTATTCTGTTGTTGATTTAGTCCGATTAAAACTTTCTCTAATTGTATATTACTTATTATATTAAATTGTCATAATCAGGCACAAAACTGCGGGTGGTAGGCCTGGGCCCCGAAGACAGTAATTTTATTTTCCATGGTCAACCCTAATGTATTTTTTATTTGAATTATGGTAAGACTTTTAATGTGATTTAGTTTACAGAAAATAACAGGGAATATCTGAAAATATGCTTTACTGCAAAATTTTTAAAAATGTAATACATTCTTCATAATTCATAATTACTTTCCCGGCACAATTTGTTAACGTAATGCATTCATTACGCCTTTGCTTACCTACTTTCGAAAATTAAGAGCATGTTAATAAACAGTTAAATATATCAAAAAATGAAATATATGAAATGATAAAAAATGTTAAAAAATGCAGATTTGAACTTTCACTACCTTTAATCCTTTCATGTTTCTATCTAAAAAAGTGTATTAATCGATTAATTAAAAAAATTTTGCTGTTAATAATGAGTATTTGATTTTAGTTGACCTTGGTTCTTTAATTACTTGCTTAATGAGTAATGACTGTATTTATTTTCAAGTTCATTTTTATCTATTTAGGTACCTTCGTAATGAGAAGGTTAAATAGGATTTTTAATTAAGAAGTTTAGAAAAGTAGACAAATATTAGGTACTAAGCTCTTATAATTTAATATATGTCAAAGAACTGATTAAAAAATATCAGGTAAATCAAAACGTAATTTACAATTTTAAACTATGTTAAGTTAAAGTTTTGAAATTTTAGGGAAACGATAATGAATGAAATTGTAGTCGATTTAAATGTTTTGGACATTATACCTATAGATTAATATTTAAACGTTCTTACTTTCCCATACCTTCGGTATAGAGAAGTATTGATTTCATGGAAATTTTCGAAATCTAGATTTTAACGGAAATACACGTTTTGGGGCTCAAGGAACCCAAAAAAGTAGGTTTTAAAAAATGTCTGTCTGCGGGAGGGAGGGTATGTGGGTGTGTGACGCCTCTACAGGCAAACTTTAAATTAAGAGGTATATCAAAAATAGTAGTTCTAGTTAAGACGTTTTTTTGAAAATTTTCAAAAAAATATTTTTCAAAAACTGACCACGATTTTTTTTTAAACTTTCTAAACCAATAGAGCTTGCAGTGAACTACAAATTTATTTTTACTGATCTCCCAAATTGTACTCTGACGCCTTCCAGGAATTTTGTAAAATTTAACGCAAACGCCGATCGTTATAAACTTTTGTCAGTTCGATAGACTATTTGAAGTACTTTATTAGGATTTGCTAGAATTTTCAACTGTTTTAAAAATTAAGAAAAAAACGATACTTTTTAATATCAACAACGCGTTTTCCGGCATTTACGTGATTTTAACTTTGGCTGTCAATTAGCTCTAGTCGAAAAATGATACCTATTTAATTCTTTGCATATTTTTGATAACTCTTTAAATAAAGCTATTATAGCAGTTTTTGTTCGACGTCCGAAGCAAAAATTGTAATTAGCCGTGAGGCGCGGCGCTTACCTTGCTTTCGTGCAGTTTAGTCGTTGCTACTAAGCGTACGGTTACCGTACGGAAACCAATTGCACAGGCTATCGCAAGTTCAAATTCCCGCTGCTTGCGTTTTTAGAAATCTCATAGTCGGTAAACTGTACAACGTTATAATTATTAAAAATTAAACTTCTGCAAATATGGCAAGTACTAATATCTAGTATGGGAAAGTCCAATCGAAGTTAACACTTCATCTTATTTCTTTGTGACATCCTTCAATTTTCCAGCCATAATTTTATTTATGATGAATTTACATTTTTTTTAAATTTAAATTAGTTCAAGCGTATCAAAATTTCAATAATTTTTATTTGTTATTAAAGATGCGTTTAATTTCCTTAATTCCATTGACTATTGCGAGATAATACTATAATAAACAATTAATGACGTTCATTGTGTTGAGGAGAATAAAGAATTGTAATTCGTATCGATAAACCGCATGCTTTCAATACATACTACTAATTCATAATATGTCATGGACTCATGGTCTAATTACATATTCATTGTTGACATAGATATGTCGAAAGTAATTGCACTTTTTTATTTCTGTCCTTTTTAAATAAACAAAAGCTACAATGAATCGAACAAATAAATGTCATTAAGTAGAAGGGCTTAGTTAATTTCATAGATTACAAAAAAGAGTGATAGGTAAAATGCCAATCAACAACGCTCAATTTAAATTACCTGACTCAGTACTTTTTGCGTTCTATAAGGCGCAAGCGTTGAAATTGAAACTCCGTATCACAATATTTAAACTGTTTGCTGGGTTTTCCTAAAATCAAAATATGTAGTACATGTTTAAATGATCGCGTGATATTTTATTGAAAAGACGAAATATATTGTGTATTCTTTAATTGTAATTTGCAGCGGTTACTCGTTTTTTGTGCGTTCTTCTAAATATTTTCAAATAAAGAAAAATGTCGAACAGTAAGTTTTAATAATCATGTTCTGTATATTATTAATTAATTAATTATAAATTAATCGTTTGGACGTTATAGCAAAATTTGTTAAATTATATTTATGTATTAATTTATTTTAAATATATTTAAAATAAATTGCAAATAAGTATACTTATTTGCAATTTTTTTGTTAAATGTTAGCACATTCATATTTACTACCTCATATTACTTAATAATTTCGTATCATCCTTAAATGAGTAATAGACATTGAAGGTCAACTTGTAGAAGGTCAAGTTTAGAGTTATTTTAATCGATTTTAGTATTACCTATCACTATAGTCATAACAATAATCTAATTTTCCATACATAACAATTAGAAGAACTTTAAATTATTTTTTTGTAGTATTACTATTTTAATAGTGATTACCCCATATACGTTTTTTCGCACTTATAAATAGTACTATTTAAATAGTACATTTTATCTGCTTCCGATAAGACCAAGAAAACACGTGGTTAATCACGGAAACTTAAGAAATAGTGATACTCATAGGGGACTGATTGTGAATGATGTCGTTATTCACCAGCAGTGATTTTTTAAAATTATACATTTGCAAATAATTCTAGTTTTTAGGCCCAATTTTCCAGTTTCTGTACCAACATTTAATTTTAATTCAACATCGAAGTCGCAAAAGTTATTCAATAAGAATTTAAAAATTCCATTTGATTTTGTTGAACAAATACTTTGTTGTAATTAGTATTCTAATACGTTTGTTGTAGTCATCGGCCTAGAGCGGTATTTTCCGACATTATACAAAGCCAGCGGCGCCTAACTTTACTTTTGCTTATGGGGGCTAGATTCAGTTTACGGATAAAACGTTCCTTGAAAAAAATTCAAAAAAAAATCGCCTGGAAAAACAGTCCCAGAAAAAATCGCCTTCAAAAAATCCCGATAAAAACATACCCCGGAAAAGACAATAACATTTCAAATTAAAAAAAAACAAGCTTAGGCATTTTTTTCCTGGGGATTTTGCTGGAGGTTTTTATCGGGAAATTTTTTACCGGGATTTTCTGTTGTGGTATTTTTTGATCGTATTTTCCTAAGTCCCCAAATTCACAAGGTCCTTACAAAATTTAAATCATTTCAGTAACCGTTTGCGTCACAGGGAACCAATTAATAACAGAATGACATAAAAGGACAATAAAGCAATGGACCTAAAATATTTACGAAAATACAATTGGTCAAAAAACAAATATCGGTTTACGATAAACATTTTTTATGCAAGTTGAATTTAAGTTACAATGGTAACTATTATTTGCATCACTAAGTGTGGGGGTTTAGTCCCCACGTATTTTTGATATGGGCGCCGTGGCCCCCATGGAATAGGCGCCTATGTATAAAGCTTCTGGAACAGTTTTGGAAAACTGCTCTTGTGAAAGCTATTTTTTTAAGCACGTGGTAAACAAAACCTTGAATTAAAAATTTATGGGATACGTAATATGTTGTTCTAAGTAAGGTCATGAAATAGATGGGCTTAAAGGATTTCAGTTACTTTTAGCACGTGTTCGTTTGCGTTCTGCACTCATAATGCTTAAACGCTTCTATAATCATAAGAGGATTTGACTTATCATATTCACTAAACCTAAGTACCGATGTGGAAATTTTGACAATGACTTCATAGTATATAAAAAATTTAAAAACTACTTAAAATTTTTATTTTTTTCAATTATAATTTCTCCCCAAACCACCAAGTCGCCATCTATGAATACCTATTACTATATACAAAAAATAGAGTTCTATTGACTATACGTGAATTCATCATCTGTGTAACTAGCATCATTTTCTTTCTTGTTACAAATTTCCAGCATAAGGAAATTATCTCTATTTTTTTTAATTAAGCGTTTTCAATTAATTTTAATGTATTGAAGGCGGGGAATATAGCGTAACTAGTGCCCTCTTTACGGGATCAAAGAGTCCTGATTTCTAAACCATTTGACGATAGGCCTATTTGTTTTTTAATGATACACATTCATTTTTGCCGCCACAATTTGAAATATTACACAATTAGTGCATAACCTTGGAGTGCTCGTTATTGAAATCTGATGAAAGTCATCTAATCCGTCTTTAGTTTACTTGTCGATCTCCACGGTAACAAACGTTTAAATATTTTAGCAGTTTGCCCTGGTTTACGGGAGGAAATGTATTCTAGGAGAACCCATTGCCAGAGTTCTGATGGTAACAGTTTTACAAATTCAATTTGCTTGCTTTCTGTGTAGATCTATAAACCTTGCATTTATATTATGGATTTGGACACCGTTTTAACCTCGGATTTTTTAGATAAACTTAATTCCGAAGTATGCCTTGGTCTTATTCGACAATCACTGAAAAGGTGTATAGCTGAAGATGGTGGAGCTTTTTTTGATGGACAACATCCACACGTTTTTGTAATTCTTGGTGCTTCCGTAAGTATTTTTTAAAAGTATAAACTTTTCGTAACTGGGCAGGGTCGATTTAATATTTATTAGGTAAAAGTGTGCATTTTAAAAAGAATCTTAATGGCAATGTAGAAAACTAAGAAAAATTCAAATTATTCGTCTTGGTTATTCTTTTTTATAGTACATAACGTTATAGAAGAAAATTAGTCCAAATGTTATTATCTAAGATAAAATTATCGAAATTAAGATTTAATGCAAATTTTAACATCTTTTATCTAAAGCTCATTGCACTTTTATGTTTTAAAAAACGAGCAAAATAACTTGATAATATTGTTATCATTGTTACGGTCCACCTTTTTACTTCATGATCTCTCTTGTTAATTATAGTTTATATTAGATGATTTAGCGAATACATAAGGACCTGCTTATTGCTTCCGATCATCATGTAGCGGCATGCTTCCACTTATGGTTGCAGCAGATAACAACTTGATAAGATAAATAGTCAGTTTTTTATATTTTTCTTTAACTGTTTACAGAACACATAATACTACTATGTTCAGGTACAGGTGTATAAATATTTGTCTACATTTAAAAATTGTTTAGAAATTAAAATGTTTAAAGAGTGTAGAGTTTTTTTTATTACACATGCACTACTCGGCTCTTACTGCTGTGGTCATATCCAGGGCCGGCTCTAGAGATCAGCAAAATAAGCGCGTGCTTGTGGCGGCACATTTCTAAGGATGGCATTCCATCATAAAAAAATATTAATTCGTAATAAAGCAAATTATGTAGGGATTTGTGTAGTGTAATGCTATTCTAAGCTTATGGCCAAATTGTGAACATTATTGTACTAATTGGAAAGATACACATGAAACCGACACCTCACTCAAAAACAAATTGATTTAATTCCTCGCACCCGGGAGCCGGCCCTGGTCATATCACCCCTTAACAGTTAAGATAAACAGAAACACCCATGACGGTACACTGCTTAATTATTAAGTGGAAATCGTTAAGCTATTTTTAATTGCTATTATTCTCTACAGGGTGACTTGGCACGCAAAAAAATTTATCCAACATTATGGTGGCTATACCGAGATAACTTATTGCCCGCTAACACCATCTTTTATGGTTATGCACGTAGTAAAACATCTGTGGACCAAATCAAAGACAAATGCCATCGTTACATGAAGGTATTATAATCTTTCTGACAATTTTCCTGCTAATGCATAATCACTACATTGTAATTTAAAGGTACAACCAGGCGAGGAAGAGGCGTATGCTGAATTCTGGGAGCTAAACCATTACATTGCTGGTGGATATGATTCTCGAACTGATTTTGAGAAGCTTAATCAAGAATTGAGCTTGTTTGAAAAGGGGCCCATAGCAAATAGGTTATTTTATTTAGCTTTGCCTCCTTCAGTGTACGAGGCTGTTACTGTAAACATCCGACATGCTTGTATGGCATCAAAGTAAGATAATCGTATTTTGTTTTTAATTTAAAATGGAAAAATTTTTTTTTAAATATTAGAGGCTGGACAAGAATAATTGTAGAAAAACCATTTGGAAAAGATTTTGATTCTTCTCAAAAGCTCTCTGATCATTTATCTTCTCTATTTAATGAACAACAGTTATATCGCATTGACCATTATCTAGGAAAAGAGATGGTACAGAACCTCATGACATTACGGTAAGCATAGCAATTAAACTACAATTTTAAATTTTTAATTTAGCAAATTTTTCCAGGTTTGGTAATCGTATATTTAACCCCACATGGAATCGTGACAATATTGCGTCAATTCTGATTTCATTTAAAGAACCATTTGGAACAGAAGGACGTGGTGGTTATTTTGATGAATATGGTATAATACGTGACATAATGCAGAACCATTTGCTCCAAATTCTAACTCTTGTTGCTATGGAAAAACCGGCTTCCTGTCAACCAGACGATATTAGAAATGAAAAGGTAATAACATTAAACTTGAGTTGTCTCGTTAAAATTATTTTATTATCTCTTAAATTGTAGGTGAAAGTTTTGCGGTGCATTAAACCACTGGGAATTGATGATGTGGTTTTGGGTCAGTATGTGGGCGATCCAAACGGGGAAGGCGAGGCTGCATTAAGCTATTTAGATGATAAAACTGTTCCTAAAGGCTCAACTACGCCCACATTTGCCTTAGGTGTTTTACATATTAATAATGAACGATGGGATGGTGTTCCATTTATATTAAAATGTGGCAAAGGTAAATACTTTAAAAATCATTTCAATTTATTACATGTTTATTAGGCTTCCTAGACCATAGCCAAGGGACACTCGCTGCTTTCAAGGGGTGCTCTGTATGAAGAGTAAAATAAAAATTTTGAGAAATGAAATTATTTGTATAGTTTTGTTTACCGATTTCAAAAGCGTTTGTGCAACAAGCCTAAGCAGTACAGCTGTGTGAATCCCCACCCAGCATGGTAGGGGTCCTCTATTTGACCCCTGCCACCTGCTTTATTTTTTTTTAAATTAGTTTTTTGTATAATTTATTGTTGCATGACCTGCTACTGTTTATGCCCCCATTATAAAATATAATTTTTAAAAGTTGTTGACATTTGAAGTTTTGCAAAATGGACAGTCAATTATGAACACCCTGTGTAACAATCTGCTGTTGTCAGCATGCCACTGAATACATTAGGATGTCTTAATAGTCTGTGCAAAAAGCGATGGGCTAACGTTTTTGGTATCTAAAATATTAATTATGTGAAATTAGGAAACAAATGCCAAAATTTTTAAAAAGAGTCGACTAACTCGCAAACTAATAATTTTAAGATCATAGTACCTTAACACCTTTATATCTTGAATTAAATTTAGAATCCGAAAATGCAATAACATACAGGGTCAAGGGTGTACCATTTAAAATAACAAAGTAATGTGCTACACAGGCACACACCTAGTGTAATTGGTAATAATTTTAGGTTATGCAACAGTTAATTAACAACAACTTTTATTAATAAAAAAAGTTGATATCAATAGTTTAGGTAATAATAATGGGGCGACACATTATATGACTCATATGTAATTGCCTAAAATTCATGCTTTAATTATAATTTTTTGTATATAAATAAAACTTTTCATATTGAACAGCTGGTTGTTTTATTGGAACAGAACATAAATTATTCTCCAGATATAACGAATTCCAATAACTTAATTTTTCAGCTTTAAATGAAAGAAAAGCCGAAGTTCGTGTTCAATTCAAAGATGTGCCTGGAGACATTTTCGACGGTAAGCCGAAACGAAATGAACTTGTCATCAGAGTACAACCTGGTGAAGCATTATATGTTAAGCTTATGGTAAAGACTCCTGGAATGGCTTTTGATATGGAAGAAACCGAAATGGATCTGACTTATGGTAGTCGATATTCGGTAAGTTTGGTTTAGAAATAATAATTGTTTGGATTCGTAAAAATGTAATTTTAGAGCGTAAAGTTACCAGATGCATATGAACGTTTAATTCTTGATGTATTTTGTGGGTCACAAATGCATTTTGTTCGTTCAGATGAGTTGAGTGAAGCATGGCGGATATTTACACCGCTACTTCATCATATTGAAGGTCAAAAAGTACCGCCTATACCATATGTGTAAGAATTTTACTTTGTTTCAGTTATTAAATGTAAGATCGTATGAGTAATTAATTATTAATTTTTTAGGTATGGAAGCCGTGGACCAAAAGAAGCTGACGAGTTATTATACAGCAATAATTTCCAGTACACTGGTACCTATCAGTGGAAACCTGTTGACAATAGCAATGCTGGAAAATCATAAATTAAGATATTACATTCCACTTAAAAGCAATAAAATTGTTCTTTCCTTGTATTAAAACTTTTTTTAATATTTAGTTTTGTTGAAGACTACATGTTGTTGAGCTTTAAGACAAAATGTGATTTACAGTGTTGTTACTTAACGACTAGATTTATTTATATTTATAGGTATTAATTTTTGTGGATCACACTTTTTATTAAAGCACAAATTTTTAACTGTAAAGTTTCAAAATTTGTTTGTGAGGTGTTATTTTTGTTTTATTTATTTATTACACAAGAGATATTATAATAAAATGTTTGTATTGTACAATATGGCTTCTTTTTTCAATATTTAATTTAATTAATTAATCTGTACCACAAAATTATTAATATACTCTAATAAAATTATTTAAGACTACTGATTACATTTTATCTTAATGAATAGATAATGAAAAGAATTATGGCTCTATATTATAATTATAATCATAATGAAGTCTTGTATTCTCAAGCACACTCGGGACTGTTAATACTAAAAAACATTTCCATAATTTCAGGGGAGGGGGGACTCGGATACATGACTGTTCCAAGAGGGCTTTTATGAATTTAGGGCTTTAGTAAATATATTTTATGGTAAAGTGTAAAATTATGAAGTTTTCAGACTTTTACTAATTTATTTTTGTAATTTCCAACTAAATAAAATAACTTACTTAAAAGCTATTATTTCAAATAAAAAATATACCCCATTAATGTCTCAAGCAAAAAAAAATTAAATATGCTTTATGAAAGTCGCAAAACTTACCTTTTAAATTGCGTATTGATTTTATTGGTAAATTTCAAATTTTTATTTTTGACGTTTCTCAAGTTCTGATAAAAAAATAAATTTTTGTACAATCAGTTTAAAGGGCTGGCTTTCTTATGTTTATACAGTGATGTGATTTTACCGGTAAAATAAAAAACGGTAAGTAAAATCATTATTTTACCGGTAAAATACCGGTAAAATTAATTTCACGTCAAAAATGATGGATCATTGGATTCCTTATGAAAAACCATTTAGTTTGATACTAGATACTCGACAGGTCTACTTAATACTTGATACCAAAACACAAAAATACAATTATTTATAGTTTATATAAATATATTATAAATTATAAAAATATAACGGTTATGTAACTTACAGTTACAGTTATAATTATTAAAGTATACCTAAATTAAATACAAAGCAAAATGTGATAACGAAAATAAAAAATACGAAGATATAAATCGCAATAAACATAGAATAAAATAAACTTATGCATATAAACATAAAGTTAAACAAACTTAATAAATGTAATTGATGTAACTTTTAATAACAAAAATAAAAAATATTTAGTATATATTATTATATTATAATAAGATTGGTTTAAAGAAATTACTCTTTATTTAGGTTTCCTACCACAAAACATTTCTGACCCTTTCCAAGAAAAATAATGTTTTGTTTTGGAGTACGACGAATATCTGCGCCTGCGCGCGGCAATTCGAAATGATTTTACCATTTTACCGGTAAAATGTGATTTTACTTTACCGGTAAAATACCATTTTACCGATTGGTAAAATACCGAGACTCACATCACTGTGTTTATATAAACTTTTCGTCATGAAATAACCACGGGAGTTGCCTCCTTAAGTTGCACGTACTGTGGGAACACCCATAGATTGTAAATGTTATTTTTCGAGTATTGGAACCTAGATTTTACTAGCATTTTCCCGACGGTTGTGACTCACGTTTTGGTGTAAGGATTCACGACTGTTTATCTGTTGCTGGAACTGATAACTTTTCGAATTTGGAGTACTTTTGTTGCTATTTTGAGGTATTTTTCGCTCAATTTACCTTAACATGTTTGCTGCAGATATTATTTTAATGTGCGATAGGGGCCAGAGCAGCCCCGTACTAATTTGCACCACTGTGCGCTACGGGGTCTCTGTGTCCTGGAAGCTTACTAGTATATTAATATATGTCCAGCGTTGTAGACTGCGAGGAGTGACCGAGTTATAGGGGGCATATATATAATCTAGTAGGTAGTCGTTACAATTCACGGCCACAAGGGGCTTGTATGTCCCGTATTGCATTTATGAACTTGGTGAAGTATTATTATACCATTTATTTTATTTGCATTTAATTGCAGCGACAAAATACAACAATTAAAAATACAATGCTATTTATTTATTTACATTTTATTTTTATATAAAATTATTTTATAATTTTATTTTTATGTTTACTTCTACAAATTTTGTTTTAACACTTTAAACGCCACAATAAAGACAACGAAAACTTTTTACTGGGCCACGCATCATGTCTTGATAATAACCAATAATTTCGCCCTAAAAACCCCACCTAAGTATGTTTTTTTATTTGTATTACTCCTGAAGGTTTATGTAGAAATAATCTTAGTTAGCTTGTATCCTCCAAATTTATTTTCATGTACCTTATTTCGCTTATAATAATTTTCAAATAAAAGGTTCCGTTCAGAATGTCTTGAATATCTCAATACCAAAAAATATTTCCGGGGGCCACTGCGGCCGTATACGTCCGACAGTCACGTGGCCACCGAGCATAAGAACACTTTGTCATGTTACCAGGCCACCCGCAAAACAAGGATGCTGTATTTCTAGGCTGCAGATTTATATTTCCTATTATGTATCAGTCTACCGTCGGACGCCAGCGACCGACGAGGCCTGATAATAGTATGCGGTGTCGGACGCTTACGTCCGATGTGGCGCTGAACGTGTTAAACTAAATATTGTTTACCGAATGTATTTTGGTAGTCAATTCCCATACGCATTTGGACCCATGACCAGTTTGTGACCATCTTTTCCTGTGGGAACGTTTGTTTATACCATAATATAATCATTGTGATAAAAACATAGATAAAACTGGCTGGCATCAAATAAATATTAAAACAATAATTTCCTCTATTCCCCCCCCCCCCCCCGATTGCGTTGCATCCCTTACGAGCCGCTACCGATTGTTGTACGTAGATTAATATTGTGAAAGGAAAACCGTTACCATTTTTAATTTCTTGATAAAAATGTTTGACTTTCTATAGCACTTAAAAACACTACTCAATCTGTTTAATGTTTCTAGTATAAAAAACTGTTTGAAGTCTAGTAACATTACTAATACTTCAACAACAATATGTGGAAGTTGCTAAATTCACACAAAATTCTCAATGAACAAAATTAAACACTTCATACTTTAGTTATATTTATATACAACAACAATTATTATTTACACAGTATTTCACACAGTATGCTTTATAAGCAGACTATATATAGCAACAATTAAACTTATTTGTACCATAAACCTATCACGAAAACCTTACCATGTGTCTCTGCAAAATAAAATAAAATCAACAAATAAAAATCATTCGGAAGTTTGTTTATATATTGCATTTTAGTACCTCTACCTTACCAAAAGCTGTTACTTTATTGTGCTCTCAAGAAATTGAGTCTCGTGCCATTCAAATAGAGCTAGACACCATTGGCTGCTTTGGTTAGTATGAAAATCAAACTGTGTGCAGTCGGTTTATGATTGAATACTGATGTTTTTTTAAATATATAACATGAAAAATCATGAGTACATAATGCATAAATAGAATATACAGTTTACCAGATTTTATAGCAAAGTTTTCAGAAAATGTAGCAGATCCTGTATAAAGGCAAAGAAATGTTGCATTAGCACATACCAGGCCATCACCTAAGGCAATTATACACAAAGTAGGTAATTTTTTCAAAATCAAATTTTTTTTGGTAATGAATGTGTTGATTCATTATCATGTTTTATAAAAGGTAAAAGCATTATAGTCCAATAACACAAAAACATTTCAATCCGGATTTAAACAATTTGTCTCGATCTAAAGCAGATGAAAGTATGAAAAAAATTGATCAAATGTTTCAGTTTTATAGTTTACTGTACATAAATTGCCACACCCACTAATCATGTACAGGGTGGCCCATTTTCGACGTAGTATGTGGGTAACTTTATTAATTTATTAAATCTATGAAAAAATAATTTCCATCTTATTGAGCCAGTTTTCGATAACGAATTAAGAGTGGTGAAAACAAAAAAAGGTTAGTCATTTAAGTGTCACCCCACTATTATTTCGTATATTATTAAGAGTATCAAATTTGTTTTTTAAGAAATGTTGTTGATAATTAACTGCTGCGTAACCTAATATTATTACCATTTATACCCAGTGTTTGGTTATGCTTGTACAGCACATTACTTTGTTAATTTAAATGGAACACCCAGTATATTATTGCATTTATAGAGTCTACATTTAATTTTAGATATAAAAGTGTTAAGGTACTATAATCTTAAACTTTGTGGTTTTCAAGTTATTTATATATTGCAATTATTTAATGCAACAGTGTCAATCATTACTGTATCGAAAATGAGCCACCCACCGTTTTTGGTTGCAAAGAAAAACAAACCTGATAAATGGTTGTTAAGAAAGCATCAGGCAATCATCTATTTATGTTTAGTAAAATATAATTTTTGATATATTTTGCAATACATTAATTTTGTTTTAGATTTTTAACTGTCATAGGTAGAAATGTGACTGTGCACTTTGTATAATGTCAGTGTAAATGTTTGCCTTGCTATAAAATCCAGAAGGAACATAAACCATTAAATAAATGCAGTAACATTCAAATTATTAAAAGTTTGGAATGCAAAAATGAGCAAAACATTCTGCATGAAATCAGTGTTAGTTACGCAAACCACACTTCCATGCATTAACTAGTAAGTTACCAGGCTCTAATATCAGCTTGAAGGATGTGGTCAATTATTCGTTGGACCACCTCTGTGCTACTTGCTGTACCACCAAGATCTAAAGAAGAAGTAAATAAAATTAAAAATGAACCAAATATTTTGAAAATTTATTGTACCCGGTGTGTGCAGTTTGTCTTCACATATTGTCTTCCTTAAAGCATCTGAAATAAGTTCTGAATGTTGCTTATGACCTAAGTGGTCCAACATATCTATGCCAGCGCTTATCATTGCCACTGGATTTGCAATATTTTTCCCTGCGATGGCAGTGCCCGTGTTACGAGTTCCAGGTTCAAATACTGCATACTGTAAAAAATTAATCAATTAATTTCGTGTTCAATTTAGCGAAAATTTACGGTTTATATAATCCAAAAAAAAGACATACATAGTCACCATAATTTTTTCCCGACAACAATCCAGCTCCACCAACCAAACCACATACAACATTCGAAACAATAGTTCCATACAAATTTGTCATGATCATGACATCAAACTGGTGTGGGTTGGATACCAACTGCATACAACAATTGTCAATAATCATATCATTATGTTCAATGTCGGGATATTCTTTGGCAATTTTCTTGGACGTTTCCAAAAATAAACCATCCGACAATTTCCTGCGAAAACAAGTGATATACTGCACTTCAAATAAATTATTACAGTTAATTTACTTACATGATATTAGCTTTATGAATAGTGGTTATTTTTTTGCGGTTGTTTTTGCGTGCATATTCAAACGCAAATCTTGCAACTCGCTCTGAATTTGACTGAGTTACTACTTTCATGCTTTCTACTACACCATTAACACTCTAAAATTGTTAAAAAAACAATTTGATTTAGAAAACAAATATTTTTCAACTTTTCATAATTTTTTAAATCTAATTTAAATTAGTATATACAGGGTGTAACAGAGCACCCATTACACGAGGTATTCAGTAAAAATATTTATATATTTTTTGGGGCCCCAAAAAATGTATAAATATTTTTACTGAATACCTCGCGTACGATTTATATAAAAATTTTTTTATCCCATCCATCTAAGTTCAATTGTTTAGTCATAAAAGTTAATGTGTGGGTGGTCTGCTACACACTGTATATAAAACAAATTACCTCATGTTCAAGCATAGCATATTCTCCTTCTGTATTTTGTCGAATAATAATAATGTCGATATTAGCTTGTCTAGCAGGAATTCCTGGATATGAATGACAATGTAATGCATTGACATACAAGTCAAGTTCATTACGAATTGCCACATTTCGTGACAATATTGCAGTACTTTCACTGCGTGTCTCAATATTTCCTATAACATAGGCAAAATTGCTTATCAATTCCTATTTTGTTGAAACCAATAATATATTACCCTTAAGAGCAACACCATTTCTCTTTATTGACATAATGGCATACTCTAAATCCATCTTTTCATCATCGGGGTCAATTTCGACAACTTCAAAATCAATTGGTGCCCCAGCATACTTAAAAATTTCTTTTACATACACCATTAATTCGGGTCCTATACCACCACCTGGTAGCATTGTAACTGCATGCCGACCACCGTACAGTGCAATAGGTATTGGAGTCTACATGACATATCTTTATTAATTAACGTAACTTTAAAAAACTGATATATTACTTACTGTTTTCTTTACTAGAGGTTGCTTATGTTGAATTTCAAAATCAGAGAGTGTAGCAGGCGCAGCAGCAGTGGCAAGCTATAAGCAAACAGTAGTAATGTTTATTTATGTATAAGTATGCAATTATATTAATATTTGTTTTAATATCGTTTCAATACAGAAACTATTTAATGTTCTTTAATCAAAACAGAATGAATTGATTGCAATAATACTAATATATAATTAGACACTTTATTACATATCCAGCACAGCAAGTACTTTTCAAATTACTGAATACCTTCAATGATTTATTTATTCAAAAATTTTTACATAAGATAGTGTTCAATTTAGGATATTACAAAGTATTTTTGCAGTGTTTATACTTTTGTTAGAACCATGACTATTGGTGAAATTACGAATTAAGTCATATTTTTATATAAGTGGGAAGAATCCGTTAAATACTTAATGTATACGATTAGTTAATTTTTGTGCTCTTGGGTATAGAAGGTATATACAACGAAGATAATACCAATCTAGATATTATATCAATTTCGTTAGGAAAAATTACAAACCGTTCTAACAGCATTCTTATTCTGTAGTGTGAGAAGGCTGCATCCCTGTAAAAAGAATTCAGTACAATTAACACCTGGGACATTATTAGGTAATAGGTTATTCTTACCATTTCACGAATCTTTAGGTCCAAACCTCGTTTACTCAAAATTCTAGCAGCCATTTTTGATTAATCTCTGTAAAACACTTAAAACACTAGCTTAATAATTAAATTCTTCGCCTTTTCTTTAGAGTACTCTCTATTTTTGGTATTTTTAATCTGACAGTGACACTGACATTTAGAACCGCACGTCGTTACGCTGATAACAAAGATTAATGTATTACCGACATTGTCGTTGTGCTGAAAAGGTACATAGTGTTTAAGTTTAATTAAAGTATTATCTAGTAGAGAGCAGCAGCGCCAAACGCGGTAATTTTACAACACGGTTTAAGCTGTAAAGAAGGCGGCAAAGTTAGATATAGTAAACAAAACATAATTTTGTAATTGAAAGTATAGATATTCCTTACTTGCTATATGATTTTAAAATTTAATTATCTGATAACTATTTATCTTTACTCTGCTTCTACATAAATAATTGTGACGTAAATTTCCCTTCACAAAAGCAGATTCAGAAGTTCTGATGTACTGTTTAAAAGAAAATATTAAGTTAAAAAAATTGTTGCTCTTCTAGTTGATAGGTAAACTTTTTTACAATAATACTAATAGAAAGTTGCGGTTTGCATAGTTTTTCCTGACAGTTTATTTGTATATCTATCTCTATCTGTAAGCGACCGAATGGTGTTTTGCGTGGTTTTTCTCAGGTTTGGCCGCGCGTACTACACTTTGCCTAGACTTTGCCATACTTTAGAAATTGTTTCATATTATATTTTTTATAAGAATTTTTGTGTCAACGTTTAGACTATGATAACACATTCCTTGTCCAATCCGGAGGGTAGAAGACCTGCTTTTAAGTAGGACATTGATCCAAGCGAAAGGTCACTTGCGTGTTAGCATGTCGTAGTGCATTTAAAAACCGACTGCTGCAAAAAGAATTATTTTTTGATTGTTTTTTTTTCTAACATTCTTGAAATTGAAGGAAATCAGAGACAATACAGCATATTCACGATCAAAACTTTAGGTGTGAAAGGGAACATTTACACCTAAAATATAATTGTGCATCTTATTCTATTATCCCTCATGAGCAATTTAGCTTAAACAGAAATGTTATATTGTCCCACCTGTCTTCAGTCGAGTAGTTTTTGATTTTCAAAAATGATAGAGACCTTACAAAAAAATTAGGCAATTGTTTTACGCATATCTTTAACTTGTTCCTTACAAAATGTTTCTAGGTAATAGCAAATTTTAAATTGTATATTTGAAATTGTTTTGCATTTTTATTTTGATTTTTAGAGGTGCAGTTTTTTTTAATCAATCGTACCCTCAGTTACCAATTTCTTATAATTTTTTAGTACTTAAATATATTACATAATATTTCTTGTCTGTGTATATAAAAAGAACAAAAATGGAATGAAAAATTTATTAAAAGTTTTTCATTAAAATTGTCAAAATAAAATAGGCAAACATCAATGATAACTGTCTTATGTGTTGCCTAAACAGTAGGGTGTTTTGATTTTGTTCGTTTTTATTTAGTAAATTGTTTGTTAATTATTTCTGAAAATACATTGCGTACTCTTAAATCATTCATATGAGTTACCGAGCATTATTTACTTGAATAATAAGCTTTAGATAGTACCTCGATAGTCGATGTAACAATCACTGTAATACCTAACGCTGTGACAATCGAAAAAGTAAAATTTTCATTAAAGTATTATATTTCGAGACTTAATTTTTTGTAATATAAAGGGCTTGCGACTATATTTAGGAGAGGTTGTGGGCAACTAGACAGACAGTCGAAAAAAAAGTTTTTCTAAAGGCAAATAATTCGCTGCTTCAGCGCGCTACATAAATATTAAAAAGTGACTTAAGGTATAATAAATTTACAGGTTTTGGTAACGTACAAAGATGTGAAAAAAAACATGATTTTAGTATGTTACATATTTCCATTCAAGTGGTTAAAACTGTTGATGTGAAATTTTCTATAGAATTTAAAGGCAGTCAGGAAATAATGAAATTCTTATCTATGTGCGCTGCAATAGTAAACCTTTTGATATTTAACTAATTAAATTAAGTAACTAATTTAACATAAAGTATTGAAAAGGTAAGAATTTAATTATTGCCTGGATATGTTTAAATTCATTAGAAAATTCACATCACTAGTTTAAATCACTTCAATGGAAATGTGTAGCATACTAAAATCATGGTTTTTTCACATTCTTGTAAGTTACCAAAACTCATAAATTTATTACGGTTTAAGTCTCCTTTTAATGTTTTGTAGCACCCTGAAGAAGTTGGGAAATCTAGCGAAATATAGGCTTTTGGCATAAAGAATAATTTTTATTTTTTTTTACTGCCTGCTTACAACCTCTCCTGTCAGGTAACTTTTTGTGTTATTGGCCGGTCAGGGGGCCGACAGTGTGCACACAGTTGCCCGTTAATAGCTGCAACCATTCCATTAAAAACACCCGAAGGAGCATAAGCAGTAGCATTCCACCATGTATACAATAAAAAATTATTAATAAAACTCCATGTACACTTTATTTTAAAAAACAGTGAAATTTTAAAAAACCAGTTTAACCTTGCTGGGGTTCGGATCTGGCAATTACCTACGTCATACACGCAATTCCCAACCGAGCTATCCCGCTCCTTACAGTAAATGCTACAAACATGGGCCAAAAACATACACGACCCTTACGGCCGGAGTAGTATCCACCATATAATTATTAATGTTTTGGTAATATGCGAATGCTAGTCCTATTTAAAGGTAGGAAATAAAGTAAATTAATGTACCTTACAAGGGAACATGCGTATTAGCGCCTCCCGGGCGGTGTTTTCAATCTCGTGCAGATTTTGTTCCCGTTGATACCTAAGGAGTTGCTGTTTATTGCCGTAGAACTTATGGTTAATACGCACAGATGGCAGTAGATTTCAAATTAATAGTAGGGGTCATAACCCTTTAAGTAATAAATAATATGCACTATAAAGGAAATCAGTATTGATATATTGATTGGTTTGGACATGTGAGAAAAAGTAGTTTTAAATTATTTTTCTGAATGATTACAGGGGTAGCTATAGATTATTTTGAGTAGTTTATTTCCGGAGACTTGTTTTTTCCTAGTAGGTTGCAAAATTACGTAATTAGGACAGTGTCGCATTTCGGTCGGTGAAAAATGCTTAATCGAGCACTTCATTTAAAAATAAAACTCAGCGAAAATAATTTAAACTGGGTCTTTTACAACTACATTTTTTATTATTCAGTTACCAATAATTATTTCGCAGTGGCGATCATTCGCCCAGGTTTTTGTGAAGTCAATGACCTGTTAAATTCCTAATATTGTGAATAAAACGTAAACAAACGAGATAGTTCAAATATAGACCAGTTTTTAAAGTATGCATGAGCTTGGTAAATGTATATTCCTGTTTAATTAGTTTAATTGCGTTTAATAAGATAGTTAATAGAATGGAAATCAGCGAAGAAAAAGATACTTTCTTCAAAATTTAATATTTACCGCCTACTTGGCGCTTGCGCGCTGGGAAGTGAGTCACTGAGCGCTTTGCAGCGGAACCATGCGGAACTAACAGTTGCTTAGAAAGTATGGCTGTAAAATAACCAAATTTCTTTGTTTTAAATGAACGGTTTAGTAATTGATCTCAACTGGAGGGTGTTTGTGCTGGTCAAGACTGTTGTGTTTGGAAATGTTGTATATTGGACTTGACGAAGAGTAACACCATGAACTTTAGGTAACTTTTTAAATTCGATCGTAGCAGTGGTGCGTGAATGGTTTGTGTTTGCTTGGTTCGCTCTAATGATTGGCCATCAACCTTGTGAAATCTAATAATGCGTTGGCTGGGCGCAAGAAATGACTAGTGCTGCTGTTGCAAATTGCATCAAGATGCCCCTTTCGCGTACTCACCCCTTCTCGGTCCCTTCATCACACACATACATCCAGGATGGGGGTAGTTTGCCACCTTTGAAAATGAAGGATCAGAGCCCCCCAACAGTGACCACGGCTTCCGCTGTGCTGCCGGATCTACAAAGCAATCCCTGCAGCCTTCAGTGCATGAGCAACCCTTGCACTTTGCATTGCATGCAGACCCACATAATCGGTCGTGCAATAAAGGGCCCCACACCACCGAATATCCAGCAACAGCAACAACAAGATAAGCCCAAGACGATGGTTGCAACGCCAGAACAAGTCATGAAGCTTTATATGAACAAGTTAACGCCGTATGAACACCAGGAAATTTTTAATTATCCACAGATATATTTCATCGGAGCCAATGCGAAGAAACGACCAGGAATCATTGGCAGTCCCAATAACTGCGATTATGACAATGATCAAGGCTCGTACATTCATATTCCCCATGATCATGTTGCGTACCGCTATGAGGTCTTAAAAGTAATAGGAAAAGGTTCATTCGGACAGGTAGTGAAGGCCTACGATCACAAAACGCACACACACGTTGCTTTGAAGATGGTGCGTAATGAGAAGCGTTTTCATAGACAAGCGCAGGAAGAAATTCGCATTTTGGAACACCTTCGAAAACAAGACAAAGACAACACCATGAATATCATTCACATGCTCGACTCATTTACATTTCGTAATCACATGTGTATCACATTCGAATTGCTCTCCATTAATCTGTATGAGCTCATCAAGAAGAACAAGTTTCAGGGCTTCAGTTTACAATTAGTTCGCAAATTCAGCCACTCGCTTCTTCAGTGCTTGGATGCCTTAAATCGTAACAAAATCATTCATTGCGATATGAAACCAGAAAATGTACTTCTCAAGCAGCAAGGCCGTAGTGGACTTAAGGTAAGTCAGTTATAGCCGAATCATAACATAACTTCAGCTATTAACACCTCACTTCATAACCATTCGCTTTGTAATTTTTCTAGGAGTAGTAATTCAACATATCACGTTTTTCGACGTTATTCATGACTTATTCATTTGTTCCTATTTTACGTATTTGATCACTTTTATCACCTTAGATTATTTATACTTGTGTTGGAAAAAATTGCCTGATTTTAAAATTGATATTATAATTTAAATATCGATACATATGAGTGTGGTCTTATCACAAAAGATGTGGGGTTCGATTTCCCACAGGAACAAAAAATGCAACAATCAAAAATTATGCAGAAATCTGCCACACAACTCCCCAAATCGGTGTAGGCAGCCATGGAATTTTAATGCCTGAAACCTTCTCTGGGATTTAGTCGTTCGGATTCGACGTTAAACTGTAGGTCCCCCATACTCCACCTCGGCGCTAAGGAGAATATGTGGCAAAGGAGAGCACGGAGTCTATTAATGGGATGTAAAGGCTGATTACAATGAGCAATTTAATTTAAATGTAAATTTTTATAACCTGTTTTATCAAATATTTTACTACAGTATATTAATTTGTAAATCTTAGAAATTCAAATAGGGCGTCACAGAGAAATTAAATGTAAACAGTATTTCATGGCGACTCGATTTTTCACAAAAAGTGTGTTGTTAATCGTTGAATTTGGCAACTGTGAACGAGTATACCATTTTTCTATAATTTTGTATTAAGAAAAAGTTTTTCTAGTCAAAATTTAGAAATTTTTTAATGTAAATTTAAGTAAATTATCGCTAGTAAAACACCCATACAAAATTTGAATAAAATGTCTTAATTTATGGCGAAGATATTAATTAACACGTAACTAAAATGTACCATCTTCGAGAGACTGTAACACCTTAAGGAATTAGTTTAGGGTATATGTTCATCGGAACTTTTTCTCTTAAAATGATGTAAAAATTCACCTCCCAAAGTTTGTTGGTGTAATTTTACGATACATATAATTACTATACAGAGTGGTCCGACACTTGTTACACCCTATATAATTTTGGAACCGGTCGAAATACAAAAAATAATTATTAATAAAAGTTTTTTGATAACGTTTCATGCATACTTCAAAAAAAAATTTTAATAATGCTGTAAGCGTGATGCGATCATCGTTTGTTTTTTAATAGTACTTACCTTGACCATTTTTTGCGCTGATTCGATAAAGAATTTTTTCTCTACTATTCAATGGTATAAGACTTTTACACTTCACGTGACAAAATTGTGGAGTAAAATGCGAAATCATGAAACTGCTTCCTATGCCAAGATGTATCACAATTTCGATTAATCTATCCTGGTATATTCATTAAGTCTTTATTCTTAGAGTCTGCATTTTTTGTACCATGCATGTCTTAATTTTTTGTGCCTTTTTTTTTATATTTGATTTTGTGTAACACAAACTTTGAGGTTCAAAAGATGTGTAAGTATTTATACTTGGTAAAATCATAATCTCGGCCAACCATTGTATTGAATACTAGAAAGTTTTTGGTTTTGCAGAGTTTATTTCGGTTTCTTTTTGACATAATAATAATTATAAGTTTGTAGAATTGAAGTAAGAATATTCTCAACATCTTGCAGTATTATGCGTTTAATATTTTTTAATCTTTTGCCAAATAATTCATTTACCTGCTATTCATAAGTTATTATAATTAATTTACATAAATGGAATTCCAAATTATATCATGGTGTACAGGGTGTTCCGAAGTTCACGGATCGTGGACGGTATTCTACGAAGATAACTGAACAAAAAAGTTCCAGTACTTTTTTTTATTCAACCAATAGTTTTGGAGTTATTCAAGTTTTGAAAAATCTGATGATAGAAAGGAAAACTTTCATACTTAAATTTAAGTGTTGGATCAAGTACTGAAAATCATTCCATGAAAAATTACGACATAGTTCAAACGATAATTGAGAAGAAAAATTAAAGTGTCTGAAAAACTCAAATTTACGTGTTCAGTTAAGCAGTGGCACAGTATTAGATGTTGAAAACGGCACGTCATTATTTATTTGTTTTATAGTTCATTTGTTTAAATTTAGTTCTAAAGTGCGACAGAATGACGAATTATTGGAACCAAGAGTATTATATGCTAATAGCACTGCGGGCTTCTAATAAACAAGCAGGACAAGCGGTATGTTTATACGTAGCCATTCTTTCGCACTTTGAATTGATTTCAACATAATAAGTGACATTGCACAAGGAAAAATTAGGAACTAAATTCAAACAAATGACGAACTATGAAACAAATAAATAATGACGTGCTGTTTTTAACAGCAAATAGCGTGCCACTGCTTAATTGAACACGTAATTTTGACACTTTAAACGACATTTGTAATTTTTCTTCTGTTTTCGTTATTAAGTATCTCTTGTTTTTGTAATGTATCATATATTTATTTTCAGTACTTGACACTCAAATTTGAGTTTGAATGTTTTAGTTTTATTATTTTAACATTATTCAAAACTTTAATAACTCCAAAACTATTAGTCGAATAGAACTTTTTGTTTAGTTTTTATGGTAGAATACCATCCCACAGTCCGTGTTTCGGAACACTTTGTATGAGTAGCTTGTATCTTTATAAACTTCAATGCCAGACGATTATTAAATGCCATAAAATTGATATTTATATGTACAGGGTGGCTACTATTTACTATATGAGTAACTTGGCTAGAATTCAAGTTTTAAAAGAAATCGTTTGTGTTTTATTGGCTCAATTTTTTATGACGAATTTAATGGCGAAAAAAAAAATTTCTCGTCTACATCGAAAAGTGAAATTTTAAACATTTTTACTAGGTGCTATAACTTGATTTCTAAAAATTTAAAAGATAGGTTTTTAATAGCACGTCACTGTAATCTACACAAAAAATTTTATTAAAAACCTGTACAAGATTTAACAAAAATGGTGGGCTGGCTATACATGGACGTATTGTACTCACTGAAATCATCAAAACAGTTCTTGTAAACGTGATTCTGATGGGAGCTAGGGCCCCCTAAAGGGGGCGAATGAAATTTAAGTTTTATTTAATATCTCAGACGCCTTTTAATATAAAGTAATGACATTTGCCACACGGTTTACTACTAGTAAGTGCTGATATCTAACACTGAGGGGTAAACCGCGCTTTAAAATGTTATACACGTACTTCTATTAACACAGATACTTCCACATACTTCTACTTGTAGTTTAGCATACTTCCATGTACTTCCACTTACTTCCACATACTTCCTCTTCCACTTACTTTCACATACTTCTATGTACTTCCACTTACTTCCACCATACTTCCACTTAGTTAAGCCAGTCCATCATTTTTGTTAGACTGTGTATATCCTTTGTAGGTTTTTGACTGTTGTTCCAAAGCAAAAGAAAATTTTCAATTTTTAATGAAACTAATGAGTTCGCCATAAAAATTGCTCCAATAGCAATGATCTTGTTTTTTTTTTAAGTTTTAGTGTAAATTTCCTCATATCCTGCTTTGAAAATGGGGCACTCGTCGGCGGTAATAGTTACGAACTCTTCAAAACGAGCGAAGCACTTCGCGTGGTCTTTCCTGTATATCTCATATATTCAAAAGTATTTTATTATTAACGTTTTACGCCCTTACATTGACTACAATAACATCCCACCACTCTTACAACTGTAACGAAAGCATAGCTGAATAATAAAAAAATAATTGTACGATACTACAGCTTTCATATACAGGGTGTTTGAAATTAGCGGGGCACCATTGCTAACTTCGTTATTATTGGAGCTACTATGAAGTCGGTTAAATTAACAAAGTATAACGATTTGTTAAAATCGGGCATTTACAAATTAAATTGTTCGCATTGTAATTCGGTTTATATAGGCCAGACAATTAGAAATTTTGATATTAGGTATAAAGAACACGTACGTTGTTACAAATACAAACACCCACATAAATCCAACTACGCTAAACACTTACTAGAACAAAATCATTCAATGACATCTAATAACACCATAAAATGTTTACACTTTTGTGATGATAAACGTAAATTATATATACTAGAAGCTTTTGAAATTCACAAACATTTAAAAACTGTACCGTTAATGAATGAGCAAATTGATCTGTTAAATTCTCCTCTACTGGACATTTTGGAATAAGAAATCAAGTCATCTGCAGACGATTACCAAGATAAGTAAAAAAGATCTATTGCTATAACAACACTAACTGTTTACTTTCATATAACCTTTGACAATGGCATGTAAACATGCCGAAATACGTATAAGGTTTAAATAAATAGATATTGTTAAAGTAATTAAGTATTTTATATACAAATACTCATTAAAGTATAACGGTTTTTTTGTACTGATTATGATGCTTTATCAAGAAAAGACAATTATACGCCTTCTTTTTGAGATATTCCATAAAATAGTTTTTGCTTGAAAATTGAACATGCTGTGTTTTTGCATATTCCGAAAGAAAATTTAAAGCTGAATAAAAAAGTTCTACTGCAATAGTAATCTAAAGTGGATAATAAAAAAGTTATTAGCGAAATTCTTGTATGGCTAGCATCAAATTGCTTCATACATTTGATGATAAACGCCATAAGTAATCGTCTATAACTTTTTTATTATTCACTTTAGTCTTTAGGTTACCACTGCATACAAACTTTTATATTGAGAATATAGTTTTCTTTCAGAATATCGAAAAATATACAGGGTGATCTGTTTAAAAAAATGTTGTTTTAATGAATAACTCCTAAATGCGACGTTAAATTGTTTCTTTAATTACATCATTGTAATCGACGTAAAAAACTGTATTACTTTGCTAATTTAACCGACTTCGTAGGTTATAATAACGAAGTTAGCAATGGTGCCCCGATAATTTCAAACACCCTGTATAAATAGCAGTATGAAATCTTCAATTTTTTTAATGGTGGTTATAAAGGGATAACGTGAAGATAACTAATAGTCCGAATAAAATCTTTCAGTTTTTCTACTGTTGGTTCTAAACAGAAAAAGTGGTGTAGCAAAGTATGACTCGTTTTAACAGGTAGCTGTGTAATTCAGTCAGACGCTTTGAGACCTGTATACTTCAGTCTAAGCGTGGGTCTCTCCCAGGCTTCAGAGAAAAATATGTAAAGTGGTATGCAGTATGCTGAAATTTTTGCAAGTTTTTGGCAGAAAAAAATTTTTATAATTATTTTTTTTGTAAAAGATTTGTGGGAATTAAAGAAAACTAAAAACGACAGGAGAAATTCGTTCGCCACAAATGGGGTGGGAAGGAGAAAATAGTCCCGTCGAAATATTGCCGCACCTAAAAATTAAGTTGTAAATCTTATTCTACTATCACTCATGAGCAATTTAGGTTAAACAAAATTTATTTTATCTCCTTTCGTGTATTGAATAAAGAGGCTTGCATTTTCGATTTTCAAAATTTCTTAGATAGAAGTCATCCCTAAGTGTATTATCCTATAGAATTAAAATAAATTATGCAGCCAGTTTTTGAGTATTTTTTTTAATTTTTAAAATTTTTTTTTCTTTTCGCAGTTTTAGTAATACAAAAAATGCTCGCAGTTTGTAACACTGTGTACCTCTAGGGCATTTTCATTATCAAATTGCATCTTGATCTGATATCGCGTATTTGAGTAAATAGGCGTTGAAACCAAAATACTAAAAAAATCGTAGCAGGCGTCGCATATATATTAGCGGGGTGGGACATGCACCAAATGATAGCTCATCTCCAGCTCTATAAGCCTACAAAATTCAACAACAATCGAGTGACCAGTGTTTGAGCAATTTTTTTTTTGAAATTCAAAATTTTTAATTTTTTACTTAAGTTTCCATGCGTTTGTAAATTCTCGTACATATGTAATATTATGTCCTCTCTAAAGCTACCACAGTACCCAATTTAACCGGTGTTAAAATCAAAATTTTCACAAAATTGTAGTGGCTGCAAATTTGACGCTGGAAAGTTCGGAAAGAAGCATTGGATTTGTTTTAATCTTATATCAGATTTCGTTTTAAAATTAAAAAAGTTCGCTTTCTAAACAAAATGCTACCAAAACAAACATGTCTAACTTCCGCTTCATCGGACCATCCGTTCCGGAGTTATGGGACGCACCCACCCACAGACAAATTTTTTATAAACAACTTTTTTGGTTTCCTGGAGATCCAAAAGATGTATTTCCGTTAAAATCTCGAATTGGAAAATTTTCATGAAATTAATATACTGAAAGTATAGGAAAGTAAAAATTTCAAAAGAAGCCGTTAAGTTTCTGCTGCTATTCTTTGGTGTCTCGGAGTGGTAGCTTTAATTTATATATACTTATATATTTGTATTAATTCTTACTAGAAGTTGTATAGGGAGCAAACAACTTTTATCTCTTGTTTGTATTTTAATTAGTGTCTTTTATGTTCCAACTCAGATAAAAATTTAAAAATAATTATTTAGCATGTACAGAAAGGTGAAGCACTTTTTTTCGTTTATTTGAAGTGAAATGGCACAAATATGCATATTTAGACATACTTTCATTTATTTTATATTCATTTGTGCTGGTAAACTCTTTTTTATAATTTCTAAAACCGTAATGAGGCTTGAATATGAATCAGATTTTGAAATAAAATTATTTTTATTATTATTAATAAATGTTTATTATAACAGTGAATTACTAAAGGGCGATTCAACAATCAGATAAGTCTTCCTGTGTTAATACTTGGAATTTGTAATCAATAATAATCTAGGTTTAAACAAAGTTTTTAATAACAATTGTATTTAGTAAGGGAATAACATGTGCCAAATAAAATTAATAAAGTACACCTTATCACAAGTTTTTCGTTATTACTTTCCTATACTTTCAGTATTGATTTCATGAAAATTTTCGAACTTAGATTTTGACGGAAATGCACGTTTTGGACCTCCAGGAACCCAAAAAGGTGGTTTTAAAAAAATGTCTGTTCGGTGGGTGAGTGGGTATGTCTGTGGTGCATCATAACTACCAGAAAGATGGTCGAATTTCGATGAGCTATGGAATCTGGGCGTTTATCAAATATTAACCGCCATAATAAGCTTTTTTAAAAAATCCGAAATCGGAAGCGGAAGTTAGACATGTTTTTTTGTGGCACCCGGAAAACAAATTTTCTAAATCTGAAATTACGATTTTTTTATAATTTTGATTTATCGCTGTATTACTCAAAAACAAGTTGACAGATCGGGATCAACTTTATTTTTCTTAATGGTCCTATAATGACACAATGGCACTGTCCACAAAAGTTTTGAAAAGGTAAAATCTATAAACTGAATGTTACCAATATTTTGGTATTTAAAAAAATATATTGCTCGAAAACTGGCAACACGATTTTTTTAAATTGTGTAAGCTCATAGAGCTTGAGATGAGCTACAATTTGGTTCGTATCTCAGGTCGCAAATTTCTTTGTAGCCTTCTATGAATTTTTTTAAATCGAAAATTGTACCTCTCTCTGTTTAAGCTACGTTGCTCATAAGTAATAGTAGCATAGGATTTAGAAATTTATTTTTAGGTACGGTAATATTTTGGTTGGTTAATTTTCCACCCCTTTTACTAATTTTGGCGAAAAAGTCATGCGTGTTGGTATTTTTTAAACCACGAGGAATCTTATTGCAAAAAAACGATTTTTGTTGTCAAAAAATAATTTCCGTTGCAACTTAATCAGCATAGGAACATCGATGCCAACTTAAGAGTGCACAAGGTCGACAGCGAAACAGGTAGTGCGTAAGAGATGAACATAGTAGAACTACATCGTGATCGACAGAAGCTGACCGCTGCAGCGTACGGCACCACCATGAAATTTGCTACTCACGTAGTTTATGAGTTATGACTAGGGCTAGGCGATATTGAAAATTCATTATCGAATATCTATAATATCGATATAATTGATACCGATATTACCGATAATATCGGTATCAATAATATCGATAATATCGACAACATCGAAAATATCGATAAATCGACATATCCATATTACCGATAATGTTGATAATGTCGATAATACCGATAGTATCAATGATATTGATAGTATCAATAGTATGATAATGATAATATCGCTAGATTAAGGATACTACCGACAGTAATTTCGATATATTATCTATAATATCGATATTATAAATGTCAACATTACCACTACCACGACTTATTTCTTTCGTAATTCTTTTAAATTGTATATCACACGTGTTCTTGTAAACAGTTCTTAATTCTTCTCTTCTTATAGTTCCATACCCTATTCAGGGCGTTGGCTACCTCTCTCCTATGTCTGTTTGGTGCGCGGCGATAGATAATTTGCACAGACAGACATAGGGGACCTACAGTTTAACGTGGGCTCCGAACCACAGGAAGTGCATGCACTTCTTCTCCAGTGAGGTTTTCCTGGGGAAGATCCACCTCGCTAGTTTCCCGTTGCCTTGCGAGGGAGAACGACCGGGCCGGGGATCGAACCCGGATCCGCTGCATTGGTAGCCCGCGCTCTTACCACAGCTACGGCCGCTCTCGTTCTTAATTAGATATGTTGTAATTGTTGTGATTAGATATGTAAAAGTTATTATTTTGTATAAAAGTATAGGAAAATCCAGGCGAAATGCTTTGTTCAATTTTTGTGATGACGTACATAGGTTTCAGGTAAATTGTGGTCTGAAATAAAATTTATAATTTGCAGCTACAGAAAGCTGTACCATAAGAGACTTGAATATAATGAATTGGTTACTTTTGGTTTCCTTTTATGGTGATGTTACGATATTTGCTTGTTTGTTGCGAGATACTCTTAATTTTTTTATTTAAATTGTTGGCTAAAATAAAATGCAAATTTTATCAGACAAACAAGATCACCCGTCATGTCAATTAATTTAAATTGCAACTCATACAGGGTGAGTCACTAAGGCTGCGATGGTCGATATATCCTTTATGATTTAATAATATAGAAAGAAATTTCAAATAAAAGTTGTAGGGGATCAAGAGGGTCAGATTTTAAAATTATACTATACAGGGTCTCCACATATTATAAGAGTGACGTAGAAAATTTAAGTTTTTTTTAAATAGAATTTTAAAAACGCCCTGTATAGTATATTTTTACATATTCTCATTCGCCTGTTAATTGTCGTTCTGAATATGTTGCGCATCCGTAGGCTGTTCACAATATAATATTCTATTACGAACTGATAGCTTATTTTTGCGTAAAGGCGTTAAAACCATAATTTAAAAAAATCATAGAAGGCTTTACAGAAAAATTAGCGGATTGAGAGACGAACCAAACTGTAGTTCATCTCGAGCTCTATGAACCTGCTAAATTTACACAAAACTGTGTGGCCAGGTTTTGAGCAATATTTATTTTTAAATTTCCAAAAATTTTGAAATAATTTTTACTTTACAGTTTTCATGCGTTTAAAAATTCGTTCATAGTAATATGCCAACTGGTTTTTGAGTAATAACACGCTAAAGTCAAAATTTTTACAAAATCGTAGCGGTCGCCATTTTCAATGTAGAAAGTTCGATAAAAAAGCGTTGGATTTCCCCTTAACTCTTTCAGGGACGGAAAATTCACCTAAAATATTACCCGTGAGGTACGTAAATTTTTTCGGTTGAAATTATTGAAATAGCTGTACTAGTTGTACTGCATAGGAGTGAAGTGGCCTTATAAAAGTTACAAATTAAAACTGTTATCAGTAGATCTATAGATAAGGGGTGGTTTATTTTTTAGACCACCGTACTTCACAAACAAATCCCTTTTCAGAAACACTTTATTTATTATTAACATTTAATTATATTACATAGTATTTTAATAAAATAACTTATTGTTTCCTGTGATAAGATTGAAAGCATGTTTTATATTTCCTCAAACAAAGTGGTATCTTATACAAACCCTACACTGCCAATTTGTACGTACATCTTTTTTCTTTATACTGCAATAACCACATCTGCGGCGTGTAGTGCGTAGTGGTTGGTGAGCACTTTCTGCCAATCTTACTGCTTCTGGTTGAGTAGGTTTATGTTTTTTTATAGGAATTGTAAACTCTATAGGTAACGACATTGTTCTAACCATTCTGTTGGCGGACAACCCTTCAACAATTATGAGACTATCACTCATCTGATCTTCCTTATCACTGCCACTGTAATTTTCAGATTCTAAATCCGAAGGGATAGCGGCCCAATCTTCTCCAATCTTGTCCACTTCCTCATATAATTCTTCCTCGGTGATATTAACTAATCTGAAGGGTAAAGACTCCAATCTCGAGCGCTTCATTTTTTAAGTATAAAAGGATGCTGGTGCAAATAATGAACTCTAAAATTACAAAGGCAAATTTAGTTCTACAATAACAAATTTTGATAATCAAATTCGCATATTACCTTCTAAACCACTATATAACACTGTTTAACTAACAGATTTTTTATCCACACTCGAAATACACATTAAAAACGAAATACAAACACACCGGAAAGCGCCTACTGCATATCAACAAAGATTGTGCAATATTGTGACTTGATTAATATAGCTAGGGCAGTTTCCGCGGCTGACATCTGATCTGGTTCAACCAATGAAGTGTCTCCACCGGTGGTTCATGAAATAAACCCGTATACATTTCACCACCAGCCTCAAATATAGGTGGTACAATCTCTGTCCCAGCATACCGCAGACAGCCAAAAAAAGGTGGTTTAAATTGTCATCCACCATACTCGAAAGAGTTAAGGTATTCTATCAGATGACGTTTTCTGATTTGATAAAATCGTTTTCCCAAAAAATGTTACCAAGAAAACATGTCTAACTTACGCTTCCGGTTTCGGATTTTTTCAAAAGCTTATTTTGAATTTTCGATATACTACCAAATTCCGAAGCGCACCAAACTCGGACTATCCGTTCTCAAGTTATGAGCCGTCACATACACACGCACACATTTAGACATATTTTTGAAAGCCACTTTTTTGGGTTGTACGTCTAAAATGTGTATTTCCGTCATATTCTCGAAATCGAGCAATTTCATGAAATCAATACTTCCCTATATTGAAAGTATAGGAAAGTAAAAAACGTTTTACAGACCATTTCAAGCACGTACAATTAAACTTACACTCAAAATGTAAAAACGTTCTAATGTAGTTTTAAAAGAAATTCATGACATGACATTTTTTTGAGTAATAATATTTTTCCAAAATTAAATAAATCATTTTGTACACCATCTCAAGCTCTGCTATTTGCCAATAATATTTTTGAAAGTAAAAGGGAAACCTTTATATAGGGAAATATGGTGTACACAATCTATTGTCGTGATTTGCCACTTGAACAGTGCAAAAATTTCTAGCCGTCATGACTCATTTTTTTTAAAAATTAGAACGTCCTGTATATTTCTTAATAGTTAGATAGCTTTTTGCGTCCTATAAATTTTATGAACCAAAAAAATAGCTTAGAACCAACGGTTTTCGAGAAAATTAGATTCCAAGGAACAAATGCGGTAGTTTCTAGAAATCCAGATATCAAATTTTTGCACCTTTGCAACCTTCAACACCCCATATGACCAAATTCGATTTTAAAGCACCTGGAGGATAGTACATGGTCTTGCCTAACATTTAACAGTAAAATTTTGTTTATTTTTCTGGAAATATGACTCCTGCAGATTATTTATATTATAGGCGAGGTGTGCCATGTAAAATTTTTCGAAAACAGTTGAAGAACTTGGCAACGCAGCAACGGAATTTCAAAAACAAAACACACCCAGAAAGGCAATTAACATGCGAATAAGAATGTACAAAAATATACAGGGTGTTCTATTAAAAAAAAATAGTTTCGTATGCCACTTTTATGAAGAACCCCCTGTATATTTGAAAATAATTTAACAATGTGGTCTTCTTGGTTTGTTACAACTTTTGTTTGAAAAATGTTTCTGTATTTTAATAGTACAGGAGATATAGACCGCCATGGCCTCATTGTCTCACTCTGTATCAGTTTCTATTTGCTGTGGTTAATGTTAAACAAAAATATGATTTACAATTTTACGGGAGTTAGAATAAATTATTTTTTGTTTATCAAAGGATTTGAAAAAGCAATAAATACAAAAGTATGTAGCTTATTGTTCCTTACAAAGAGGTAATATTTGTTTTGTTAAAATTCTTTGGGACTTTTCTCCACGTGGTTCTTTATTTAGCCTTTTATATTAATGTCAAGGGCAATTTGAGTAAAATTTCGAATCCAGTATTACGAATTATTTTCAATAAAACGTAAAAGAAGAAATCAATTTGAATTTCATTTGGCGAATGTTTGAATGAAATAAATACCTACATTTGCATTGCCTCTGTTATATACGTTTAAAGTATGCAGTTGTTTATTAGTTGATACTCAATCGACCTGTTGTTTAGTCTCGCCAACTAATTTGATTAGTCACATAACTTCAACAAGTCAGTACTAGGTACTTGATAATCATTCCAAGTTTTATCTGACGCCAAATAAGGCTCGGGTTATGCACATTACGAATAAATGTAAACATAATGCTTATTGTACTTGATTATACATT
This sequence comes from Ctenicera cuprea, assembly GCA_958336395.1. Lineage (NCBI taxonomy): Eukaryota > Metazoa > Arthropoda > Insecta > Coleoptera > Elateridae > Ctenicera > Ctenicera cuprea. The sequence goes on from OY284496.1 coordinate 2,140,326, forward strand.
TAAAAGCTATGCAGTAATATTTTGTTCTTGTCTGTTATCAGAATTACGTTTTCTAGAACCTCCTGATCAGTGGCGGTCCGTCCTATTAGGCAGGGTAGGCAATAAAAAAAAGTTACTTTTACACAGTTTTTACGTTTTAACATCACCGCGTAACATTAAAAATTAGGCGCCAAATAAATAGACCGTTGCCTTTAAACACGGTTTCACATACGCGAAAACCGAGCTTACCGGGCCGAATGGTTTCAGCTACGACACAATCAACCAATCCATTATTAATACGTTTGCATGTACATTAATAAAAAAATGCAATGATCAGATACAAAAAGATAGTAGGGATTTCAGAACGCAATAAGCACGGCAAAGGCACGGCCTTTGTAGTGTTATCGGTCAAGATTTCAGGGAAGATAAACAGTAGTATGTCATTTAACAATAATGAAAAAAAGTTGTGATAGCAAAGTTTTTAAAATATAACCCGCTCGGGATTCGAACTCTCGATCAACCTATGTCTCACAACACTGTACACGCATTCTAGCACTGAGCCACGGCGTTTGTTAATAGCAGACGTTAAAATATGGAACACAGTAGGTGGTCCAAGAAACCCAGTAAGTGTTTTAAAAAATTGTCCATCTGTGAGTGGGTGGGTGCGTGCGTGCGTGCGTGCGTGCGTGCGTGCGTTCGTTCGTTCGTTCGTTCGTTCGTTCGTTCGTTCGTTCGTTCGTTCGTTCGTTCGTTCGTTCGTTCGTTCGTTCCTTCGTTCCTTCGTTCGTTCGTTCGTTCGTTCGTTCGTTCTCTTGTATCTCTGAAACCCCCTCGTTTGATTTTTTATTTTGCAGTGGGCTCTAGTGAAGCTGTAAGGCAATTTTATTAAATATAAAAGCATTCATTTTGTAAACTTGAAACTTTGTATAGGAAATAATTTTTAAAGGAAATGTGGCAATAATTAATGAACATCAAGTTTTATGATAGATTTTATTTGAACTGATTCAAGTCTCGAAAGTTCTTCAAAAACTTTATTGCTAACAAACGTGGAACATTTAAGTTTTAAGTTGTTTATGCTTATTGAATTATAGGTCGTTGCCGTTTGAGTTCGCCCTTCTGCGCTTTGTTAAATTAGAATCCTTGGTCCTTTCTAGTTCTGATTTAAGGCCGAAGGAGCTCTATTTATACCCTGTGTCAAGATTAACTTGCTTCTATTTTTCACACAGTTTGGCCATCGTTACAGTTTATGTAATACGCAATCCAAGAGCCGTACTGTGTTTAAAACTAGCTCTATTAACATTAATTACGTTTTAAGCTTGGAGTATTAAAACAGTTTTGGTGCCGTTTGTGACAGTATTTGACTTTTTTATTTGCTGCTTCTATTGATATGTTTTTTAATGAATAAAATATGAAAATGCATGTTATTACTGAGCTGGTAGAATTTTGCGCCAACCTAAGGATTTAATGTTGGCATCCACATGAAATATTCGATTGACTTCCTACATTTTGGCCTTGTTTAGTTTCCTGACATTAAGGGGTTTTTTGTCATTTTGCCATCATTTATTATTAAACCTCAATTTAAAAATATAATTACAGAATATTCAAATAATGGCCCAAAGTTCTGCTAACGTTTTTTATTTATCCTATATTTCTTTTAAAATTTCTTGTATTAATTATTTCAGCAACATGTGTTTCCACTTTTAATCAAGATTATTAATTACTTGCCACGACAGGTATTCGTCCCACTTCTGTGTGAGATCCTTCTGTTTGTAGAAAAAGTATTAAGTAGTTGCAGTTATTTTATAGACTTATAGTAATGCATTGTTACAAAATTATGTGCATGTGGTGGGAGATTTTTTTTGCGCTTAAACTTTAGCACTTTAAATTTCAAGGACGATGAAAGGTTTTGTTTGAAGAATAAATCTAGATAAATTTGCAGAGAATTGTCTTTTGTTATAAATAATGTTACATTATATTTGTTTGATGAACATCTCTTTACGCGATGACTACCTTTTTATTTAAATTTGAAAGATTCTAAAATATTTCCAGAGAAAAAATTCCATCAGTTTTTAAATTATGTAAGATAAAGGCAGGACTTTCAAAATTTTACCACAATAGATATTTGTACCCGCAGTAATATGCAGGTATGTGATAAGGACTATAGATTTCTAGATTTCTCTGAAATTACTTTAGATATTAAAACAGAGATTCCTTAAAATTGATTGCAATGAGATTATCAGTCTCATAATGAGACTTTAATATTAGCAAATATTTGCTTGAAATGAATTCCATTTACTTCTCTCCTATAGTGACATGGTTTACTCATCATTAGGTATTTAAAATAAAAACCATTAAGTTTAAGAAATTTTAAATATGTAAATGTATAGCAGGTAGGTACTATATTAGGCTTAAACAATATTTTAATATTTTCACAAAGGTATCAGGCAGGGTACGGAATCAAGTTGATTTAAATCAATCAAGTTTTATAAAAAAATTTATTGATTTAAATCAATTGCTTTTTGAGTGGGGTGTCGTTTTTATGTCAAATTGGCACAAGAATGTCCATAATTTTGCAGTAAACTTAAAAATCGAGTAGAATTAAATAATAGTGCTAAACAATTATATAGGGTGAGTAGAACGTAACACATAATGTGGAACTTAAACATAAATATTGATTCTATAAAAATACAGCCTTAATAAAATGTATTTATAAGTTCCAGCTTTACTTCATTCAAGTTATTTTAATGTATTGTAAATAAAACAAAATGGCAATGACATGTCAAAATACGTATATGGCTAAAATAAAAAACCTGTTGAAATGAAAAATTGTTTGATTTACAATAAATTAATAAAATTTGTTTGCTAAATTTTAGGGCGCAGTTGTTCAGTGTTAATTTTTTTATGATTAGTTATTCGATTGCTATGACAACTAGAAATTTTTAAATTTTGGGGAAAGATCATAGAGTTGTTGAAATGCAACTCCATGATGATGTACATGTCAAACACTACATTTACATTTTATTATTGGTTTGTGCAAATAAGCAGAGGTTTTTAAATTAAAAACATCATTTTATTCAAACAATTGATTTTAATCAAAGAAAATCGGTTTAAATAAAAAAAAATCCGATTTAAAGCAAATAAATCGTTTTTTTTTTATTTTAAAATGCTATTTAACGATTTTTTTGCACCCTGTTATTAAATATTTAAACAAAACACCAAGTCGGCAGACAATACGTTATTACTTTGTGCAAATAATCAGAGGTAATTAATTTTTTTTAAATAAAAGAATTCTTGTAACTCAAAAAAATCCCAATTAAATGTAATAAGTTTTACTAAAAAGATTTTTTAGGTAAATTTTTTTGCACCCTGAAAATTATTGTGATAGTTCTTTTTCTATTGAATTTTAAAATTTTAAATCTATATAAAAGTATGAGAAAATCTATTGACGCATTATTGTACTCGTTAAAAAGTTTGTGTGTAATTTTAATTTTTTTTTCTTTCAGGTAATCGATTTTGGTTCCTCCTGTTACGAACACCAACGTGTGTACACCTACATACAGTCTCGGTTTTATCGTGCACCAGAGGTGATCCTAGGAGCCAAATATGGTATGCCCATAGACATGTGGTCATTGGGATGCATCCTGGCTGAACTTTTAACAGGTTTTCCGCTTCTTCCGGGTGAAGACGAAGCCGACCAATTAGCTTGCATCATTGAGCTCTTGGGAATGCCACCACAACGTTTATTAGACCAATCAAAAAGAGCAAAGAATTTCATTAGCTCTAAAGGTTATCCTCGCTACTGTACTGCTACGACTTTGGCAGATGGCACTGTAGTGCTTAGTGGTGGACTTAGCCGTCGTGGAAAACCTCGTGGACCACCCGGATCTAAGGAACTGAAACGCGCCCTAAAGGGGTGCGATGATCCTTTGTTCTTAGATTTTATTAAGCGGTGCCTCGAGTGGGACCCAGAAGTGAGAATGACTCCAGCAGCTGCTTTACGTCATGCTTGGTTACGTAGACGACTTCCTCGTCCACCACAAGAAAAGACAGAACCTCTTAGGACAACACCTACTGGAACCCGCACCCCTAAGAGCAATACTTTAATTAGTAATAGCAGCAACAAAGTACGGGTGCAACTTAGCGATGAACGTTCTGCCACGCTTCACTCTCAGCATAGCACTCATTCAGGGAAGCTGCCACCTGTTACATAGCCTCTTCCTTCTCCATTTTGCCATGTGATTCTAGGTTAATTAGTTAGTCAATGACTGTGTGGTTCACACATATCGTACATTGCGTACATGTGATCGCATGTAGTCAAATTCGAACGACTTTTTTATGATGTGCATTTCATCCATTAATGTGTGTTTATAAACATAAGCCATTGCTAGCTATTGGATTATATTATAGTATTGTTATTGCAAGGTGCGCCGATGTGTACTGAACCTATTACCAATCAGGTGTTTTTTTATACAAGATTTCAGTTTCATTATTACATATTATACATACATTTAGTACATCATCAAGTTTTTCATAGATGAGTTTACAGGTTTGCCTTTTACTTTTTATCGTCTTACGTTTTCGTCGTTTTTTTTTTATACGAGTCAATAATTTATTATTATTTATATTGTCTCGATCATTTTTTACACGAACGTTTTTATACTTGTAGGCTGAATTTGACTTTACTGATTTTATCAAACGGTTTAAAAATCCATTTAATTATTAATGAGTGCAATATTTACTTCATTGTAAATATTAGAATTTGAAGTTCTAACCGACATAAATTGACCAAGAGGTTTGCTTAAACTTATACTTCTAGAGAGTGACCATGTAATTTATATCACCACAGTCATATTGAGTTACTTGATCTCAACATCTTCATTTATTCACACTAACCAATACTCATTTCTCATGTGTTGCATAAATTGCCAAAAATTTCTTTTCCAGAAATTTAAAAAAAGATAGTGCAATTATCATTTGCACTGTTTTTTTGTACAAACAAAGACTTTGATTTGATACCAAATCCAATGGGCAGTATTTGGAACTTGCCTTAAAAGTGTTGTTTATGTTTAATAAACATGTCGGGAACTGAATTTTTTTATACATAAGTAATGTAAGTAAAATTGAATTTCATTTCTAACTTTGCCAAAATTTATTTTGAACCAAAAAAGTACTGTTAATTAAAGTTCATCGAAAAAATTGCAATTTTAAATTAAAAGCTGTTTTTTAGTTAATACACTTTTTCGAGATAATCAGTCATTGCCATTGTATAAATGGCACCCTGGATAGTTTTCAGTGACAATACTCAATTGATATATTTTTTTTCTAGAGACTGTGTAATTAGGTTGAGCAGGTGAAAGTTGGAAATCGGTTGATAAAAAAAATGCAATTCATAAAAGAAATCTAAACAATCTACAGTATTAATCTAAAAAATGGACAATCTAGAATAAATGTTGAAAATGGTGTCTATTCACCGCTTGGCAATGTTTGAGACTGAAAATTACTACCAATATTGACATAAAAAGGTTTTTTTTTAGTTAGCAACGCCTGAAAAAATTCTTTAAAAATTTCTTCATGTACGGATGTGATTTAATTAAATAATCAAATAGAGAAAAGAAAAATGATATCGGTTGACATTTGTAAATTATCCAGGGTAACATTTAAAAAAATCGTCAATGCAATTATATAGAAATACATATATCGAAACAAAATGCCGATGGGTACCAAAATACGATTTAATTTAAAATTCTATGCTAGCAGCAAATTTATTCCATACTTTTGCTCCACCCTGTATAGGAGAAAACATTGCAAACTTTTTATTGTTTGTAAATTCGATGTGGCATCAACGGAAAACCCAACAGCCACTTACTTAATCACTTGAAGTTGATAGTGTCCATTTTATATTTTACTGCCACAGCTGTTTGGAAATAACGGGTGTCCAGAAAGTCTTTCAGTCAGGGCGGCTATGGATTGTATAACGCATGTCTTCTATTCAGTCATACCGAAGTAATTTATTTGACATAAGTCAAAGTCAAATTAAATTAAAGGTTTTTATTTGGAATTATTTACTTTCTGCATATTGCTTGTTATAAAATGTTTTTACGCAAGAACAAAAAAACCTTTATTGTGAAATCTTATTTTCGCAATGGTCAACAATTAGAAAACGGAAATTGGAATTATTCCATCAATGCGTGCGTAAACAAGAATTTCGACAAAGATATCCAAAGACATACGTTATACAATCCATAGCCGCCCAGGACTGAAAGACTTTCTGGACACCCATTATGAACGTTTTGATAAAAAAAGAATGTAAATTCAATAAGTATTGTACGAAACTTGCCTCCGTAATGTTTGTGATTTTACATCCTTTAAGAAGTATGTAAAATTTGCATATTTCAGTTCAATATTTAGTGCTCCTTGTGCCTGCATGAAATTTGATTCTGTATTCCATGAAACTTATTTAATAACATGTTTAAATTTTCCGTTTTATCAAAATCATACATTTTTTCATCCTCTTCATGGTTTTATTCAGTATTTCCAATAATATTTATTGCCTCTACTCATGCAATTTTTATGTGCATTTATTTTTCAATCTCTGTTTAGAATATTCCATGTTTACAATTTGAATATTTGTATCTGCTGTACTATTTCCTAAATTAATGTTTTAGTAAGTAATAAAGTATAAATTGTAATAGACAAAAGCTGTTTGGTATATCAACCAAAAACATTACTACAAAATAATTTTTTTTGCATGTCGTATACTGCTCGATATTGCTACATATCAGACCAAATATTTACGTCTAGTAGTTTGAGGTAAAATATTGTTGGTTGTTCCTATGATTTTTGATAATTTCAAAATTAATCGTAGATTATAGTTCGTACTAAAAACAGTCGAGCAGTATAGGTAAATATTCTCTACTTATATCTACCACTAAAAGTATTTTTCTTCTGCATACAAATACTATTTAAATGACTATGCAATTATCAATGCAATGTGAGAGAGTTGAAGTGAATGTTATAGAAGAAGTATAAGTATAGGGAACAAACTGTACCTAACAAAACACTTATGTTGATTTATGAACAAAACCATTTGCTCAATATAGATTACGCATGTAAAGTCAAATTCACGATTTGTAGCATGGACTTATGTAATGAGTAAGTACATAAAATCTGAGCGTTAGTTCAGAGTATTAGCTAGCTCACGCATTAATAATTTAAGCGCAACGACTGTTTTACATTTTTGGTTTTTATTTTGAGCACTTTGCCGTTTCAATTAGCATGTTGTTTTATAAGGTCAGACTGTAGTTTCTGGTTTGTTTAGATTAGCAAATTAGCCCACTATAATTTAAGACTGCAGAGTGCTACACCCTAGATAAGTTAAAAGATAGACTTAATGATTTTACCAAAATTATGTTTTTGCACAGACTTGCCCGTATGTTTCGTCTCTGTTTCCGTTTATTGCATTTCGACTAAGTCACAGCTGCCTATTTTTACCGTTAAGTTATTTTACTTAGCACAATTATTAGGTTGGATTAATTTGATAGCATACGAAATTTGTAGAAAATAACCATTTCTATGATTAAAATAAGAAAACGCAATATATTTTTTGTCAAAGAAATGGTTGCCTAAATATCAGTGTGTACGGCAACAAATGTTGTTAATTTCGGTCTTGAGACTTAAGCTTCTTGTGCTGCAATTTTATAGTATTAGTCTGTAGCCTTGATTTTTTTAAATAACTTTTAGCAAATTTTAATTCTACTACTGTACATAATCTATTTCGTCAGGTTGCGGTTGTCTCTTACTACTTATATATTTTTTGTGTGTTCATTAAGAATTACGATTGACAGCATTTGTTTCGATTGCCACTGAATTATTAATAGTGCCTATAGCGAAAGTTAGTATTTTAAGTTGCACATGTAGTTGTAAATACCTAGACTCTAAGTTAGGATTAGCCTTGTCACAAGTTGCAAACTGATAAATAGATTACCTAACATTTCGAATATAAAACTTGCGCCAAGGCTATTTGATCTGGCGTTATGGTGATTTAGTGTAGTAACCAAATTGAGTAGTGTCCAGTCACTAAGTGATTTTATTTGTATAATTTTCTGTCTAGTTTTTAAGTTTTTTTGACTGAAATAGAACTCCTATTTTATAAGGGAATACATTGTAATCTAAGTATTTTACATTTTATTTGTTAGTTGTTCGTAGGTTTTATCTTACCTTTTTACTATTTTAAATATTGTATTATTGTTGCTCATTGATTTCGTCTTTTATCTACCACATTGTATTTTCCAGCTAATAAATGTCGCCATCATTTAGAAATATTATTTTGTGATTCCAGCCAATGTTAAGGCTGTAGACTCATCAGAGAATTAGTTTGTAGTTATGCGTTAATGTACGGGGCCACTCCACAGCTCAGCATGCATGTACATAGGATACAGCCCCCCGACTGTGCTACGTTGTGAAGGGCTTGATCTCTTAATGTTTATTGTTACTTATGTTTTGTGTGGGCTATGCGCTCAGGCCTTAACGATTTATTATGTAACATAACATTACATTACCAACTTGTGTTCTTTTTGACAACTGCACAAAACTGAAGCGTTCCAACTTTGTGGCAAGTCTGCATGACCTAACTTACTAACATAAATAACATAGCAATGATGTGATGTATGTAATTTAGTTAAATATGTTTATACAGGGTGTTCATTTGAAAACTTCCCACCCCCAATATCTCGGTGCACAAGGCTTTCTGAAAAAATCGCCGAGACACGTCAACAGTATTAGCGAGGGGGACATATTTTTACATAATAGTGACATAAATCGTTTCATCCCCCTACCCCCCAGAGCCGCCCCCTTAAAAATTTTAAATGGCAAGGGGGGTTATGTGATACCTCATTTGAAAGGTCTTCGTATTGCCTGCATTTTGGCGTTTTGTTTTTTAAAATCGGTCGATTAGTTTTTGAGATATTAAGGGAAAAGTGTTTGAGTTTGTTAAAACAAAAAGGAGCGTGTATACTTATTGATAACATTTTTATTTATAATCAGTATTAAAAATACAAATAATTATTCGAAGTAAAAAATTATTTGGAATGTTATTATCTTAATAACTGCTCAAAATGTTGTCCATTGTTGGCTAAGCAACAATATAACCGTTGTTCAACGTGTTCCCTGACGTTTTGGAAAACATGTCTTGGAATTGATCGACATTCTTCAATTATTCGTTGACGGAGCTCGGCTATACTTTGCGGTTGAGGCGTATAAACAACCGATTTTAAATGGCCCCACAGAAAAAAATCTAAGGGAGTTAAGTCGGGGGACCTAGCTGGCCACTCTATAGCTCCTCTTCGACCTATCCATTTACCGGGAAATGTATTCTGCAACCACTGCCGAACCGGTAAGACATAATGAGGAGGGGCACCGTCCTGCTGAAAGTATAGTTGTTCCTCATCAAGTAGTAAATTACCATCTGCATCACGTTGATTTTCAACTGCTTCAGTTATTAGTGGTTTAATAGCATTTTCCAACATGTCCAAATACACTGCACCATTCAAATTTCCTTCGATGAACAAAGGTTCAATCACTTGATCTCCTAAAATACCTGCCCACACATTAAGTTTTTCGGGATACTGAGTATGTCCTTCTGTAAAAATGTGTGGATTTTCGTTACTCCAATATCTACTGTTATGTCTATTTACAAATCCATTTAAATAAAATGTGCATTCATCACTGAAGCAAGTATTCTTCAATATTTCATTATTATTATTAATCATGCCAGTCATTTGTTCGCAAAATTCAATTCTCTTGGCAAAATCGTTTAAGCAGTTTAAACAAACATCAACTATGAATGCCAAACACTTTACAAGCTCCTTTCTGTTTTAATAAACTCAAACACTTTTCCCTTAAAATCTCAAAAACGAATCGACCGATTTTAAAAAACAAAACGCCAAAATGTAGGCAATACGAAGACCTTTCAAATGAGGCATCACATAACCCCCCTTGCCATTTAAAATTTTTAAGGGGGCGGCTCTGGGGGGTAGGGGGATGAAACGATTTATGTCACTATTGTGTAAAAATATGTCCCCCTCGCTAATACTGTTGACGTGTCTCGGCGATTTTTTCAGAAAGCCTTGTGCACCGAGATATTGGGGGTGGGAAGTTTTCAAATGAACACCCTGTATATCTATATCATACTAATAGGATTCAATAAATTCTCTTTATTAAATATAGAATTTTATTGCATGTTTGTATGAAGCGCTGTTTGGGCCGAAATTAAAATTTGCTAAAAAATACAAAATTCTAAAAAGAAAAAGAAAAAATTTCTTACAAAGAAGTAAATTTTTTAACGGAAGAAATTTTGTTGAAGATAAAAGTTCTTGCAATAAAAGTTTTTTTCCTTAATATGTCTTTCCTCTATAAGAGGTTATTCACGTCCGTACAATTAAGTAACATTGTGCTGAAGCTGTTCTTGCTAGATGTTGCATTTGTATGGTTTCTAGCAAAGTCGGTAGATAGGGTAGGCTGCTCTAACTACAAACTTTTGTTTTTAGCTGTTGGAATTGGAAAGTTTAAGTTTATGTATTGTGTGTAATAATTAACGCTCGGTACTTATAATTAACAATATATGTATTTAGTCATGTTACGAACTTGCCCTAGTACTTCTTAATTTTACTACTGAATTTATATGGCTTATGACTAAATATACATATATTGCTAGTTAAAAGCACTTAACAAAACAATCGATATATTTAAACCCGTGTTTAAACATTCAAGTTTTAGGAGCCGTAACCGTGCACTCCGTTATTTGTCAATGTCGAGCACCTCCACCGCGACGGTTTATACATGTTAATAGAGAATAGGGGATTTTAACAAAAGAAAAACTTATTAAAGAATCAGAAGTTTTAAAAGAATAAAGAAAAATGTTTTTGTTTTAACCAAAAATGAAATTTTAGAAGGGAGAAAAAAAGCAAACTCGAAGAAAAATATAAAAAAAGAAAGAATAAATAAAAGAAAAGTTGTTTTATTTCCAGAAACATATGTGATGTCTCTTTAGTAACATTATTTAAATCCACCTTAATTGTACTTTGTAGCAGTGTTGTGCAAAGATAACATCAACATTATCTAGATAAAGATAAAATGCCTTAAGTTTAAGTAGATACAGATAAAGGAGCATTTCAAAATTATCTAGATAAAGATGCAAGATAACAGTACTGTGTGTTCAAAAAGTAATTACATAAGGGATGGTTATGGAAAATAAAATTTCTGTCTGCATGCTTTAGAATTTAAACAAACAAAACATGATGTTACTTAAAATTTTAGGTTAAGCTTGTAATTTGTTATTTGTAGCGTTGATTTTTGTAGTGACACTGACAGTTAAATTCTAAAGCATGCAAAGACAGAAATTTTATTTTCCATGGCCAACCCTTATGGAATTACTTTTTGAACACATGGTATAATGTTTATGTTATATAGATACACATAACAGATAATTTTTTGTTTCTTAATGTAACTGTCCCAGTGGATCCCAAATATCACAGATGTGTAAATAACACAAGTATACAGGGTGATATATAATTAGGTGTTAAAAATGAAATCACATACCCAGCCACAAAGTTTGAATTAAAAAACAATTAATTTGTTATGACCCGCTTAGTTTTAGAGCCCAATTTTGCACTGTTATGTAAAATTGCTTCTCGATGTTGAACACGTTCAAAGGTGTATAATTATATACGACTTCAACAAGAAAAAAAATCGTTTTCTTATGAAACAAATTATTTGTCTAGCTAAAAAGATAAGGATAACAAATGACCAACCATTTTTAAAATCTTAGATAAGATGAAAAAAAAATGTGTATTGCTTTTATCTAGATAAAGATAATTTAATCAATATCTAGATTATTTAATCTAGATAATGCACAACACTGCAGTTGGTAGCAACCACAGTTGTAAAAGAAAGAGAGTTGTAACTAAAAATGTCCTCAATTGACAGCTTTTAAAATTAACATGTGTACACTCCTTTAACTAACCTTATTCTTATAACTAAATTTTCCCTTTAGATTAAAATTTCTTGTGAAAATATTTATATATTTCTCTCCTTTCTTTAAAGTGCCTTGTTCGGGATTTGTTGGAAGTTTATTAGATGCACATTTTGTGCTCCATCATCAAAGCAAGGTTATCCCTATCTGTTTAATGTAAATTATCACAACTCATTGTATGTTGATATACCTTTAGGTTTCTAGTTCGCAGTGTTACTTCCTTTTTTGAATGTAACAGGATGACGCTCAGTTACCCAGTTGCTCATAAAGATGAGACGGTGGTAGATGACTACCATGGAATTGTGGTTAGTATAGGCGGTTGTTTCTCAATTAAATTTAGTTATGCTGTCAAATTTATTGTAGGTTGCCGATCCATACAGATGGCTCGAAAACCCAGATTCAGAAGAAACAAAGGCTTTTGTAGATAAACAGAATGCTATAACAAATCCATACATTAACAACTGTCCCTACAAAGATAAGATCAACAGTAAATTAACAAGCTTATGGAATTATCCCAAAGTATCAACCCCATATTTACATGGGGAGAAGTATTATCAATTTCGAAACTCAGGTTAATTCTAGTTAATTTATACGATATCTAAAGAAATAACTGATTATATATTTCTGCTTATACTCGGCCTTGCTTAAAACAAAGATGTATTTTTATTTATTATGTTCAGTAGGCTTAATTTGATTTTTTGTCCACTGCGTTACTTTTTAAAAAGTAACGAAGTGGACCAATAACGCTGTGGACAAAATAGCGTGTTTACAATTAAAATGACTAATTAAGCAAATTGTAAAATATATGTTGTCTTTGTTTACCTAATTCATATTTAAAACATGATTACATTACTTAACAATGTTTGCAACCAAGTTACCAGTGGTTGGAACAATACTTTTTAAAAGTATCGTGATAAGGATACCCGATACTTTATAAAAGAAGAATTGCTATACCAATAGTCAATACTTAAAATAACATCACAATACTTTTTTTTAAGTGGAGATGGGGTAAACAAAAAATTTCATTAAAATAATTAATAATATAATAATTTTTAGACTAACATCATTAGTAGAGATAGGATAGTTAAATAAATAAATCTTTATTTAGCTAGAAAGCTAACAGATAACCTACAAGATAAATACATTTTAACAAACTTTAACTAAATATCCCGCAAAAATTTCAATAACTTACATCCACACAACTAACCCTCTTATTAACAATCCATTCCCTTACGTTTTCTTGAAACATATAGGAAAAAGTTTGACTGAATTTTTTACAAGGATTTTTTACCGAGAATTTTTTTTCATAGTTTTTTTCTCGTAGAATAATTTCCGAGGGTTTTATCCATAGGATTTTTTTTCAGGATTTTTTTTTCAAAGATTTTTCTAAAATTCTAAAACAACCGATAACAAATTACTAAAATGTTTTGGCTGTATTTTTTTTGTACGAATTTTTTTTCGATTTTTTTTTAGGTTTTTTTCAAAGTATGATTTTCTAGGAATGTTTTCGCTTACCGATTATAGTATAACCATCGGTCGCCTGCAACTGGACGCTAGGGTTAAATACGTGGAATCTTTAACCCCATACTGCAACTGGACACTGTCAGTTTTTAATATAATGCTTAGTTTTCAAAAGGTTAATAATATTCTCGGAATTTTATTATAATCAGAAAAGAAAATTTAATGACTGGTATCTTTCATAAAAAAGTTTTCCTACTTTTTCATACTTTTTTCTAATTTTCAAGCTTTTTTACCGTTTTACACATTTTTTGCCTTCTTTGCCTTTTTTCCTGCCATGGTTGAGAATTTTATTTTGCCTAACTATCCTAGCTCTAATAACTAGTGTAGGTTATGGCTATTAATATAGGTTTTCCGCATATTTACCCTTTATTATACTACAATAATCAATACAACATAAGAGATGGTTATTTTAGAAACTTCAATATAGCAGAGTTCTTTTGTTAATTCACGTCAAGTAGAACAAATAAAATAAAGATTCAATAGGCGCACATTACAGGTTTCTCCTAATATTTGCATGCATTCCTACCTATCCAATCATTTCCAAGATGTTATGAACATACCTATTTAGTTTACTTTTCTGGAATGTTCATGTTCAAGTAAAAAAGTATCACAGATTTTGCGATAGTTGAAATGAAAAAAAGTATCGCGATACCAATACTCGATACTTTTTTAGAATTTGTATTGCAATCCCGTGCTCAAAAAATATCGCAATACTATTATCACGATATTTCCCATCGCTGCAAGTTACTAAGATATATCTTGTAATAAGTGTCATTGTTTGTAGGATTACAAAACCAAAGTGTTCTGTATGTACAAGAGAACTTAAACTCAGAAGCAAAAGTGTTTTTGGACCCAAATGCATTTTCTGAAGATGGAACCGTAGCTCTGCAAAACAGTGCATTTACCGAAGATGGTAAAACCTTGGCTTATGGTTTAAGTGAAAGCGGATCAGACTGGTTGGAGATTAAATTCCGCGATACCGATACAGGTAAATTGCAATTATTGACAAGAAAATTGGTTTCTAACATAAAATTGTAGGTAATGATTTTGAAGACGTATTGAAGAAAGTTAAGTATTCATTTTTGAGCTGGACACATGATAATAAAAGTTGTTTTTATGGGGTAAGTAGATTTTCAATTTTTAAAATTATAAAATTTACGAGTTTTTATTTTTAAGGCTTATCTGCATCAGGAAGGTAAAACAGATGGATCCGAAACTGATTCAAGTATGAATCAAAAGTTGTATTATCATCGCTTAGGAACCTCTCAGTCTGAAGATGTAATAGTAGTCGAATTCGATGATCCCCAAATAAGAAGGTAAATTTCAAAATCTATGAAGCGTTTATTTCTAGCCTATAATTTTAGCCAAGCTTATGTAAGCGACTGTGGCAATTATTTAGTTCTAACTCCTATCAAGGGTTGCAAAAATAACCTGTTGTATTTTTGCAACTTAAAAGATGTGGGAGAAATCAAAGGACGATTACCTGTAACACCAGTTGTTACTGAATTTAAAGCCGATTATGAGGTCTGTCTGTTTATTAGGCTTGCTTTACCATATTTAATATATTATTTTAGTACATAACAAATAATGGTTCCAAATTCGTATTTCGCACAAATAAAGATGCTCCGAATTATCATTTAGTGGTGATTGACTTCGATAATCCGGCCGAAAATAACTGGACTGTCTTGGTACCAGAACATCCGAAAGATGTTTTGGACTGGGCCAAGCCCATTAATAACGACAATCTTGTTTTGTGCTACATTCATGATGTTAAGGTAAATAAAAGAATAATCGTTTGGTTTATTGATACACATTTAATTTTCTGTGTCAAACAAATACAAATTTTGTTTTTTAGGATACACTTTCATTATACAAACTGGAAACTGGTGAAAAAATAATGGAATTTCCTCTGGAACTGGGTAGCATCAGTGGGTTTTCTGGAAAACGAGAACACACTGAGATGTTCTTCGGATTTTCATCCTTCTTAACTCCAAATGTTATTTATCGTGTAGACTTTAAGCAACCAGAGATTAAAGCAACAGTAATATGAATTATTTTTGTTTTGTTTTATTTGTATTAAAGCTTTGTTAAATGTGGTTATAGGTATTTTATGAAACCAAAGTGGGAGACTTCGATCCCTCAAAGTATGAAAGTAACCAAGTTTTCTATAATAGTAAGGATGGAACAAGAATTCCAATGTTTGTGGTGCATAGAAAGGTAAAGTACAATAGATTTTTCACGCTTGATAACAAAGTTTCTGAGCAATGCAGGGTCCTGTCTATTCTTTTGAAAGGGAGGTAGATATAAAATCAGAATAGAGAGATTGTAAAGTAATTTATTTTTAATAAAAGTTGGTGATAATTAACCTAACATTATTACTAATTATACTGGGTGTTTAGTTATGCCTGTATTTTGTTATTATAAATGGAACACCCTGTATATTATTGCATTTTTAGATTCTACATTTAATTCTAGATAGAAAATTGTTGAGGTACTATAATCTTAAAATTAGTGGTTTTTGAGTTACGTCAGGTTTTCAAAATTTTTGACGTCTGGGGACTAATACAAAATTAATATTTAAGACATTAAAAACATTCACTCATCGCTATTTTGCATAAACTGTTAACCTTTTTGATACTACTGATGCATATATCTGATAATCAAAATATTGCTACATGGACTACTGACGTATACAGGCTGTTCAAAATTATCGGGGCACCATTGCTAACTTCGTTATTATTGGAGGTACGAAGTCGGTTAAAGTACTAAAGTAGTGCAGTGACAATACTGTGGATGAAGTTCTCGTGTCTCAGTAGTCCATACAAATCTAAAAATGGGCGAAACATGTCGCTGGAGACTTTTTACGTTTTAAATATTCTGGTGCAAGAACCAAGAATTAAAAAAAAATATTCCCTCAGCAGGCATTTGAACTTGCCTTTGCAATAGATACTCTACCTGCACTATCCATTACCCACCACTATGACTGCTGACAGCAAACGCTAAGATTTGAACGTGAACATACTGACCGGTGACAACGGCGCCGAGGCAAGCTATGATTAGAAATTAGGCTTCGGTTTTCGGACCAAAAATCGCTATAAATACGTTATTTAAAGAGTTATCAAAAATATGCAAAGAATGCAAGCTTTATGGGCTTAAAAAGTTAAAAAAAAAATGGTGTGGGCAGTTTTTGCAGAGTAATTTTTTTAATGAATACATATGTCCAAAATTTTTAGTAGTTAGTATATTTACAATTTTCATATTTGATAAAATGTTTTTGCATTAATTGATTGTACTTAATTACTTATTAAGGGCTATCAAATAATATGACAATTTGTATTGATTGGTTATTTTGTTTTTGAGTAATCGGGTTTTAAAGTCAGAATTTTCAGAAATTCGTAGCGGCCTTCATTTTGACGATGAAGATACACCATTTGGGAAAAAACTATTTGATTTCATTTTAGATATACTACAATGCTGAAAAAAAAACCTTACAGTACACTACCTGCAACTAAAAAACTTCCTCACGCCAAATTTGATAAAAATCGGGTCAAGGGGTTCCAAAGACATAGGGGAACGAGCGCACCCACAGACAGACACATTTTTTAAAAACGACTTTTTGGGTTTCTTGGACTCCAAAATGCGTGTTTCTGGTAAAGTCTTCTTACTTTAGTAGAAGTATGGGGAAGTAAAAATAAAGGTGTAGTATATATCCATCAGTAGTCCATCCAATAATGGCAATTGTTGCCCTTCACAAGGCACACTAACCCAAATTCTACTCCATACCGAAAAGATTAACATGTTATAAAGTATTCACCAGTATGTTAAAAACATCAGTTTATTACATAGAGTGTTTATAATTTAATGACCATTTTGCAAAACTTCATATGTCAATGTCAATAACTTTTGTTTTTCGAATGGAACATACAGAATTTTTTTCCACCATCAAATGTGCAATTAAATTTTCTTTTGATTTGCTATAGGGTTTTGTATCTGTTTTGGTTTCTAAAATATCATTTTTGTAATATTGGTCACAAAATGTCAAAATTTTTGGAAAACTTCAAATAACTTGAAAACTACTAATTTTAAGACCATAGTAACTTATTTTGATATCTAGAATTAAACATAGAATCTAAAAATGCACTAATGTACAGGGTGTTCCATTTATAATAACAAAGTAATGTGCGGTATAGGCATAACTAAACACCCAGTTATAATTAGTAATAATTTTAAGTTATGCAGCACTTAATTACCAGCAACTTTTGCTAAGAAAAAAAATGCTATTGTTAATAGTTCAGGAAGTAAATAACACACTGTATATATTTATTTTAAAAGTTTCAATAATATTGAACACCAGAACACAATAATTTTTATGTTTTTGTACAGCTTGATGGAATTGTTGATTCACTCTTAGATAATCTTGAATTTTGCATTTGCAAGATCGTGCTGCTCATAGAAGAATTGTGTTTATTAAATAGTGCGAGGAAGTAAAATGACATTTTGCTTTGTTTTAGAGCCTGTTTTTCCTTTACCTACATTAGTTTTTCATGAAACGCGTAAAAACGAGCTCGAGTTTTATGTGGTACCCTATCAAAGAACAATTGGTTGCAGTAAGCGCAAAACTACTGAAAATTTTTGGTGCTACTTGATTTCTTTTTAGGACAATTACAGTTTAAATTGCGCAATTGTCGTGCCAAATTACAAGGTAGCTGAAGCTAAATGAGCTTTTAGTGGAAATTGCTTAATTTTCATTGCTTCATTAAAATGAGTTAAATAGTCTGTTAGTTTTCAAGCTCTGAAAAATAAATTAAAGTGGTGATAAAAGCTTATTGAATTTTCTTTGAAGGAACATAAATCTGCCATAAATTGAACCTTTATGTAACGTACATTGGTGTGAACGCTATTGTTAAGGAATAAAGCAAATTTTAAGGAGCAATTTCACAGTATGACATTTTATTTATTCCACCAAAATACTTTCAGAAATCAATTATTATTTTCAATACGAGAGCACTTCTGATGCTTAGTTTGTTTCAAAGATTTAATATTTTCGAAACGCTCTTTTCTTTTATTTCCTCTATTGATTGATGCGTCGGTTTTATTATTTTATTTCTGTACTCACTGCTTCAGAAATCTAATTTTGATTATCGAATTTGCTCGAATTCCTACTGATACACGCATTCAGTAACGAGTTCGTAACATTAATCTCGCGACTGAAAAATCGCTAACTTCGGAAGACTGTGAATTGACACCTGACTATTAGTTATCCTACGCATTTGTACACCTTGCTTCAAAAAAAGCTCTTTGTTTGTCTCGTTTCTTCTGCGTTGACATCGGACATGTCACACAAAAAAGTATATTAAAATATTCTGGGCGATAGGAGAGAATAAACTTAATGTCAAGAGAAGCTCTTGGAAGCACAGAGGGCGTGCTTTAAAATTTGAACTGCAAAGGGGACGAAACACAACCGCGACCATTTAACACATATTAAGTTTAATGTGTCTGAATACTTTTTTAGGTACCACTTACGAACGTCATTTGTTAATTGTTTGCAAAAATATTATCCCGTTCCAGACATTTTGTCTGGCTACTGCTACCCAACAGGGATTCTGATAGAAATCAATGGCCAGGAACCTGACTTAAATGCTACCAACCACATTAAATCAAGTTTAAGAAATAAAGTAGAATTTTACCACTACCTCCATGGGTAGAGGTTATCGAAGATCTGTACATTTCTAATCACATAAAGACAGTACTTACTACACTATGTATTTGGGTTTTATTGGGTATCGGCCAGAAGTCGGACCGTAATAAAATTTGGTGTATTCTCAAGGTAGCTCAAGAATACATGCTGTAAATACATATTTACCAATGTTCGGTCGATACTCTTGCTATTTAAATAACTATAATATATTCAATTCTAGGGTCTAATTCTGAATGGCTCGAAAGCATGTTTATTGTATGGATATGGTGGATTTAACGTTAGTATTGGTCCCATGTTTGGAGTTTCACGGCTCATTTTTATGGACAATTTAGATGGCATTTTTGCAGTTGCAAACATTCGTGGTGGGGGGTAAGGTTATACATTTGAAGCAAGGAAGTTGTTTAAAAGCCATAGAAATAATACCCTGTTGTCATGTAAATCATTAAACTATTTTAGGGAGTATGGTGAGAACTGGCATAATGGTGGTCGGTTTGATAATAAGCAGAATGTATTCGATGATTTCCAGTATGCTGCTCGCTACCTTATTGAGAATAAGTATACCACTCCAGATAAATTAACAATACAGGGAGGTTCAAATGGTGGTTTACTTGTCGCTGCATGTATTAACCAAGCACCAGAGTTATTTGGATGTGCTCTTTGTATGGTTGGGTAAGAATTTTATTAGTAAATTTAATTTCTGTTAAAAAAAAGCAAACATATTATCACAGCGTTTTGGATATGCTTCGTTACCATAAATTCACAATTGGGTATGCCTGGAAGTCCGACTTTGGCAGTTCAGAAGATCCTGAACAGTTCAAATATTTGTACAAGTATTCACCATTGCACAACATTAGAGTTCCGCCAGGTAAAATGGGTTTAAAATTATAAACAGTTAATATAATTGTTTTTCTAGATGGAGGACAGTATCCTGCTACTTTGCTGCTAACTGCCGATCATGATGATCGTGTTGTACCTCTTCATTCTTTGAAATTTATTGCAGAATTGCAAGCTAACATTGGTAACCTTCCCCAGCAGAAACAGCCTCTACTCATACGAGTTGATACTAAAGCTGGACATGGTGCAGGAAAGCCCACCTCAAAAGTCGTAAGCATTTTTTTAAAACTTTGGTTGTAAAATAATATTAAATTGAGATATATTACAAGGTGTTTTGATTATTAAAGAAAACGTTTGTTCATGTTATATCATTTTGGTTTGTTTCTTCAAAATTTGTCATATTAATTTTATTTTTTTCAGATTGAAGAACAAACTGAAATGTTATGTTTTATACAGAAGTCTTTGAACTTGAAGTACCATGAATAATTGTTATGTAGTATTGAAGTGTGATTTTTCATACATATTGTGGAAGTGAAAGTAATTGTTTAAAAAAAATATTTTGTGTAATAATTTTCTTTTTTTTTTGCTATAATAAACGTAATGAAATTGTATTGTTTATTTTGTCATTAATAAGAGAACATTGTTAACACATATATAACTGTAACGAAATAAATACACCTGAGTAACTACCAATAAAATTTGTTATTTTTTTTTGCGCGATCGAATAAGTTGTCCCATTCTGGAGTAAGGGTAAACTTTTCAGAAATGCTTCCAAGCGTAACTAAAGATGGCTCCAAGGCAATACTTTGTTCCCCAGGAAACTGCACAGCTTCCTAACAAAACAAATAAATTAATACCGATGGAACTGATTTAGAGAGAGTGATACTTACTTCCACAAAATTTCCTGAACTTCCCCCGCTCAGTATATATTTGGTATTTTTTATGATCATTTCCATCTTTCCAGATTTTCGTATACGAATTTTTCCTACTTGTCCTTCAGGCATGTGCCGTATAGTATAGTCTAAATCTTTGTCATTTGGATCATCTTTGAATATTTTTCCTGAGAAACTATTAGGCAGCTGAAATACAATTAATTATTTACTAAAATAGTTAACCTCGAGTAAACTACCTAGACTAACATTGTTTTTCAAAAGGGCTTGTTTTCTGTCAAAATATAACTGTTGTTAATCATAACCACCCGTAAACCGCATAGACCAACATTGTTTTCAGAAAAAACGTTCCTACTGAAAAATTTTCGTGTAAGTTCAACTTAAAAAAATTCACCACCAGTCCCCTAATTGAGATATCGATTTGTGGTTTATTTTATTTTAAAAAGCATGGATGTCAGTTTTTAACAATTCGAGAAATTTTTGAAATAATTTTTAGCGCCGCCTGGAAATTAACTCGGGATATTACCGGACACCCAGTGTATTATAATCTAGCGTGTCCTAAGACTTTTTGGCCATAGCAAAAGGTTTATTTATGATTGACTTCTTCCATAGGGCATAGGGGTATTACTTTTTTGCGCGTCAAAATGCGCGGGAACCGTTCCCCAACCCAGTTTGGGAGCAAGCAGCAGTAAAAGAAAAAAATAAGTTTAGCGCCCTCAAACGGCTAAACGTAAAAGCTGATGACAAAAACTCGCATACCGATGGAAAGGCCAATCCTATGACAAACGATCCTTCTCTCAAATTTACGATGTTGACCAAAAACAGTTTTATCCCCACAAACCCCCACTACACACTTGCGTATGGATTTTAATTCGTGTGGTGCAAAAAATGTTTCTGAATTTTTAAATAATTAATTAAAACAACATGCAGGCAGTTGTTTTAATTAATTATTTATTTCTATACAGTTAGGATATCTAAAGAAGGCCCAGGACCACACCAAAACTGTTATGAATAATCAAGTTTAACAAAGTCGTAAAATTAATTGAAAGAAAAGCCAGACAGAGACTCCACTTAATTTTAATCAGGGTCAAAATTAAATAAATTTACTAATTTACTAAAATAAGAAAAATATGTTTTTTTCATACCTGTAGTGCTGAAAAAGCAAGATTGTCTTCGTCATATGTCTTTGTGCAGTCTGTGAATGAAGTATGTTCGGGAATAGAATCAGAATTTTCTAGTTTAACTGTAAAAGATAAATCATTAATAAGGAAACCACTATGTTTTATACAGGGTTTCGCAGCAAAGTTGAACTATATGCGTAAATATACTTTTTCAGATTTATGTCCCCAGGATACTTTGGGTAAGAATTCAAACTGTATTATTGTTATTAGTGCTGTTTAGCCAAAAATAATGATTTTTACATTTAAAATTAAGCAAAAACCGAAATTATTCAAGACATTGAATTTTTACACCAATTCTACAATCAAATAGTAATGAAAACATGA
Source organism: Ctenicera cuprea (assembly GCA_958336395.1). Classification (NCBI taxonomy): domain Eukaryota; kingdom Metazoa; phylum Arthropoda; class Insecta; order Coleoptera; family Elateridae; genus Ctenicera; species Ctenicera cuprea. The sequence continues at coordinate 2,162,781 of OY284496.1, forward strand.
TTTGTACAGTAAATTGCAAATTTAATGCTTCAACTAAGGAAACGTATTTCATTATTACAACATTAATACTTTAGCTATGAGAAGATTAAATGAATAATTAAAAAAATGAGCAAAACACTTCGCCTGTACTTTGCTATACGTTAGAAATAGTTACTTATCATGCTGTCAAGAGTATTTCAGTATTAATTTCTTACAGGCCAAAAATGACAAAATATTATCTGTACAGCCGGTGATGCAAACATATGCCCTGATACCATTTTTGTAAAATAGGTGGGACAACATTGGCAGCGGGTTACGCCTACTCTACCTCTTCATTGAATAATCATGTAATGCTTGGTATATTACATTTGTTACTGGTGCCCTCAGGCCTATTGGGATATACAAGGCTACCGTACTAGCGGCAGCCGGCATGAGGTTGTTAAGGGCTATTACGGTAAAAAAAATTTAAACTGATCTGTCCACTTGTTTTTGAGTAAAAAGGCGCTTAAGTAACAAATAATTGGTCTACGCAGGAGTTCTGCTTACAAAACAGTAGCGCCACCCACTTTGACACAGAAACATGAGGAAACGTTATTCTGGCAGTAAAATGTACGTCTTGAATTTAAAATTAAGCAAAAACCTAAACAAATATTCATCAAGGTAAAAATTATTTTCATTTTGATCAAACGGCACAGTTAATAACAATAACAATACAGTTTAAATTCTTAACTAAAGTATTCTGGGGCCATAAATTCTAGGAAAATATAATTTCCCATGCATTTTGCATATAGTTCAACTTTCCAGTGAAACCCTGTAAATATCTAACCTATTGGTTTTATGTCAGGTGCAGTACCGTGTCCATTAACAAGTTCAGGCTCTTTGATTTCAGTTTCAGGACTAGGCTCTTCCTTCTTTATTTTATGAGTTATGTCTTCACTCTTTATTTTGAAAACATTAGCGAAATTACCTAAGAAAAAAAAAGTTATTGCTGCTGTTATTTTTTAATTACCTAATAATTTGTATATCTTACTCACAATTAGAGTTGTGGTTATCAATATTTTTTACAATTGATACGATATCGATATTTGTATCGATACGATATTAATCAAAATTATCAAAACTGATACGATATTTTTCCACACAGCACGGCAAAGACTACAGTTCAGATAATGCAAGTGTACAAAACACAATCCCCCTCATAAGAATAATGTTTAAATGTTACGCGGCAATTATTGGCATCGCAAAATCGCTGAATTTTGATTAAAAATCAGTAAATAGTAGTTATAATCTTCTATTATTCTTGAAAAAACATATTACAATTGTATCAATATATATATATATATATATATGGATACGTATGTTATGCATTGACATGAAGGCTAACAAATTATGTGTCGATACAGTACCGATATACATCGTATCGTTTAGCACAACCTTATTCACAATAATAGTTTCAATAATTTCAAAGAATTCAACATGGTTGTAGTTAAGGAGAAAATGAAATAAGAAAAATATTAATTATCATAAAATTTGTCTTACTCTTATTGAGATCAAGTGGTAAGACTACAGGGTCGTATTCAGTGTCCGATTCTGAATCACTTGCTTCATCAGCAATCAAGTCGTTAACCAGTTCAGCATCCTCTTTTTTGTTAGGTATCTAATCAGAAATTAAATTTTTAATGAAATAGTAATAAAGTGAACGACGCAACAGTTTTTTCAAAACCCAGCATCTACTGGAATAGCAGAATAAAAATTCTGTGCATATTTTTCAGTCAATTGCTATGCTAACACTGGAAGTTCACAAAAATTTCAGCCATGTTCTGAAGATAAATTCCTTTAGTTCTGAAATTCTTGTAAACTATACACTTTCAGCAAATGGCTTGTCCCAGAAAGGCGTGTGATAAATATAACAGTGGATTCTAGCTTATATGGTTATGGGCAATAGACCTATTCTACCAGGCAACAACGAATGCTAAAAAGCTAGATGAACATATGTGCAAAGAGCTACTACCGTTACTATGCATTATAGGCAGGGCCGTGAACTGAAAAAAATAACGTTTTGAATACAGTTTACTGCTACTAAAAATGTGGGTTTTGGTTATCGGTATTTTTTGTGGAAAAAATTTGCCATACAATAGAAAAAAAAAAGTTGAAGTTATCACGAAATTTTTAGCGATAGTTCTGCAGGCACAGCATTGCGCACACTGCCAAATAAGACAAAAATTAAGTACTTGAGAGTAAAAAGGAAAAGTGTATCCTGTTGCTCAAGTATTTATATCATGTTGTACGATGACGTCATAATTTTGCAATCGCATTTGGGCAATATTAATAACTCTAATCATTGTTTTTGGATAAAACCCTAAGGGAGAACCAAAAGGGCTAAACATGTGGAATGCGAAGATTAAATAGTAAATATCTATCGTTTGCTACAATAAACAAATGTCAGTTCTACATTTGTCGCAATGAAAAAACACCGATTTATTCTTAAAATAAGGTTACGATTCAAAACATTATTAATTTCCGTTTTCGTTTTGGTAAATCTTGCAGTTTTCGATTACGTTTCGGTGCACGTCCCTGATTATAGGGGATAACTGGTATCATTTCCCATTGGCGCACGCAGTAAAAATGTAGTGAAATAGGTGTATAGCTGCATACAGTTTTAAAATCTACCAAGGTTAACCGAGATTATCTAGAGTTTAACAACGGAACATTTTTTAATTTTTGAAACATCTTTAAGACACGAGATCGAGCATGTAAAAACAAAACTTATTTTACTTTTATAATTTTTAAAATCCAACGTTGACATTTTCCAATAAAATTGAAAAAACTTCAAAATCATTATCAAACTACTGCCTAATTGGCTAATCTTGCTCAAATGTATGGTTTGCCTTTTTGAAAGACCTATATTACAGTTTAAACTTACACTCTTATTTTTATTAATTGTTGGCATCACAAGAGCAACATTGGCATGTTCTCGCACACTTGCAGCTCTATCTGATTGATACGTAGATCGTTTAACCTCGCCCATACCTTGAGAGAATACACCATCAGATTGTAAAAATTTAATACGTTTGTTTTTCTGGCGAGATGAAGAACAACTTGGTGAAACATTATCTGCATTTCTTTTGCGACCTCGTTCTGTTTTTACAGCAACACTGCAATTAAATTATTATTATTAATCAAAATTTTAAAATGTTACTTTGAACTTACTTTTTGTTTTTATCTTTATTTCGCACTACATTTAAATTCGGAGTGTAAACCTTCTTTGGTTTTGTGCCTCCAAGACTCAAATCTCGAGGAAGTTTCAGAGATGATAAACGACCACCGCTTAAATTTTCTTCTTTGATCATCTTCTTTAACTCATCTAATGATGGAGCCGCTGAAGAAGCTTTTTTCTCCATTATTTTGTTTATAATATTTATTTTTTTTGCAAAATATAAAATTGAGGTTATTAATCACTGACGTTTGATACTATTCAGAGTACCCTCTGATGTAATTCTCATAAACTAAACAAATCACAATTAAGTACGATGTTTGTCTTACAGGTGGCGCTAACAAACTGAAATAAATATAAAGTTGTAATATACAGTATGTTTCGGAAATTATAACCGTAAGCTGTAAGAATTTAAAGGGAAATTAATGCAATGTTTCTCCCAATGTTATAATGTTAAATTGGCTCCGTGATACTTGAATCTTATATACAATTGTGAAGTGAGATATATTAATCTTCTTTATTTGCAGAATTATCAAGTATTTAGTCTATGCATAATTAATTTAAAAATTGTTTGTGTTTCACCATCATTACTGCCAAATTGAGATGAGAAGAGAAAAGGGTTGGTCGAATATTATACACAAGTGAAGGAAAAAGAAGGCGATAGACCGAGAGTGTTTATCTATGAGCAGGTGCGGTCATAATTGTTGTTACTGGAAGATGATGGCGGGGCGTAGGGGAGGGTCTTATTTGAGAGCGAATGAAATACTTTTCAGGTATGAGTTTGAACGAATATTTAAAAACACTTTTTTTGTTTGATAAATAAGACATAGAAATACGATTAAAAAAAATGTAAATAAAATGTATTTATAAAAAAATCAAAATGTTTAGTAGAAGCTCTAATAGGCACAGAAACGCAAACTAAATACCATATGTTAAAATAAAAAATACATAAGGGTTGGCCATAGAACATAAAATTGCTGCCTTGCATGCTTCAAAATTTAAACAAACGAAATATAGAATGTCACTTTAAATTTGTAGGGTAAGTTTGTCGTTTGTAGTGACATTGACGGAGTGATGACAGTTAATAAATTCTAAAGCATGCAAAGACAATAATTTTATTTTCCATGGCCAACTCTTATGTATTTTTTATTTAAACATATGGTATAATGTTCCTTAAAAATGCTTATAATAGTATAGTGGCGCTAGTAAAATACAATTTGGTCTGGACGGGACCGTTTGTGATGGGAAGGGGCTGTAGCACTAATGCCCCCCCCCCTTTATAATGCTCCTGACTAGGTAGAGATAACTGGTGTGGTAAAGTCCAATCTAAAAATATTAAATCCAAAAATTTTGAGTAGTTTTTCGTTTTTCTTTTTATTTCTCTGCTAATTTCACATGAGATGGGAATTAAGTACATTTTTACTTTCTTGCAAAAATGCTTTCTCTTCTATCATATGTAATCATATGTTTTCCCGAACGATCGGTAGGTATCAGCTCTCACTTTTCGGTATAACTCATATGCATTTGTAGTCAGAATTTTCGCAATTTTATATTGTTAAAATTTAACAGTTTTTAATATAAATTTCAAAGTCTTTTTACGCAGTAATTTTGGTCTCTCATATGAAACTCGCGTTTAAAAAAAAGATACGTTTATTTTTCACATTAATTACAAACAGATCTTTTTTTAAACGTGAATTTCGGAAAAATCATGTTAAGAAAATACCACTTGAAAATTCTCTGTTTCGTAGACACTAACGTGTTTCTAAGTGAAAACGGAATTTTTCCACAGCGGAGTGGAAAAGTTTATTAGTACTAAAACCAAATTTTCCGAAGCTTTCAAAGCTGTTCTCTTTTGTTATTTTTTGTTACAGAGAGAATCTCTGATTGAATTTTCGTGGGGCTACCCGCTCTCATTAGCCTAATCTAATAATCGGCACATGCGCTTTCAAAATGAGAGATATCAGAGTTACAGCAAACGGCGGCGTCGGAGTTCTACGAAAGAGCGTCGGTAGCGTCGATTCCGACGACGCTATCCCAGATGTCCCTTACGCGTCATCCAACATGCATTTCTTTAAAACGCATAGCTTTAAATTAATTTAGTCTGGTAAATACTCGTTATGTTGTTTAGTTAGAAATAGTGGAACTCGTAGAAAACCATCTTAAATTATCTTAAGGCTGATAATTAAACGGTAAGCGATAATTTTGGCAGTAACAGTGGAGTAGCATGTTTAGTTATGTTAAAACAAGTATTTGTTAGTAGTGGCATGTTTTGATAACAACCAGAATGAAATAACGCCGTTATTATCGGAAACATCAAATCAAATGCGTTGGGGTTCGTTGAACAAAAAAATTAAAGTGGATATTTAATTAAAAACTGGCAGTTTTTTAAAATAACAAAGAAATGTGTAACGTAAAGTGTTTGTGTTTTCTTTGCTGATTCAATAGTTTCAATCGGTGTTGCTATTTACACAGGTAACAATTCTAACACAATCCGAATAGTTGTCATTCGATCTCTGCTAAACCAATCAAAACGTAAATTAAAGACTGTCTTTAAAATATATTTTTGTAAAGTTAAACGTTCTTATCTTTCTGGCAGATTACATTATTGGCAACAATCTGGTGCAGACGTATTTGTGTTTCTTCGTCAAGCATTTTACGATTCCTCTTGACATCATACACTACTGCAATTTTTAGTGTGTTTATTTAGTTTATTAGGTTTTATACTGGATAGTTAATTATTTGCCCAGAAATGTTACAATTACGGTGAAAAGTGCAGTTTCAATGGTGTGTGTGTGTGTGTGTAAAACCTTCAGCTATTTAATAAGGAACAACAGGTTAATTCCCAGAGTAGTGCTTGAAAATTACGGTGAATGTTATTTCAAGGCTAAAGCTTAATATAACCAAATTAGTGCGAAATTTCAGTACTATTTATTATAAAATCACATACAAAATTTGAAATAAAAAAAATTCGAAAAACGGTTTTAATTTAATTATGTTAAATTAAGTAAAAGTTTGGAACTGCTACTATAACGTTGATTGTAATGTTAAGACAATAACCACAGTCAAAAATATACAAGGTCTATCAAAAATAGGTACAAATATTTTAATCAATAATACATTAGCCCAGGTAAAACCCAGTTGTAGCATGCATTTCTCAAAAATCAAACGATTTTTGAAATTAAAAAAATAAAATTAAATTTTGTTTGGGAACTGCTGAGATTGATAGAAAATGCATTTAAATTCTACGAGGTTATTACATAATTTATAAAAACTTACAACTTTTTACACATCAACATTTCTTACTCCACTTTCAGTTTTGATTTTTCTACCGAGACCGACAACATGTCTTTGAACTCCAAGTTTTGTTATTATACTGCGGTACTCAAACATTCATGGGATTCTCAATAGTTCTCGTACTTTTAACAAACAAATCGTTTTTGTTTTGGTAATATATAATGTAATCTACTATGAGTTTTAGTATTTGTACCTATTTTTTTATACACCCTGTACTACACTACAGTTAGTAATAATGCTATGCCTTTTTTAAATTTCTTGAATGGTTTTTTAAGACCCTGTACAGAGAACTAAAAATGTTAGAAAAATAAAGAAATTTCTTTTTGTGAATTTGCTTAAAAACTTGATTTAATTTAACCTAAATTCCCTAGTTTTCATCACGTCTCGACCTGAACGTCCTGTTTTTGTTAAATCGATTCACTTTTGCTGCATTTAAGAAATAGCTTGTCCTACTTCAGCATGACATTAGAATTATTATAAAATGGTTGTAGAAAAACGATTTTCGAATTAAAGCATTTAAATTACCCAAATTATTATTCAAATCTCAAATGCCTTGTTGTACAGTGTGAGTCATCTAAATGTTTCCACCTCTTTATTTTATGAATTGTTTGCCAATTTTTATATTCCAAAGAAACGTTGCTTGACACCACCTGAAGCTGATGCCCCTGTGGAATGGATGAACGAAAAGAAGTGAAAATTTAAATCATCAATAGGAAAATATTCATACAAAATGTAAATCATTTTCGCCAATAATACTAATTAAAGCCTGATTAGACAGTTCCATTTTCGGGAGGAACCCTGCGAGGAAATGTTTATTTGACATCATAAGCTCAAAATGACTTCAGTTCCTTAAACTTGTACAGAAAATCATGCAAAGCCTTCTATAAAAAATTTAATTGACATATCGTCTATAAAATAATAATTAACAATTAAATGACTTACCCTGTATGTTGCTAAATTTTTTTCTCCTAAATATCAGGTAATTTTTAACGCAATTTACGATCTACTAAGTATATTTATTTTACCGAAAACTATCATTTGTTAATTTAACTATTGATGTAATAATGTATTGTGAAGGTGCACTGCCCGAGAATAAATAATTTGTATCTGATTTTGATTAAGAATAAATAATTTGTATCTGATTTTGATTTGATTGTATTGTTTTATACTTTAAAGTGGGAGCTCCCCGAAAACGTAATGCACTTGTCTAATAACTTTGATTTATTTACAGCCATATTATATTTCTTTCAGCAAATACAGACTTTAATTAACAGTGATCACTTGACTTAGCTAAATAGCTGTGATTTAATAGTTAATTTTAAGCAGGTGGTCGTTTTAGAACAGCTGCACACATTTTTGTACATAAATGTAAATATTGTAAAACACATGTTATCACGTATCAATGAGTTTGCCGCCTGTTGTGTGGATTATTGGGGTCAATCTAATATTTAAAATTTCACGCTCTCGCATTTTAGGGATTAGGGTAAATATTGGGTTGTAGTAATTAACATAAATTGGGGAAACTTGACAGCTTCAATTAGCACAAGTGTTCAGGAAAGCTTGAGAGTGTGAGACAAAATTTTATTGATACTTCTATCCAATCAAAAATTGAAAAAGAGTGGGGCTGTAATTTTATTGGAAAAAGAAACAAGTCCAACCTCTTGGAGGATGGACATGAATTTTAATAAAAGAGTATGTTCCCTAAGGGAAGGGATCAATCTTCGAATTCTCAAAGATCACTCAGTTCGCTGATATCTTAACGTCAGTTTGGAGGCATTATTGCTAACATTCTGTTACAACATTACAAGTCTGGGACTTGTAACTTTAAAATAAAATATTATCTTCTTGGGTTTGGGGCTACGAGGGGCACATTGCCAAAATCAAATAGGCTTAGGCGTAGTAGCTCATTCTTGTCGGTGTACCTGATTAGGCGTATCAAAAGCGGCGCTATTGTTCCTCTTAGGAGGGAATTAGGCGTAGCAACTGAGGCGCTATTGCAGGGAAGCCGATTTGAGTGAGTGGCGGCGCTATTTCCCATTGGTTGCGGCAAGACGCTCTTTTCGCGTGTTGTTGTTACACATTTGTACGTAATCAATCGCTGTTATTGGGTTAAGTTCTCTGGCGTGCTGGCAAGCGGCGCTATTGTCCTTCGGGAATTAGGCGTAACGGCCAGGGCGTTATTAGGACGAGATCTAATCAGGCTGAGAGTATTGCGTTCAAATGAGTGATAGCACACGGTGTTCCTATGAAGAGCATCCAGTTACTTACGTAAACTGCACAATACTCGACATTTATAAACAGTCCCAAATAGAAGTATCAGTATGGGTAAAACTGGGGTAAATATTTAGATTGGCAACTTTACTCGATACAACTAACAGGCAAATTCCATCTAAATGGTTCTAGCACTCATAACACCAATATTTTCAACACATGAATAAATAAATTCTTCAAAAGGTTTACTGTTGTTTAAATCAGCTTAAAATCTTATCCTTTTTAACCTCGATAAAGACAGGGTAAATCAGCCACGAGCAAATAATTAAAACACAACGTAGGTCCGACACCGATCATCGCAAATAAATAAGTAATCAAGCGTAAATACTTGATAAATTTTAAATAATACAATTAAAATTTGTAAATAAAAATATCAGCGAAACTGCACGATCACAGAAAGTGTTGCCGTGAGACCAGGATCGAGGTCAAATAAATAAAAAGGATAATAAAAAAAAAATAAAATAAATAAATAAATAAATAAATTATATATACATTTAAACAATAATAATAATAAAAAAAAAAAAAAAATATTTTTTCTATCATGGACTTAGAAGAAAATAATCTCACGAATACAAAACGGCACGGAATTGAAGAACAAAATCAAGGAAATTCGAGCGGGGACGAAACCAGCGGAAGTCCGCAGGAAAACGCGAGCGAAAATGAAAATTTAGAAACCCTGTATGTACCAGATTGGTTCTGGAAGTGGGAACAAACACAACAAATTCGAGAATTAGAACGAACTAAAAGTTTAAAAGAATTTATGACAGGCGTCATGAATACCATGCAACAGCTAGTACCTTTAACACCAGTTTTAAGTACAAATGTTAAAGTTACGGAACCGAGTGCTGAAACAAGTACAACTTCTGAAAATCTTACCCTTAACACCTCAGACGGAAGCGGCGCCGCGACTCCCTCGACGTCTGCTGCAAAATCTTCAGAAGTCACCGCAAACACAACAACCACGTCGAGTCAGGTGATGTACGGCTGGGAAAAGTCGCTATTGTTGGCCACACTTCCAGAAAAACCTCGATTCGATGGTAGTGATTTAAAGAATCCACTCGATTTCCTGGATGATGTTCAAACTTATTGTAAGAGACTGCGTTTAAATTCCGTGCAGCAATTGGAATTGGTCACATCAGAACTTCTCAAAGGAAATGCAAAACATTGGGCTTGTATTTACAAAGATCAATGGTTCACATATGAGCACTTTAAGCAACAATTTTTGGAAACATATTGGTCGCAAATGGAGCAACAAAAAGTACGCTATAAAATTGGTACTGCTCGATGGAATTCCAATGGAAAAGAATCAATGTTAGGTCACTTCGCGTATTATATATCGATGGCACAAAGGCTCTCACCACCGATTCCAGAAAGCCTATTAATTAGCGAAGTTATCAGGCATTTCCCTCAAAATGTAATGGACTTGCATCAACTCAACTCGGAAAAAAGTATCCCTGAGACAGCTGATCTTTTACGTAGGCTTGATGGAGTACGAGAAAATCGCAGAGCTCAAACAACACGTCCTGAAACATCATTGACAAATGCACTGCAATTTGAGACGAAAACACAGGAATCGTTTTCAAAAACACCCACTTTAAATCACAATTTCCGGTATCAGAACAAACCACACCAGAATAAATCATGGCACAATTATCGTTACCGAAAACAATATAACTTTAAACCCTACAATACGGAAAGTAAGAATTATTATAAAACACAAAACAAGCCGGCGGAAAACTTAAAAAGGATAAATCCACAGGGCCAAGATTTATCCAAAAATGTATCACAGTAAATAGGCCGACTACCAAACGCACTTCAGAAACCAATTCCATACAAAAACCGCAATCTTATGTAATAAAATGTACAAATACGCGAAATTCAACACCAAATTTACAAGAGCAAGAAAAATGGGACGCCGTTTACGTAAAATCTAACGGTTTTTCCAATAAGTCAAGCAAGCGCACACGAAATATGCACTCCGAGAAAAAACGAGAAGAGACGATCGACTTTGCAGAACTTCACCGTTTAAGGGCGCCAGATGCTGGGATTGACATCCCTTCAAGCGACAGTCACGCCACAAACATAAAACCCACAAGGGAGACGACAGGACCGCATTTGACCAATACAAGCACAGGACCGTATTCACTGAAAAACACGAAAATTTTAAAATACGATCAAGCCAACTGGCATCCAAACTATACTAAGAAACGAGTAAAGATATTATCTGTATGTAAAAATTATGATCATAGTGGTGACGAAGAAAATACACAAACTTTGCGCATTTTGCCAGAGATTAATGCCTACTTACCTACTGGTTTTCTCGACATACTTGTCGATACAGGGTCAGAAGTTAGTTGTCTCGCAGAAAACGAATGGGATAAAATAATCACTACTGATGACACAATAGAGTATGTGCCAGTCCCATCAATAAAATTATTGGGAGCCTGTGGAAAGTCAACAAACAGAATTAAAGTACAAGCTTTGATTCCGGTGGAAATTCAAGAACACAATTTTAAAATTCCATGCCTGGTTGTCAAAAACTTAATTAAACCTTTGATCCTTGGTTCGGACTGGTTAACAAAACATAAAGCGATTATCAACTATGAAGCAAAAATAATACAACTTGAAGATGAGCAGCAAAACCTTCTTGACGTCCCTTTTCAAAAAAATTCTGTATACGCCGTTGAAGATGAAAAGCAAAGTTTAGCTATAACCCAACCTATAAAATCAAATGAAGATGAGGCATTAGAAACAAAAGAAGCATTACGTGGAGCTACTGAAAATGTTAAATTATCTAAAGACGAAAAAGAAAAACTTCATACGCTATTGTTGGAATTTAAAACCATATTTTCCAAGACACCAGGATTAACGCACCTTTATCAACATGATATAAAATTATATGATGAACAACCATTTGTTAAAAGACCATACCCTGTAGCCTTTGCTTTACGTCCGGCTGTGGAAAAAGCTCTAAACGAAATGCTGGAATTGCGAATTATAAGCCAACAACCTTCGCCATTTTGCAGTCCTATGACTGTAGTGAAAAAAAAAGATGAATCTGTGCGCATCTGCTTAGACGCACGTATCCTAAATCAGAAAATGATCAACGATGTTGAATGTCCACCGTCCTGCGAAGAAATTTTGCAACGTTTTAATAACGTGAAATATATGACGTCCATCGACTTACGCTCTAGTTTCTGGCAAATTCCACTGTCGGAAAGGAGTAAAATTTTCACTGCTTTTATTTACGATGGACGCAGTTACGTCTATAACGTTTTACCCTTTGGTCTGAAAACTTCCACCGCAAGTTTTTCAAGGGCAATGCGTATTATATTAGGGGGTGAAGTACAAGAATTTGCAGTGAACTTCGTCGACGATCTTCTGATATTTTCGCCAGATTTTGAAAAACATATAAATCATTTACGCCAAGTTTTCAAACGCCTAAAAGAAGCGCGCATGACCGTTAATCTGGATAAATCAAAATTTATTCAAGAAGAAACAAAATTTTTGGGACATATTGTAACCACGAATGGCATAAAAACAGATCCAGAAAAAGTTAAAGCTATCAAGGAATTTCCAGTTCCTCGTAAACAAAAACAATTACGTGGATTTTTGGGCTTATGCAACTATTACAGAAGATTTTCACAACAGTACAGCGACGTGACAAGGGGACTAACGCATTTATTAAAAAAAGATGTAAAATGGAGATGGGGACCAAACGAACAAGAAGCGTTTGAACAAACAAAATCTATATTCTTGGATACTGTTATGTTAAAGTACCCAAAGCCAAATCTGACATACTATCTTCAAACAGACAGCTCTACCTATGCAACGGGAGCCGTTTTATATCAAATACAAGAAGATGAGACCAAAGGTGTCATAGCATTTTCAAGCAGATCCTTTAAAGGGGCAGAATTAAATTACACCATTACAGAGAAAGAAATGTTAGCTATAGTAATTGCATTAAAAAAATTTCGCATATACGTGTTGGGGGCCAAACTTGTCATAAGAACGGATCACAAATCATTACAATTCATAAAACAATGCCGACTATTGAGCCAAAGATTAACAAGATGGATTCTCTTTGTCGATCAATTTGACTACACGATCGAACATGTAAGGGGAAAGGATAATTTCATTCCAGACCTCTTATCACGGTTTCCACCGGATGGGGGAGACGCACCACAAAGATATTCGCAGCCAATCATCGCGGTATTCCAAACAGAAGGACTGAAATCACTGAAACGAAAATTTAAAAACTTGGAGCAGCATCAGAAACAGGACATTTTCCTTAATGAAATAATACAAAGTCTACAAAGTTCAAATCATACAACCACGAAAAAAATAAGTAGAGCAGCAGAATACTACAGTATTCAAGATAACATCTTACTGCATCGACATAAGGATAAAATCAAAATTGCACTACCAAAAGCCCTCATCAGTGACGTAGTCATTCAACATCACCACGAATTCGGACATTTCGGAGCCACGAAAATATATGAAATCATAAAAGACAAATTTTATTGGAAAGGAATGTATCGAGATGTTCGAAAAATAATAGCAACTTGTGCTATATGTCAGAAGGCAAAATCTTGTAATCAAACAACCAAGGGCACTATGAATCCCATAATTTCAGAAGGTGTAGGGCAGCTTATAGCGGTTGACTTCTTTGGGCCACTTCCAAAAGGAAGAGGAGGATGTGCTTACGTTTTTGTGGTTTTGGATATTTTTTCTAAATATGTAAAACTCTTCCCTATCAGAAAAGCTACAGCAGGTGCAGCAAGTGCTTGCATCTTAAAACATTTTTCAAAAATCATCAAACCAAAAGTAATTCTGAGTGATCATGGAAGTCAGTTTACATCTCAAAAATGGAAGGATTTACAAAAGGAAGGCATTAAAATCACATATTCATCCATCAGACATCCACAAAGCAACCCATCTGAAAGAGTGATGAAAGAAATCGCTCGAATATTACGCACTTACACACATCAAAAAAATACAGCGTGGGTTTCACATGTAAAAAATATGGAGGAATGTTTAAACACAACACCTCATACCAGCACGGGATTTTCGGCGTATGAAGTAGTATATGGAACTAAACCAACCACTCAGTTAAATACAACATTAAAAAATATTTTAGCACAACAACACCAAATGAGTTTAGAAGAAATTCATAAAGCTGTGCGCAATAACTTAAACTCGCAGGCTGAAAAGCGTAAGAAACAATTTGACAAGACGGCAAAAGAAATTCACTTCGAGATTGGGGATCTAGTATTGTTAAAGAAGAAGCCCATTTCAGATAAAAAAAATCGCATTTCTGCCAAATTGCAACTGTTATATGAAGGACCCTATAAAATTAAGCAACGCACTCATCCAAACACTTACGAAATCATATATCCTGCAACAAAACGTAAAAAGGGTGTGTATAACGTTGAAAATCTAAAAAGGTATTACTCGGGTGCAGTTTTGACCGTGAGGGCGGTACTGGCAATTAATTATGGGTCCGCAAAATGTCACAACAAACCGCCCAAAGGGAATGGCACACACATTCAAGAAGACGGAGCGGGGATTCAGAGGAATACGTTACAGGGGTTGAATTCTAAACTAGGCCAGTCGTTCTTAGAATCCAACATGAACAACACTACAATTAAGAATTCTAAAAACAGGAAGATTTCAGAGCCTGTATTTCAAGTGCCATGTGAATATGGTGACTATGTAGCAGATTGGGGGCTGATAATGGACATGGAGAGACCACCCACACCTGGATCAGCATCGGCGGAGGAAACCAACAAACAACTTTACCATCAATTGTGCAAAAATACGGCTCCATTGGATGCAGTACATCCGAAAACCGGATTACCACCTGCAAAAAGACCACCTTCATCACCAGCAGAAACAGGCACACCAAAAACAAAAAAATATAAACCGATGGGAACCAATGACAAGTTGCAAGCAGAAATTACAACATGTCCACCATCACACATGGAAAACCCAAGCAGACCAGCAAAACTACGAGGAAGGAAGGGACGAGGCAGCGGCTCGAGGAACCACTTCCTTAAAAAAAAAAGTGAGTGAGTGAACGCGAGTGACACAGGTGTACATAATGACTTAAAGTATAAAATTAAAAGAAATTTGAGAACTTATTTTTATTTGCATTTTAGACTAATGAATTCCTGATATGCATATACATGTTTAATTTTAGAGGTAGTGTATATATTTCTTGGGCTAATAAATACAATTTTAAATAAAAAGAAGTTCTCGGGGGAGAATGTGAAGGTGCACTGCCCGAGAATAAATAATTTGTATCTGATTTTGATTAAGAATAAATAATTTGTATCTGATTTTGATTTGATTGTATTGTTTTATACTTTAAAGTGGGAGCTCCCCGAAAACGTAATGCACTTGTCTAATAACTTTGATTTATTTACAGCCATATTATATTTCTTTCAGCAAATACAGACTTTAATTAACAGTGATCACTTGACTTAGCTAAATAGCTGTGATTTAATAGTTAATTTTAAGCAGGTGGTCGTTTTAGAACAGCTGCACACATTTTTGTACATAAATGTAAATATTGTAAAACACATGTTATCACGTATCAATGAGTTTGCCGCCTGTTGTGTGGATTATTGGGGTCAATCTAATATTTAAAATTTCACGCTCTCGCATTTTAGGGATTAGGGTAAATATTGGGTTGTAGTAATTAACATAAATTGGGGAAACTTGACAGCTTCAATTAGCACAAGTGTTCAGGAAAGCTTGAGAGTGTGAGACAAAATTTTATTGATACTTCTATCCAATCAAAAATTGAAAAAGAGTGGGGCTGTAATTTTATTGGAAAAAGAAACAAGTCCAACCTCTTGGAGGATGGACATGAATTTTAATAAAAGAGTATGTTCCCTAAGGGAAGGGATCAATCTTCGAATTCTCAAAGATCACTCAGTTCGCTGATATCTTAACGTCAGTTTGGAGGCATTATTGCTAACATTCTGTTACAACATTACAAGTCTGGGACTTGTAACTTTAAAATAAAATATTATCTTCTTGGGTTTGGGGCTACGAGGGGCACATTGCCAAAATCAAATAGGCTTAGGCGTAGTAGCTCATTCTTGTCGGTGTACCTGATTAGGCGTATCAAAAGCGGCGCTATTGTTCCTCTTAGGAGGGAATTAGGCGTAGCAACTGAGGCGCTATTGCAGGGAAGCCGATTTGAGTGAGTGGCGGCGCTATTTCCCATTGGTTGCGGCAAGACGCTCTTTTCGCGTGTTGTTGTTACACATTTGTACGTAATCAATCGCTGTTATTGGGTTAAGTTCTCTGGCGTGCTGGCAAGCGGCGCTATTGTCCTTCGGGAATTAGGCGTAACGGCCAGGGCGTTATTAGGACGAGATCTAATCAGGCTGAGAGTATTGCGTTCAAATGAGTGATAGCACACGGTGTTCCTATGAAGAGCATCCAGTTACTTACGTAAACTGCACAATACTCGACATTTATAAACAGTCCCAAATAGAAGTATCAGTATGGGTAAAACTGGGGTAAATATTTAGATTGGCAACTTTACTCGATACAACTAACAGGCAAATTCCATCTAAATGGTTCTAGCACTCATAACACCAATATTTTCAACACATGAATAAATAAATTCTTCAAAAGGTTTACTGTTGTTTAAATCAGCTTAAAATCTTATCCTTTTTAACCTCGATAAAGACAGGGTAAATCAGCCACGAGCAAATAATTAAAACACAACGTAGGTCCGACACCGATCATCGCAAATAAATAAGTAATCAAGCGTAAATACTTGATAAATTTTAAATAATACAATTAAAATTTGTAAATAAAAATATCAGCGAAACTGCACGATCACAGTATTATTTATCTATCTATCTATATTAAATTCGTAACTGTCTCACCACAACAAAACGACTAAATCTAAATAAAAAAGAAGTTAAAAAAAGGTACCGCCTCAGCGGAAATTTGAACTTTCCATAGCATGTGCAATATGATTTCGTACCGTAACTGTAAACATAGCAGTAGAGACTAAACCGCACAGAATCAAGATAAACCACCCTACGGATATTGCGCTTCGGATATCGGACCAAAAATCGATGTAAATAGTTTATTTGAAAAGTTAGCAAAAGTATGCAAAGAATGAAAAATATATTTTAAACTAGAGCTAATTGATAAGCGTAGTTAAAACAATGTAACTTCAGGAAAACGCTTTGTTAATTTTGAAAAGCATCGAGTTTTTCTTAATTTTTAAAATGGGGTAAAATTATTTTTTATCGTTATAAATGACTTCAAATAGACTATTAAATTGTTTAAAGTTTATAATAATTGGCGTTTTCGTTTTTGAATAAAAAATTAATCAATTTCAAATTTTTCAAAAAAGCCTGGAAAGCGTCAGAATAAAATTTAGGATATTAGTAAGAAAGAAATTTGTAGTTCAATGCAAGTTCTACCGGCTTGCAAATTTAAGAAAAAATGGCGTAGGCATTTTTTGAGGAGCAATTTTTTGAAAATGTTCAAAATTTTGAAAATCTAGCATTTCATATTTCTAAAAATATTTTTTTTTGTTTTAATTAAATAATTTTTTTTGAGAAAATGCTGCCACCTAAGGAGATAATTATGATAGCAGTGTGGGCTGCAGCCATAGTGCAAATATTGACGGAAAGAGGGCCACGGACATTCGCACCGGCTTGTCAAAGCACACTGGACAATAATATAATGAATACTAATATTAGCGCGAATGGGTAATGCATGAATCATAAAATCACAACATAAAATAGTCCTTGGTATTTGGTAATTTTTGGTATGAACCTTGTATAAATCCAGCATCAAGCTCACTCATTTGGCAACTACGGGTAACCAATTTGTAGTGACGACCGACGATGACTCGCTACTACGCAAATTGCACCGTTAGATGTCAGAATTTTTTGACGTTAGCAGGTGATTTACATCAAAAAAATATTTATTAACGTCTGAAAATACTTAATTATTGTTAGAGAATAACATTTACGTCGATTTGTTATTTAATTTTACATCAAAATTATTTTTTGACGTCAAGATCAATTGCTCATGTCAAAGTATTATTTAGTGACGAATTTTTTGTATTAATAATTAAATAATTTTTCTTCAATTTCTACATTAAACAAATGATTTGCAGACGTCACCCAATCAATTTTTGAGGTCAAAAAATAAATTTTAGATGTTTTAAAAAAGGAACAAAATTAATTATTTACTTAAGAAATTGTTCTTTGACGTCACAAAACGTGAAAAAACACCCTTTTTGTCAATAATTTTTTTGCCGTCAAATCATTTTATGACGTCGGACAGATTGTTCGACGTCAAAAATTTATATACGGACGTCAAAAAAATATTTTATGACGTGAACTTTTATTCGTGTTTAACTTTATTGGGTTATACAGAATTAATCGGAAATATGTGGTATATTTAAATAGGCCCAGAAACGGACTTTACAGAGTTACGTTTTGTCCTAGGGCAAAGATTTATAAAATTAGAAAAAATTGGTGACCTAAAATGTCTCAAACTTAAAAAAACTTAGAATTTAAAGGTTATTATAAAAAGCAATCCTGCTCATAATGAGTATTGTCGTAGGAGTTTCCTCCAAAGCTTGAATTTTTCATTAAAATTAGAAAACGAAAATTAATTAATGTATCGTTTTGGAATATTTTCTTTCAATTTTGTTTCTTTTAGTTTATTTTTTTCTAGTGCAACTAAGTATGCAGATCAGTCTGATTTGACTAGCATGTGTTAGAATTACCACATGAATGTTGTTTTTCTGAAAAATGAAACACAAGCTCTGTGGAGTAATAAAAGCTCACGTGCATGATTATCTGTTTTGTACGTGATGTATCTCTTCCATAAAAACGTCAAGAGAGATGATGTGTTTTAAACAGGGGCAGAACAACTTACCGTCTCATACAGTGGCGTTACAATGCTTGAAATGCTCCCACACCAAAAAGTGTAAGCTGGCGCCGGCGCGGCGACGCGCTTATTGGTACTTTGCAGTTGACAGTTTGAGCTGAACTGGTTCCACTAGAAACATTTTTTAAACGCGGTTTATTAGAAACTAGAAATATGTAGCATTAAAAAATAAGAATTATTTATTTTAAACAAAATAATATAAACCTGATTGCCTTTTCACAATAATAAAAAACAGTAGACCTCATCCAAGTTTGAACTCATGATCTCTTGTTTACAAGGCAGACTTTCTGCCTGTGCGCCGCAAGACAAGCGAGGGTGAATTTTGCAACAGATTATATCCCTGCACGATGGGTGTGATTTAATATTAAATAATTTATTTAAAGCATTATTTGTACCAAATTTTTAACTAAATTGCCATCACGCGATGTAGGAAAATGTTGTCTTTTTATTTAGGATGACTGCTAGCATTAAAATTCTTCTGGGGACATAATATACAACTAATTTTGTTTTTACATGTTAAAAAGCCATGTTCCATCTTAATTGGAATTCACTGTATAAGGATATTTTTTTGTTATATTTTAGTTTTGTTTGTACGTTGTTCGTTGGTTTCTTAGATTATTTTGTTTTGGTAAAATTTATCAATATCATTATGTATGCAGGCAGATACATAGACTTTTCTGTAACCTATCTTTGCTAGGGCTTATGGGAAGGGGAGTGGCTTTATACTATAGCATTGCTTAGGGCGGCAAAAAGTCTAGAGCCGCCACTGTTTGTATACGTGGTATCTGTACAATTGTACATATGTGAACATGGGTGCGCCCGTAGCTCAGCGGTAAGCGCGCGGGCTACCATTGCAGTGGACCTGGGTTTGAATCTCGTACCGGTCGTTTTCCCTCGCAAGGCAACGGGAAACCAGCGAGGTGGATATTTCCCCAGGAAAACCTCTCTGGAGAAGAAGTGCATGCACTTCCCGTGGTTCGGAGCCCACGTTAAACTGTAGGTCCCCTATGTCTGTCACTGCAAATTATCTATCGCCGCGCACCAAACACAGACATAGGAGAGAGGTAGCCAACGCCCTGAATAAGGTATAGCACTAGAGAAGAAGAAGAAGATGGTGGGTAAAACATGCATTTTCAAGGTCATAAAATTATTTGGTAAGCATGAAAAGATTATTATGTACCAAAGTGTATGTATTGTATTTATTTATAGTGACCTAAAGCTGAAATGTACAGTTTTGAGGTCATACGGCTATTTTGAGGTTATAAAGAAGTTCATTGCGTGTCAATGTAGAGTTTCTCATAGAAAGACGACTTGGAAATGACATTGAAATTTGCAGTTTCAAAGCTATACTGCCACTTGCGTGACCTGGAAAAATCATTTTGCGCCAGTGCGAAGTTATTAAAAATATGATTTGTAGTGATCTTATGATAACCTTGAGATTAGCATTTTCAAGGTCATATGGCTCATTCTTTGTAGCAAAACACAAATACATTTTATTTATAAGTTCTAGCTTTACTTCGTTGATGTCCATATTTATTGAGTATAAATAACATACTTTGTTACTTCTACAATATTTATTTATTTTAACCTTATATATCTCTGACAATATCATGTAAACATGCCGAAGTACGTATAAGGTTAAAATAAATAAATATTGTTGAAGTAATATAGTATTTTGTTCATACTCAACAAAAATATTTGTTGTTTTTGTTGTAGTGGAAAGACTAATTTTTATTGTGGCGTTTTTGATTAAATGTAAATACTCTATCTTGTGTATATTATAAATTCATTATAAGAACAACGTTATGTATTGAAAACAAACTACTAAACTAGAGCAAATAGGGGGAAATTGTAAGCATCGGAGACAAAGCACGTGCGAAAGAAGGAAAATGATAAAACGTCGATAAAAAGATGAAACAGCAACTGTAAAAGCGCTACGTTACACCACTAACGAACCCTTTGGTGTTATTGTTTCATAAACTTTTCTCTCAACAAACATTGTGTGCTCTTCCCTTCTTCACTCACTTCAAGTGTGTTTATTCACGAAGAGGCTTTCAAAGTGAATTCCCAATTTTAAAGAATCGTCGAATGGATTTTAAACGACATTTAGCCTACAAAAGGCCGTTGTAAATTTCAATATGCCGGATATTACAAAATGAAAGTTGAGCGTTACAAAATATATTTCTTAGAAAAGCAATGCGATTTCCTAAAAGGAAAATCGAAATCCAATTTTGTGTATATTTCGCGGTTATTACACCGATGCGCTTTAAAACCGCACTAAGGCCTTTGACCAGTCATAGAGAAATTCGATAAACCTTAAGCTGCCGAACTTAAGTTTTTTAAAATTTATCTTTTACAACAAAAAAATTATTAAAGTTTACTTCTCAAATAAATAACATTCAAATTTATTGTGCTTAAAAATTAATCTTCTTAATTTCTATTAAAAAAAATTAGTTTTCCTAAAAAGCATGTCTTGCCTAAATTCCATGCAATCTTAGATTTTTAATTATATTGGAAATATTCCAGAAGTTAAAAAAAATGGGACAACGTAAAAAATTAAAAGCTTCTGGAAATTACCAGTTTTAATGATTAAAGACCATTATTCACTGATTTCTCTTAAAAGTAACCAACAGGATATTTTCCCACGATCAAATATTTTACGGTAAATATATAATTCAAAATTTGAAGCTATAAATGATAACGTTAAACCGGCCTTTAAAGCCTCTCTTCATTAAATCAAACTTATCTTTTCATTTTTACTTTCTTATACTTTCAGTATATGGAAGTGGTGATTTCATGAAAATTTTCGAACTCGATATTTTGACGGTTTTTAAAGAATATGTCTGTTTGTTGGTACGTGGGTGGGTATGTGTGGTGCATCATAACTATCGAACGGGTGGTCGGATTTCGATAAGTTTTGAAATCTGATTGGTATATCAAAAATTCACCGAGCTTTTAAAAAATATCCGAAACCGGAAGCGGAAGTTTGACATCTTACTATACTTTATAAATTTGAAAACGGAATCTGATAGCAGACTATGCGGCAAATCGAACGCTTTTCCCCCAAATTTTTTGCTTTTAAATAGCGGCCGCTACGAATTTTTAAAAATTTTGACTTTAGCGCCTTATTACTCAAAAATAGGTTGACAGATGATGTTCAAATATTAGATTGTAATAGCTCTATACAGACACAATCTTACTGTGCACAGAAGTTTTCAAAAAGTTAAAAGTTATAGAGTGAAACAATTTTCAAAATTTCGGAAATTTTCAATAAAATATTTCTTAAAAACTGACCACACGATTATTTTTAAATTTTGTATTCTTATAGACCCGTGGATCAGCTACAATTGGGCTTGCGTCTCAGTCCGCTAACTTCTTTGTGACACCTCACCTGAATTTTTGAAAATCGAAATTCATACCTCCCTATTTAATAAACGGGGACCATAAAAATTTGTTTACGCTAAATTACGTATGAGTCATATTAGAATAAAGTTCTCAACTTAATTTTTAAATACGGCAATATTTGGGGAGGGGTTTAGTTTTCTCTCTCCCACCCAATTTTTGGTAACACATTAATAATATATGATATTTCTGAATATATGACAAGTAACAATTTCTAAAGTATAGGAAAATGCAGGTAAAGTGCTTTGCTCATTTTTCGTTATTTTTTTCGATAAGAAAAAGATTCTAACTTCTAAAATCTTACTGAAAAGAAATGCATGTATAGGATGAGTCAAAAATCACTCCCCTGCAGTTAAGGATATATTCTACCAGAAAAAAATAATTAAAAGTTAGGAACATCAAAAAGTTTAAAAAAGTTCTCATTCGAAATTTAGTCATATTTATTTTTAGACGACTACTTTGTAAATTTAATTCGATGATATTCCTTTAGCACTACGGCTAGATATGTAGTTCCAACACAATTGAGCGCCAGTAAACATTGCAAGTTTCAGCGGTATCGAACTCCAGATTTCTCAATGAGTGGATTGGATGCTCTGAATCGGTACCGTGGCCACCCGGGTTTCTTGACCCTATGCAATTTATTTTTCACGTTACTTACAGAACACTATTTTCACCAAACCTGTTGAGGACAACGACATAATTAGTCCTCGCATTTATGCAGTAATATCAAAACTAACCGACGATGTTCTTTAACTCTATTTAAAATCACTTGGTTCGACAACTACACAATTATATAGAACCAAATGGTGATGTTTTGAGCATTTATTAAATTCACCGTTAAATTTTATGTAATTATACAATGTGTATCAAAATTAGACACAAACATTAAAACTCATAGTAGATTACAGTATATACCAACCAGAAAAAACAAAAAGACCCTTAAGGTATGAGAAAATAATTAATGACGTTTGGTCCAAAATTATTTGAGTACAGCAAAAATTGTTTGAGTACTGCAGGATAATAATAAAATTTCAAGTTCAGAGACATGTTATCGGCAGAAAAACCAAAACTAAAAGTGAAAGTAAAAAATGTTGATGTACAAACAATTTCTTATCAGTTATCACCGTCTGTTTTCACGATTTTGCCACATTGGATTTAAATTAAAAATTGTGAATTATGGAATAGGAATAACTTTGTAGAGTTTACATGCATTTTTAATTAATATCAGCAATTTGCAAACAACATTTTATTTTATTTTACGAATTTTATTTTTAAATTAAGAACACTTAAAAGATTTTTTTTAAATAAATGGCACCACTGAATTTTCCTTCGGTTATTATTGATTTGAATATTTGTACCTATTTTGATACACCCTGTATACAATTTTAAAAAGATCAGGGATGATCTTGTAGAGACTTTGTTATTTTTATTTTCCTACGCTTTCAGCATAGGCTATCAATTTCATGAAAATTTTTAAAATCGAGATTTTGACGGAAATACACGTTTTTGATCCCCGGGAATCCAAAAAAGTGTTTTCTATAAAATGTCTGTTTGTGGGTGGTTGGGTGTGTGGATATGTGTGCGTTGCATCGTAACTACCAAACGGATGGACGGATTTCGATGAGTTTTAAAATATGGAGGTTTATCAAAAAATCATCGACAAAATAAGCTTAAAGAAATCCGAAACCTGAAGCGGAAGTTAGGGATGTGTTTTCGGTAGCAAAACCAAAACCCAATTTTATAAATTTGAACATGGAATTCGATAGAAGACTTTAGGGCAAATTTATCGCTTTTTTTAGAACTTTCTAGCTTTAAAATGGCGGCTACTACGATTTTTTGAATATTTTGAATGTAGCGCCTTATTACTCAAGAATAGCTTGACAGTTCGGGTTCAAATATTTTATCGTAATAGCCCTATAGAAATACAACGTTACTGTGCAGAAAAATAAAAACTGTGATGTAAAAAAAATATCAAAATTTTGATTTTTCAAAAACAGATGGCTCAAAAACTAGCCACATGATTCTTTTTTAATTTAGTAGGCCCATAGAGCTATAAACTACAATTTGGTTCATGTGCTAGTCCACTAATTTCTCTGTGACGTCTTCTATGAATTTTTTAAAACCGAAAATTCATTCCTATCTCTAATTTACGTTTGAGCTAAATTGCTCATTAGTGCTAGTAGAATAAAATTTACAACTTTATTTTTGAATGCAGCAATATTTAGTGAAGTTTAATTTTTTCCTCTTTTTTTAATTGTGGACGAATTTGTCCTTCCGCTTTCGTTGTTATTAATTCTTCTTTCCAAAACATCAAAAAATCGATTTTTTTTTAAATTTAGTCGGCACAGAAGCATTGCTGATAATTTAAGAATAGGTAAGGTAGATTGCGAAACACGTAGTGCATAAGAGATATACAAAGTATAATCCTGTGACAATAGTCAGTGTAGCTTTGTACCGCACCTAAAATTTCCACTCAGCATGTGGTTGATGGTCGTTGTTGCTTGTTTTTTTGAAATGAGGGATTAGCAGGGTTTTATATTTAAATACCCTACAACTCAAAACAGGTCTTAATTAAATGTGCGGTAATGGTTGTGATTAGATATACAAATGTAATTATTTTGATTAAAGGTATAGGAAAGTCCAAGCGAAGTGCTTCGCGCATTTTCAATACTATTTAAAGGAAAAACGAGAAATTTTTAAATCTTGGTATTATTTATTTTCATTTATATTTTTCTAGTGGAATCTATTGTTTAGCAGTTTAGCTGTAGAGTAAATTATCATTGCCCTTGCATAAGATTTGGAGTTTTAAATGCAACATTTATTACATAAATTTGTAAATATGGATAAATTTGATTGGCTAACAATTTTGAATTTCCTATACTTTCAGTATAGGGAAATATTGATATCATAAAATGTTAAATTTAGAGATTTTTAGAGGGAATTTTAAGGAGGCGAACCAATTTGTGTTTTCGTTTTTGGTTTAATCCCACGGAATCTTTTTCCAAAAAATTGAAATAAATTTTTTCTTATAAAAAAACTTTTCGGTTTCTAGATAAAATAAGACATGCCCGCAGGCAGAGAGTAACAGGTTGCCAGTGTACGCTCACACCGGTGTACAAAATTAAACATATATTCGTGAAATACGATACAACAACTTCTAAAGCTCGTTTTTAGCTTCCTGGTTTGTTTTTAAAGTTTTGATTTAATTTACTTCCAACAATAAATTAATATTAGCTGCACCTACAACGAAACTATTTTTTCTTTGTTTTTGTACGTAGAATGCAAGCTTAATTACTCTATAAGACGTCTTTGCTGTCTATAATATTATGTGTAAGAATTTAATAAAATCGCGTTGACCTTTTATTTCTCTTAGCTCAATTTTCTGTAGGTGGGCCTAATAGGGAATATTTAACGCCTACGTAGTTGAAATCAATTAAGAATTTCATCTTGTCTTGGATTGCCTTCTTTACGTTTTGAATTAATCTTAGCAACCGCGCGTTTTATAAAAAACATTTTCTGTTTTATGAGACATAGAAACGGTATTTAAAAAGGAGTAGGCAATTTGAATGTATTGTAAAATAAAAGGTGTTATTACTGTTTCCACCTAAAATTTACCTGCAACAATTTAAAAATGAAATGAATTTTTTGTTGATGTTAAAATTTGTGTTGGCTATTGCAGCCGTTTTAATTTGAATTCCCAGTAGTTAATTTTATATTCATTTGTGCGTCAAAAATGAACTGCAGGCATTTCCAGACCCATTGTTGTTAGAAATTAAAAGGGAGCTTTTATCGGCTTATTCTATTGAATTAAAAACTAAATTTTCAGTTCGTATTTTTGAACAAAGCTTAGGTCAGTTTTCATATTCTAGCAATAACCATTATATTTAACAACCTAACCGAAAACATAAATAAGTGTTTTTTTTCCATACTAAATAATAATTTTTTTAGTTAACGTTTCAGTTCTAGCAGTTACCATACACGATCAGAATACACCTAACAGTTTTTGCTGTGGTAGGTTCTGAGTTGTTGAGTTGAGCACCACTTGTTTAATGTCAGGACGCTTATAATAATACATAACTTTCATTATTATTTCTCTTTTTTAAACTACACTTGTGTAGTTAAATGGAATTTTTTTTAAGTTAATTGGGGCAAAAAATCGATTATGTAAATACACTGAAAATAAAAAAAAATCATGGACAAAAAGTAGCGAGAGGAGCCTTGATATTACGGTAATTAAAAAGTAACTTTGGAATCGTGTTCTACTCTCATTGATGACCAATTTATTTCAAATGCGGCTTTTATAAAACAAATATTTTAAAATTTCAAAAATTTATAGAAGACGTAGCTGACAAATAAGAGCGCTGTGGAACAAACTATATTGTAGCTTATTTGTACCGCCATTAACTTACAAAATTTGAAAAAAAAATCATTGTCATAATATTTGGTTTTTAATTGTTTTGTTCTCCGAGATCCTAAATTTCTGTTAAAATTACTCATGGGAACGACACATATTTATTAAAAGCTTTTTTATAAAAAATATTTATTGCAAAAACCTTTTACTGATCCTAAAATTAAAAAAAAATTTGACGTCAATAATAAATTTTTTGGCGTTGAAAAATCAATTTCAAACTATGAAATATATTTTTGACGGCAAAATTTGATTTTGTCGTGTCAAAAGTTGATTTATTGACGTCTTAAAATATTATTTCTCAATTTTAAAAAAAGCTGTTTAACTGTTAATAAATAAAACGGATTTTTTGAGTCAATATCAAAAATTTTTAACGGAAAATTATTTATTGACGTGTAAAAATCGATTACACAGTTTAAAATTAAATAATAGTTCGACATAAATGCTATACTTAAACCATAATTAATTATTTTCATACGTCATAAATGATTTTTGACGTCCAAATTGTGTGTATTGAAGTCAAAATCTAATGACGATTTATGCCGGATTTAGACAAGGTTTATGCCAAAGACTATTCATACGTTCCATCCCAAGAACTAATTTAAGTTTTGGTTTTATGAATCCGGCATCACCTATGCGCCTTAGGTTATATACCACATTGTTATTAATTGCTCAGTGCGCTTTGACAAGCTGGTGCAGGTGTACAATGTATATACGCCGTTTTTGATAGGTAGCTCCCCTATCGATCAATATTTGCAGTGTGGTTCTAGTCTACACAACTATCATAAGCATCCCGTTAGATGGCAGCATTTCCGACATTAAAAATTCATTCTTTGACGTCAAAAGAAAACATTTTGACGTCTGAAAATTATTTATTTTTGTTCTTTTTAATTACTTTTAAATTGCTTGAACAGTTTTTAGAAGTCACGAAATGATTTTTTGACGTCATAAAATGCATTGGTGACGTCGGTAAATTAATTGATGACGTCAAAAATTCTGTTACAGGAAATAATAGATAAATATGTTTATTCAAGATTAGATAATTTTCAAACCACAAAAATTTTTTGACGTCTGAAATTCAATTTGTGTCGTCTGAAATTTAATTTTTGACGTCAGAAATTATTTAACGACTTGCGATAATGGAATTTTGTTATAAAAAGTGAAACGCCGTTTCATACATTTCATACTAAACTTATTGGATGGCAAAGAAAGAACAGAGTTTAAAAAAATATTTAAATAAAAAAAAACATAGATTTTATTTGATTACCGTAAATTGTCAATTTTGGCACGCCCACGACACTGTATGACGGACGGTACAAAAGTGGAATAGAAAGTAGTTGAAACGTGGAAGACTGCGATACTTTTGTGCTTTATGTTCTTTTTTATCAACCGTTTTTAGTGATATTAATTAATAAATGATTTATAATCAGAGATGCGTCTAAGGCTTAAATTTAATTTGCGATTTTTTTGTCTGATGGTAAATTTGTATATTCAGGTCGATATATTGTAGGATCTTGTGCCGATTCTTGCTTTAGAATTAGGCAGTTTTTTGGGTTTATAGTCGTCCTAACGAACATCATTTAACAAATTTTAGGGACATTTGCGTTTTTCTGGACTTTTAAATTTTCCAGGTAATTTGACAATTTTCCTAATTTGATAGCCAATTAGTTTATCCTAGCATGTTGAAGGGTTGGCGTGTGCATTTTAATACTCTGATGTGTACAAGCCCGTGCATAACGTGCATTAAAATTATTAAAACAAGCCCATCGTATTATAATGTGTATTTTAGTGTAATTTTATAATTACTGGTTTTGGCATTTTTTTAAGTTTCTGTTATTTAAAATTTTTTAGTGTGTTTTCCTATGTTTATAAGAATTATTAAGATGCACCCTGTACGTGTAGGAGTGCTGTTGTGATACTCACCAGGGGTTTCTTTATATCCCATTTGCGAGTATCGTTCTTGCCCTTCCCAGTCATAAAAGGGAGATATGCAACGTCTGCACCACGTGTATTGCTCGTCTTCGTCTTTATCAAGTGTTGTTGTTCGCCCCCGAATTCTTAAATTATATACAGGGTGAGAGATTAGCGTTGATTATACAGCATTAGGGTAAGCTCTGTTTTAAGGGTCGCTATCAGTTTGCACACATTTGGGGTGGCTGTACCGTATCCATAGCAACTGTAGCATTTCCACCCTGGTGCACCTCACACCCTCAAACTAAGCGCCCACCTATTATCAAATTTCGCTTATTTTATACTATTTTACTTTTTAAACTTTATTGTTATTACTAAAGTTGACATTATGCTAAACGAATGTTAAGATTTGACTTAAAATTTTACGTTTTAGAACAGATTGACTTGAATCACTCGGATTACGACAGGAGCCTTTACAAGGATCGATTCTTGCCTTTCAGGATGCTTTCTTATGCAGATATGAACTTTATACCTTGTTCTGTTCTTTCAATTCAAATAACAAACGAGCGATGTCTTTTATGAATTCATAAATTATTTACAGTCAAAGGAATTACTGATTAATTTCCTCGTAGCTCCAGAAATACCCGCAGGATAATTTCTGATTATGTATGTATTATGCAAACAAGTTGTGGTGTTGTTTAAGGTGTCTTGTGGATTTACATAGGTTTCTAATTCACAAAACTGGTGTTCATTTCATGTGGCGTGTGTTTGATTTAGAGTCATAACTATGGTGGGGTGTTCCAAAATATTGTTTCACTATCACTCCAGGTAGTTTTTGATCACTAATCTTTAATGAAATTTAAGCTGGTTTTTAAAGTCGTTAATTAACGCTAATAACAAAAGTTTAATAAAACACATAAGTCGTTAGTTTATATTAATTAAAAAAAGTTTAACAAGACCTGGCTGGGTAAACCTAATATAATAATATTAAGAATCAATGATTTTTCAACAACTGTTTTTAACGTATCTACGGATATAAAACTAATTTTTGAATTTAAAAAATACCCAAATACAAAAAATCAAAAACAAAAGTGAAGTTGTGTACAATGGAAAGTTTGTTTCAAAAGTCATCTACTGGAGAGCAGCAGAGCCAAACGCGGCTGTCAAAATTTGAGCCACATGATTAGCTGTTATTACGTGCTGCCATCTATTGAATTACAACGTGTCAATATGTCAATTTTTGATTTTTTATTATTTCAGTGTTAGAAACTTAATACATTTTTGCTAAATATTATCTGTTCTCACATAATAAATAACACCGCAATTAGCGCTACTGACATCTAGTGGCTGATTTGACAGATAGCTTAAAAAACAACTCGTTATTACATTGTTGAATAAACTAAAAAACTCCGAAATGTTGGATTTTTTGTTTTCCATTATAACTCATTTGTCATTTATGTTACATATTTGTAGTTAACGCATTATTAGGACACTTTTTCATGCTGAATTTTTGATCATATTTGGCATAACTGTTACCATTGCTCGTTTTCGACTGTCAACTTTTTTTTATGGTCGGATTTTACTTTTTTTCATATTTGAATAAAGTTTTTAATTTTGATTTCAACGACGTGTTACACTTTGCATTTTGTTTAAGTTTTGAGCATTTTATTACAGAAAATAAAAATTTCATAAGAGTGCCATGGAAAGACCACGTCATTTAATTTCTTTTGAAAAAAATCTAGTAGCCATGAACTGATGGAAGTAAAACAAAACACTACTTTTATTTACTTTTACCTTTAGATACATTAGGTACGCGACAATTTCACGAAAGTTTGTTTTGAGCGTAGGCAGCAGGTTAGTTATTTTTTACAAAAACAAATGAAACTTCTACATTCCAAAGCTCATCGAAGTCGGACCATCTGTTTGGGAGTTATGGAGACCACACACCCACCCATCCCACAAACAGACAGACATGTTTAAACATAAAATTTACACTAGAAACTGAACAAAATAAGTCTATTAACTTTTTAGATTTAAACATAAAAATAATTTAACTAATAAATTTGAGTACTCAGTTTATAGAAAACCTACACATACGGACATTACAATACCACACGATTCTTGTCATCATAAAACACATAAATTAGCAGCATACAGGTCCCTGATACATAGGGCTTTGACGGTCCCTTTAGATGAAATTAATTATAATAGAGAAATTTGAATTATTAAACAAATTGCATACAGTAATGGTTATAATACTAAACTTATTGATACATTAATTAAAGAAAAAGATTATAAATTATCCATTCAAAAAGTTTATCCGAATACCCTAACTTCATCCGATACAATTAAATATGCCTCGATCCCATATTTTGGTGACAAATCATAAAAAATTGCTAAAATTATAAACAAAACAAATAAATATAAAGTAAGCTTTAAAACAACTAGAAACATCTTAAATACTTTGTTTAATGCAAAACCAAAAACAGACGATTTGTTAAAATCAGGCATTTACAAATTAAATTGTTCGCATTGTAATTCGGTTTATATACGCCAGACAATTAGAAATTTTGATATTAGGTATAAAGAACACGTACGTTGTTACAAATACAAACACCCACATAAATCCAATTACGCTAAACACTTACTAGAACACAATCATTCAATGACATCTAATAACACCATAAAATGTTTACACTTTTGTGATGATAAACGATATACTAGAAGTTTTTGAAATTCACAAACATTTAAAAACTGAATGAGCAAATTGATCTATTAAATTCTCCTCTATTGGACATTTTGGAATAAGAAATCAAGTCATCTGTAGACGATTACCGGGATCAAGTCACCAAGTTTTATTGCTATAACAACACTAACTGTTTACTTTTTCATATAACCTTTGACAATGGCATGTAAACATGCCGAAATACGTATAAGGTTAAAATAAATAAATATTGTTAAAGTAATTAAGTATTTTATATACAGATACTCATTAAATATGGACTTTAACGAAATAAAGATGGAATTTAGAAACTCCGTATTATAGATGACCCAGAGACAATAAATCAAATTCATCAAAAAAAAATTGGGCGAGAGAGGGAAAATTTCTCCCCCTTCCCGCCTGCATATTTCTGCACTAAAATTAATTTATTACTCATGAGAAATCTAGCTTAAACAGAAAATTTTTATCGTCAACAGGTTTATTAAAAAATGGAACTATTCGAATTTCAAAAATTCATAGGGGGCGTCACAGAGAAACTAACAGACCGGGACACAAAATTTATGAAAATATTTTTGTTACACAGAGTTTTCATTTGATCAAAAATTCTTTTGTATAGTAACATTGCGTTCCCTAACGGCTACTGCAATACAAAATTTGATCCCGATCTGCCAAATCAGTTTTGGGTAAATAGGCGTTAATTCCAAAATTTTCAAATGAGTATATGATTTATTATTACTTATTAAATATAATTAAAGTTGAGATTGGGCGTTCAGCTTTAATAAGCATGTCAAACGAACATTGATTAAAGCTACATCAGTATGCATTAATGCATAACAATTAATAATATTGTTATAGTACTATGAGTTTGTAAATTACGTTGTAGGGTTGTCCTAGTAGTATAATTTCATTTCAGTGGTCTTCCAATACGAAAGCTTCAAGATCCATAGCTCTGTCTCTTTCTAAAATCGCTTGTAATCCAAACAACCCTCCCTCGTTAATGTCTTCTGGTACGGGATCTGGAACTCTCTGCATGTTTTCCCAGTGGTATTCTTTATTAAATCATCAATTATTTTAAGGAGTTGAAAAAATATTTAGTTGCACACCTTGGCCTTCTTTCTCTGATGGTTGGGTGGGGTCTGTCTGAAACGGTCTATTGCGTAATAAATTTTCAAGGGACAGGACACTTCCTTGCGCTAGTAATTAAAATAGTAGAGATTTTGGAGCAAACGTAATGACAGTGCAGAGAGTAGATATAAAACGTTAGAACAGGAAGTCGGGTGCACGAGTTTCTTATTGTAAAAGGGTTTTAAATTAAAACTAACACAGCTTAATGTTTATTACTAATCAGAAGGGGTGGGAAAACTCTCATTTTGTTACGGAACGAAATAACAAAGTAATATTGGTATTAACTTCAGGAAACGAAGCACAAATTGTAAGCTTTATGTTGATAGGTTTTCTTATTTGATTTGTTTTTTATGCCTTCTTTATGAGTAGGGAGAAAAAATTGCAAAGAGTTAATTATTATTGTTATTTAACGCAACCTGCTAAGTTCTGGCTAAGTTATCGCGGTACACTCGGCAGGTGGTTCGGAAGTAAACTAAAGTTGTAGGTCCCCTCTGTCTAGATAATACCCTCTAAATAGTATCAACGTTATTATTGTTCTTGGTAATAAAACATTATACTATGCGGAAAACATTTTGTATATTACCGTTAATTTTACAAAATAAATGCGGTGTTTTAATGTTTGCTTTTGATTACATATGTGTAAAAGCACTGTGGCCGTTGGCTTCTTGAAAGTAATACTAATTCAAATGAATACGTTTGTTTGGCTTGACATTATTTTCCGACACTTTAGCGGTGGTTTCGTGTCAACATGATGCTTGTCTAAGCATGCCCTTAATTGCTACTTTGACAAGTGTGTTGCCGCTATTGCACCTGTTTTGTTTGAAAAGCTTTTGTTGTTTGTAATTTGTTTTGCACCCTCTCAATTTTTATTTGCTTTGTGGTTTTCCCCTTGCAGTATATTTTACGTATTTTGTGTACCTACAAAGTTTGTTCTTGTTATTACACACATTTTTGTTTCTTATTCATCAATATATAATTTTTTGTTTTTTTTCGTTAATGTCCATAATTTATTGTAATTAAAGAAAAATGAAAATAGGTATTAACATTTGCAGAAAACTCATCTCCCTCTACCGAGAATTGTTTTGTAGGTTTCTTACTGATGATGACAACGTAACCAAAAACATTTGTACAGCTTTTGCAAATTTTCAGGGAAAATTCATTTAGCAGTACTTTCAACTTCACGCTGTATATGTTTTAATTTCAATTTTATTTACAACTAGCTAATGCCCGGCGTGCGTTGCTATTTTTTGTGCAAATATTTCTTTCCACGTAACTAATATATATCCTGAATTTGAGCGAAATCAGACAATAAACACACATTTTCGTAGATATCGCTAGCGGGTCCATTTTTTGTAAAAAAAAAGTAACCTTCTAAAACCTTCTTCTCCTCAAAACACACTTTGTGTCAAAGTTTGAGCTCAATCGGCAGAGTAGTTTCGGAGTCTATAGGGAACATACACACAAACATTCACTTTTATATATGTACCGTCTGTCTATAAAGTACCCCCCCCCCCCCAACTAACTTTTGAACGACTTGATATTTTACGACAACATTTGGTGTACTTTAATGGGAAATGAAATACTATTTTTAAGTCAAAAATTAAATTTTGTATCATTTAAAATGGCGACTGGGCGCCATTTAAAATTTTTTTTAAATAGAAAAGGGGGTCGAGTGACACCTCATTTGAAAGGTATTTTAGTTCTGCGTCTGATCCTAGAGTTTCAAAGAAAAATATTTAGCCATAACAAAATTGCGGATTTAAAACAAATGGACTCACTCACTCAATTAAAAATTGTTTTGATTTTTTATTTAGTAGTCCACTTTTGCATTTGCAGGACAAAATTTTCCCAGAAATGTCTCAGGTGGCTGGAAATAATATTGAAAACGTTATGTTCCAACAAGACGGTGCGCCGCCTCATTATTATAGGCCTGTTTCTGACTTTCTCAACGGACTTGGATTTTCTTGGAAGATGGATTGGTAGGCGGGTGCCTGTAGAATAGCCGGCTCGCTCCCCAGATTTAACTTTCTTAGATTTTTTTCTATGGGGATATCTGAAATCGAAAGTGTACAGAATTCGTCCAGAAACAATTGAAGAACTGGAGCAACGCATTACAGAAGTTTGCAGAAATATCACTCCAGAAACTTATGAAAATGTAAGGCAGGAATTTCATAATCGACTTTTTATGTGCCAAGAAGTGAATGGTGAACATTTCGAACACTTAATTTAATTCCTTCTTGCTTTAATTTTAATTTTTTTAAATAGACTTCTTTATCTTCAAACATTTGTCATTTTGTTAGGGCTGAATATTTTTCTTTGAAACTCTAGGATCAGACGCAGAACTAAAAAACCTTTCCAATGAGGTGTCACTCGACCCCTCTTTCTATTTAAAAAAAACTCAAAATGGCGCCCAGTCGCCATTTTGGATGATACAAAATTTAATTATGAGCTAAAAAATAGTATTTAATTTCCCATTAAAGCACACCAAATGTTGTGGTAAAATATCAAGTCGTTGAAAAGTTAGTTGGGGGGGGGGGGGGGGGTTACTTTATAGACACAGTGTATACTATAGATTATGCTTGAGATGGTTTGCAAAACGGTTTTTAGTGTCTAGATGCAATTAAAATTTATTTACTTGTAACAGAAGTTAGGTTTTTTTTTAATATAATAAAAATAATTAATTTCCTAATTTTTTTAGTACATTTTTGTCTGAATATTTAGATAGTACTCATAGTGATCGATTATACATATGCAAAAGAAGCAAATTATAATTTTCGTTTTCTCCGTATACTGATTTTATTATTAGTGAGAGAGAATCATGTTGACGTTTGTCATATATGTGCACGTGTAAGTTAATTTTGATGCTTTGACTATTCTCCCGTATTTTAACAGCATTTTAGATGCTTTTAGTATTGATTATGGTACCGCATAGCGTTCCTGTTTCAGTTTCATAATCTTAATTAGTTTTGGTTGTTTGTCAACTTTGATGAGGGTATATATTTTGCGGGGTTTGTACGTGTGCGGTCTTATTTGGCGAATTTCCACAATTTTGTATAAACACTTTAAAGGTATTCGAAACACTTCGCCATTGTTAAAATTTTCCAAGATTACCAAAATGTTCTACTTTTAGCAGTATACAAAATTTCAAAGGAAATATGTAGTTTTAGTAAATATTGTTTTTTGATTTTTAAAATACAAGAGAAAGGGCTCATGAATATAAAGTTGCTACATGGAACGCCGTTTTATATTCCGTCATGCATTCTAACAAACAAAACTTTGCTCGAGAAGCTCATTCTGACGTCAACAATTAAGTTTAAATGTCACTAATTTGAATTTCAGTCGTCAGAAATTAATTTTTTGACGATGAGCTACAATTAAAGATGACCTACAATTTCGTTTATATTCCAGCTCGTAGATTTCTTTCTGACGCCTTCTATGAATTTTTGAAAATTTGAGTTTTAACGCCAAATTACTCAAAAACGAGTAATCAGATCGGGATCAAATTTGCTATCGGAAATGCCCCAAGGGTACACAAAGTTACAAATTACTAGAACTTTTGGAACTACTAAAACTCCGAAGTGATAAAAAATATCAAAATTTTGACTATTTCAAAAGCATATATTGTTCAAATACTGACCACACGTTTTTTTAAACTTTATAGACTTAAAGAGGATCAGCTACAATTTAGTTAGTGTTCCAGTCCGCTAGCCTCTTTGTGACACCTCATGAATTTTTGAAAATTGTAAATTTCTATTCCCTTATTTAACAAACGGGAGCCGATAATAAAATTTTGTTTAGCCTTAATTACTCATAAGTAATAGTTATAAAGTTCTCAACTCAATTTTTAAATACAGCAATATTTGGGGGGGGGGGGGGGGGGGGATAATTTTCTCCTTTCCACCCAATTTTTGGTGGATGAATTTGTTTTTCCGTTTTTGAGTTTCTTTAACTCCAAGCAAGGCAAAATCAAAAATCGATTTTTTTTACAAAACACTTTTGAATATATGATAAGTAACAATAATCTAAGTTGTAGGCTTCCGCGGCCGTTGCTAATAACAGCTAGGCTTCCGGGTTGGAGCAGCGTCATCGGTGCATGAACTGCCGACGTTTCGTCCTCGGTTTCACGGGACATCTTCAGAGCTGTGATCGCTTTGGGATCTGGAACACAACTTCATGCACCGATGACGCGGCTCCAACCCGGAAGCCTAGCTGTTATAAGTAACAATATTTAAAGTATAGGAAAGTCACTATTTCCATTTCACGTATAGTTTTGAGGCACAAAACAAATCTTTCATAAAAGGCCAGATTCATACCTGATATGTATTGTTGAGAAACAAAAGAAATGATCAAATTTTCGACTAGTGCAGCTTTTAGAATAGCAAACTTCGCATACAATGCGCTGAAAAGTGCTTGGCAGAGTTTCTATGTATTCAGATAAAGCTTTATGTAGCACACATGTTAGGAAATACAATGAGAATTCATGAATCAAGATAAAGCTTTGGCATTGTTTATTCAAAATGCAGATTCTATGTAAGCTGCTTTAGTGGCAGTTATGACTTGTCCCACATAAGCTGTTACTGTTCCTGTATGTTAGAGGTATGCGGTTGGTTTCAGTTTAAGATGAAATGAGTAGCACGACTAAATTACTTACGTACTTGTATTATAATTTAAAATGTAACGGAGAAACTGAACAATAACGCAAAATCCATCTTTCAGGATTTTGATATGAACAAGTAGATTAAACTATTCACACGACAACAATTATTTTTAAAACTATTAATTGGTACGAATAGTTTTAAATGTGTGAAAGTTGTTGCAAAGTTTACAATTTACTACAATGATATTAATATCATTAGATAAATAAAATTTTCAGGAATAGATGTACGTGAGAAACATACCTGTTCTTTTTCTAGGCAGATAAATGACCTGTCAGTATTTAATTTATTTAAATTAAAACCTAAAAGCGAATTGTGATAAAAGGAAACGCTGGTTCAGGTCCATTCCTGATCTAATTTAAGGATACAGTACGGATTATCAGAAGTACGTCCCTGGATAAAACTTGTAATGAAGATTTACGTCACAAATTAAACCTTTTAAATTTAAATTTCATTATTTAGCATTTTCGCAGTAATAGCGTCCGCTATACAAAGCGGGATAATGGATCTTTTGATTTTTCGCTCTAAGTAGTTAAAAGCAAATGGTTGCAGTTTATTTTCACAGGCAGAATTTTAAATATTTATATCTTTGCTTTCCGCGTGCGTAAAGGGCGCTATTTTGAAACATTCTAAGTGCATACGATATTCTTTCGAGTTTATTATCTTCACCATTTGTTCGTTTTATCACATCTTCTGGCTGGTTATACGGCCTTTGCTTTATTTTAAGAACAAGTTGCTTCGTTATACTTGACTTATAATTATTTACTGTCTCGTTTACAAATTGCGCAAACTTTCTGGAGCATAAATTGCATAACACGGTGGTTGGTTTTAAAACGTTTTGCAGCTTTCAATACATTCAAGTTTAGATAAGAATTGGTAACAACTCTCCCAATTTATTTTAAACTTAATTCGTGCAAAATGTAATGATAAAGATCATAATAGTAGTTATTAATATAAATAAATTACCGTCACCATTTTAAGGTAATGGTTCGACACTTAATCACTGCCTAACATCATTATCTAAAAAAACAACTTCTGAACTACAATTACGTATAAATAAAAAACTTAAAAAAATGTATAAAGAATGTTATATAAAACTTGAACAGAATCATGTATTAATGTTCTTTTTATTATAACTAGCGGAACCCGTGAGCTATGCCTCACGCTTTTTCAAAAATGGTAAATTAACTACTGAAGTTGCTAGTGTAGCGGACCGTGGATCGTAGTCCTAGTTTTACGAATTTTATAAAGACTATGAAACGAATTTGACAAATTAGTTCACCAAAATTAAGGTGGGAGGGAGAAAGTTAACTCCCCTAAATATTGTTGCACCTAAAAATTAAGTTTTGAATCTTATTCTACTATTAATCATGAGCACTTAAGCTGTAACAAAAATTTGTAATCGTCCTCCGCTTACTAAAGAGAAGTGCAGGAATTTACGTTTTTCAAAAATGCATAGTAAATGTTACACAGAAATCCATTCCTAGCTCAATAAGTTTACAAAGTTTACAAAAATCGTGTGACCAGTTTTTGAGCAATAGGTTTTTATTAATATCCAAACTAGAAAAATATTTTTACTTAACAGTTGTATTTGTACAAAACAATCTTGTATAGTACCGTTGTGTTGCTCTGGCGCTGTTTCAATACCAAAATTAATCCCAATCCGTCCAACTCGTTTTTGAGTAATTAGGCATTTGTGAAAGAAATGCTATCAAAAAACATGTCTAACTTCTGTTTTTTTTGTTGTACAAATGCCATTAGAATCGGTGTAAAAGTTTCTGAGATTTCGCGTTACACACATGTGCACATACAGACCGTCATTTATTAAAATCTACTGTTTTGTGTTCCTAGAGGGCCAAATCATGTATTTCCG
The DNA here is from genome assembly GCA_958336395.1 of Ctenicera cuprea. Lineage (NCBI taxonomy): Eukaryota > Metazoa > Arthropoda > Insecta > Coleoptera > Elateridae > Ctenicera > Ctenicera cuprea. The sequence continues at coordinate 2,201,580 of OY284496.1, forward strand.
TCAAAATGTGATATTCTAAAATTGTAGTGATCACAATACATTTTCATACTGGAAGTATGGGAAAGTACAAAAGCGTACGGATTCAGCTAGTTTTTTTCACCTATTTCATATTTTCAAGCTTTTTGAAGCTGTGCCAGCCGTTGATAATAATGGAATAGAAAAAATTTTAAATGTACCGTGTCCAATGTCATTACCTATAAAGCCCTTTTTACCAGCGGAGGTGTAACCCCAATTACTCAAGCTAAATCAACATAAAGCTCCCGATTATGACATGGTAACAGGCCAAATACTAAGAATGCTACCGAAAAAAGCAATCGTACTGTTACCAACAATTTTTAATCGCATGTTAAGCCTTTCATGTCACTTAATACTCCATGTAGAGTAGATTGTAAATAATCTTTATTAAAATTAAAAGAAAAAAAACTTTCCCTTTCGGTTTCGGATTTTTTTGAAACAACTACAATTTTCGATATACTTTTCTATTATAATTTTATCAAAATCGGTGTAGTATTTTCGCCTTTCGAGGCGTCACCCACCCACCCACAGACACACTATTTTTAAAAACTACCTTTTTGGGTTCCTTTGGCCCCAAAACGTGTATTTCCGTTAAAATCTACATTTCCTAAATTTTCATAAAATCAATACTTCCCTATATCGAAGGTATGGAAAAATAAAGATACGTCTAACTTGTGCTTTCGATTTCGAACCTTTTTCTCGATGAATTTTTGATATACCCTCACATTCCAAAGATAATGAAATTTGAATCATTCGTTTGGCAGATATGAGCATACAAACTAACGAAAGGTGAATTTATTTTTGCAAACATTTCTGATTGACATCGATAAATTGGGTTTGATGGATCTAATTTAGTCTTCAAAATGGTACTTGCGATTCTGTTTTTCATTATTATTTATTTAGAATAGCGTTGTTATAAAATGTTGTCGCAACAAATTTTGGTGTGAAGTTAATAATTCAGGAAATGATATTTTGTTCTAATTTAATTCTGTTATTGCGTGAAGGTTTTACGGGCGTTCGAGCCGTTATACTAATATAAATCGGCAAGTGTTTCCACGTGTTTAGCAAAATTTATGAGTAGGAGGTTTACGTGTTCATGTTGAATAGAGAACGATCGTTTTGTAAGTTGTGCGCTTTTACAGATACAGAATGTTAGGAAGCAAATTGCGGTCTTGGATGGAAGCGGTGCGGCCTAGAAAGAAGCAACAACGCAAAGAAAAGCAACTGAAATCGAACTTAACGAACCCTAATGGTATGATAGTCCCGAACTCGCAATCCGCACACAGCGCTCGATCGTCGGAGAATGAGATGTTGGTGAGTAAATTTGCCATGTACTTGCAGATTGCCCTTATTCGTCAACATAAATTTCCCAGTTGGAAATTCACGGAGTCTTCCATCTATACGGGTGGCATTATTGATAAATTTCCTCCCCAGCAACTACGTAAATTACCAATAGTCGCAGCACATTTGCAGGAGCGACAGCAAATGAGCAATGCCGGCTGTATTTTTTATGTAAATTTTCACCCAAAGTTCAATTTCCTAAAAGCTTTTACTCATTCCAGACAAAATAACGCAGACTGCATAATGCTGCAGAAAAACAGCTATATAGTAAATTTTAAGCGCCGTAGTTTTATCGGAGTTTTATTGAGTAACCTAATACGTAACCGATCAGAAAAAATGATCAAAACTCAACCTGCGGGTTCAAATATTAAGAAAAAGATTAGTTTCGAGAGTTCGAATCAGATCAGAAACAAAACAAGTTTCTAAATTTATAATAAGATCGGCCACAACAACTTTGGAAACCTCAGCAAGGAAAAGCTCTTCGGAGCTTTCAGGGATTTTCGTGCAAAAATGTCAAGGTGTTGACACTCGATCAGTGTCAGATCGAATGTATTTTCTTGTTTCCGCGAAATAACATTTTCATTTCTGGCGTTTTTCCGCAAGGATCATTGCAAGAGTTATATATTTGTGCTATGTGGTGTTTTCCCATTGCAGGAAGACGTGAACCGAAAGTCAATTCATACAATAGCAAGCCATGCGCCACGCTACTCCGGTGCCAATTTGTCTTCACCGGAGTCCGCTTACTCTACAGGATATTCGACCGATGGAACGTCCCCCGGAGCCCCTCCGGAGTACTACATAAATATTAGAACAGGTAAAAACGGACATAGCTTTTATATAATGGCTCAACAGGGGACTGCTTGGGAAGACCCACGTTCGAAAAGGACGGAACGCCCTAGCGAAAAATCCCCCAGCCATTTTTATTTAATTTTTTTTATAGTTTTTAGAAAGGAAATTTAAGTACTTGTCGCTTAATATTCAACTGAAAAATTCATCGAAATATTTTAATTACAAACGAAAATGTCTGGCTGTTGTTCGACCACGTTTTGATAGCTATTTTTCAGATTTATTGGGCCGTTAAAAACTTGTCGCCCTGCATTAAGAACAAATTGATAATTTTATTATTAAGTGAAAATTTCTAGTCGTAGCTCACTTGCAGATTTTAATATTACTAACTAATCCAAATGAATGGAATGAGCTTCGCTTTGTTACAAAATGAAATTACTGAGGATATTGGTATTAATTTGCGGAAAAAGGATCAAAGATTTCAAGTTTTAATTTAAAATTGATAGATTTTCCCATTCGTAGCAAATTTTTAACAATTTCTGTTATTCAAATTAACAACGCGACGTCCCTCTATGTAGATGAAGGTCTAATCAGCGTACTTAGGTAAAACCTGCAGCCTGGGAAAACTTTTGTTTTCCAAATTTGTGTATAGTAAAAAAAACGAAAGCTCCTTAAAAATTCTGCAAGGAAACAAAAAGCTGGAGTTGTTAAACGTCTAATCCCCTGAGGTTTTTTGTGACGCATACTAGGGTCACTTTTCGCTTTAGTATTAAAAGGTTGGTGGTGGTGCTCGTTGCTTAAAACATGTGTTTTACATGACTCTATTATAACGAGCAAATTACATTATTTTATTTTCGCGGTATTTTAATTTAATTGGAAGTCAAAACGACCATTTGGGACTATAATTTTTAATTATTTGGCTTCCCTTTTAGCTGTTATTAAATTAACTTTCTAAATCTCTACTAAAAGTGTAAAATGCACATTTTACATTTTATTGCTAAAAAAAGAATTATTTTTACTTTACACCTAAAAGCGTGGTAAATTTAATAGTGGCACATGAAAGACGGGCCAGTTAAATATTTTTGCAATAAAGAGTAACATTGGGGGAACATTAGCAAATGTCATCCCCACGTTAAGGCTAAATCATAAAAAACTTTTCTTTAATATAAGATGACGGTAGATGATGAAGGTATCACACTTTAGGGCTGTCAAAAGTTTCAGAATAGTCCCTTCAAAATAATTCTTTTTCTTTTACATGTTTTTTTACTGTACGCATACTGTTTTAGAATGTAAATGTATTTCTACACACATTACTTTGCTATTTTTTTCGTAGACGTAGACAGATTTCATTAAGGAAACAATGTTCGTGGTATTAAATCTGCCACTGGAAGTTCATGTTTCAACAATGAATTTTTTTCGCAGCATCTATTGTATAGCAAATCCCTAAGTGTCTCACCATAACACGACGACGGGCTCTTACATCTTCGCCCAGATTATTTCAATAATTGTTTTCGGGGAATGTTTATGCTACAGTCACTACTGTTGCTATAATTCTTAAATTTCGCATTTTATATAAATTTGTTTCAATAAGAGATAATGAATATAACAATATAACAATTTTATTAGAAACAATGTGTTTCTATCGCAAGTTGATTGGGTACAAATATGAGTATGACTGATATTATATGACAAGTAAAAGCAATAATTGGACAAATAAACACTATAACGGGAACAGAATATTAATTTTCCTATAAAATAATGTATGTCTGTCTGTTTGTTTATAATACTAAACCTAATCAAATCCTTACGGTATACAAAACAAACAACTTCGACGGTCCTGTTTACAAATTTTACACTTCATTAAACCAAATAAAATAACAAACGCTAAAATTTACGGTTACACGAATTAAAGCAATCGCAAATTGATTTATAAAACTAGCTTAACTCGTGGACTACGCCTCACGCTTTTCTTTTACAAATAGTGGCAGCAAATTTATTAAAAGAGATACAATGATATAACCTGTGTCGCGATGTAAGGCATGTTACTGAATACGCGGTCACTAAAAGCTGAGACAGGGGGGAGGCATTCGGATTTAGTATATGCATATAAGACATGTTACTGAATGCGCGGTGACTAAAAGTTGTAACACGCGGAAGGGATACGGATTTATTATAGAATATAGACTAGGACTTCAGTACGCGGATCGTTACGCTACCAACAAAATAAACAAAAAAGCGAGAGCCGTGGGCGGCCATGGGTTGCACTAGTTCCTTTATAAAACGTTTCTTGATATTCTAAATAAGTAGTCTAATACATTAAACCAATATAGTAGATTTCGAACAGCGTTTACATAAAATAAGTTTCAAATAATTTTTATTGACAGTTAGTTGTAAATTATGGACCGCCGCTGTACTTTTTATTATAGTCTAAAATATTATTTCGGCGATATTTTCAAATGATTATGATTATCTGAACGACATAATACTACAAATCAAATTATCTAAGCAATATTTTTTTTATTTAAAAATAAATATCTGTCAGATAACTTTTATTTTTTAGAAATATCTATGAGAATTTTTATTATTTGAATATATTGTTAAGATACTTTTAATTTATTTTACCAATAAATTATTTAAAATTATCTAAAATTTAAATATCGTCGAGATAACTTTATTTATTAAAAAAATATCATTGAGATACATTTAATGACTTAAAAATATCTGTGAAATAATCTGCGTTAATTAAAAATATCGTTCAGATAATAAAAATTTATTTACGCGGTCATGTTATCTGAATCATACCTTTGCAACAGTAATTGAAAATATACTCAAAATTATACTTGAATATGAAATCCGCACCAAAATTTATGCTGAGCATCAAAAGTTATTATAACAGAAAATGGAAGACAGTATTAAAACTCATTGGGATTATTTGCATGTACGAATCTTCAAAATTTAATTTTTTCATCTCTTTTTAGACTTATACGTTGGAATGGGACGGAATATTAGTAATCACAGAAATTCAGATTCATGCATGCAAATACTGGAAGCGAATTCCTCCGGATCTTAATTACAATCGGCGTTCTTTAAATTTGTATTGCAATAAAGAAAAAAAATGTGGCTAAACCAAATATTAATATTCAGCATTTTTTATTGTCCCTAAACGTTGCATGCTCATCAAATTCAGTTTCAAAGAAAAATAATTTTTAAAGTTTTTTTCTGGTTATTTTTGGCATTGCGTGAACATGCAAATATTTAATTGTAGACAGCTTTGAACTTGATTCAAACATTTGTATATTCGTAATTTAATTATTAGGATTCAGAAGATTATGAAGTTAGGGTGTTATGATAAAGGCTTTAAATCGTGTAAAATTTCAGGATTAGAATATCGCTCCTGGGACAAGCGGGATTATTAATGTTTGTAAATGTAAAATTCCTTGTTTCCATTATTCTGATCAACCTGTATTATAATTTATTTGTACGTACGTTTGGTCTTTAATCTATAGATTAAATATTGATATCTTTATTTGGAGCTAAAAGCTGAAAAAAAAAACACACACACATTTTTTTTTCACCCTTCACCTTTCATCTTTTAACTTTTTGAAATTTTTGTGCACAGTAACATTGTGTCTCTAAAGGGTTATTACCATTGAAAATTTAAACTCGATCTGTCAACCTGTTTTTGAGTAATAAGGCGCTAATGGATTTGCCCTCAAGTCTTCTATTGGATTCCGGTTTCAAATTTATAAAATTTGGTATCAGAAAATTCTAACAAAAAAAACATGTCTAACTTCCGCTTCCGCTTTCGGATTGTTTTTGTATAAGCTTATTTTCTCGGTTAATATTTGATATACCCTCACGTTCCAAAGATCATCAAAATTGAACAAAAATTTTAAAAACTTTTTTTTGGTCCCTAGAGCCCCAAAACGTGTATTTTCGTTATAATCTATATTTCGTATACTGAAAGTATAGGAAAGAAAAATGCACTAAAATAGGCAACCTAAAGACGATCGCTCTGTATTCTGTGTTTATCAGATCAGATTAAGATGTTTCAAATGTAATATAGATTAAAAAATAGCTAAATAGTAGAAAGGTAAAACAACTCATAAATAAACTGAAATTTTAGCAAAGAAAACTAAGTTATATTTAAGAATTAGGATTTTCAAAAGATTAAAGAAAATAATTATTTTTATTAAACAATTTTTAAAGAAGAAAGTTGAAAAATATAAAATGAGATAATAATTAGTATAATGAGGATAAGAACAAATAAACATAAAATTTCTTTTTCTTAAAAATACTTTCTTCTTCTTTTGAGAAATTTTATTTTTCGTTAAAAGACTTTATTTTCTTTAAGAAATTTAGATTTTGGCACAAAAGTCGCTTCATATGCTCCCAAACATTAAAAAAAATATTAGAATACTAGTAATTAATAATTATATTTTGATTATTTTCTATTTTTTTTATTTAGTGTCTTGCATAAACTATTTCTTTTAATAAAATAAAGTGTCTTGTTATTATTTTAATTTATTGTAAATAAAACAATTCTTGTTATATTTTCTGCTTTGTGTAACGTATGGCTATTGTTCAGTTTTTTTCATCAAAAAATGTTATTAAGCCAGCGTAATTTAAACCTATTGGGGAATTTTTAATATTGCTAGAAAAACATTCTTGATTCTGAAGGCAGGAATGTATGTTATTTCTGCACATTCACGATCGAATACGTACTTCTATAAATTTCCTATACCTTTGTAAGGGGTTTAGGATTGGAAACGTTGAGTGAAACTCTTTTTTCATATGGATGGCTTCCCCCGTTGGACTCGACGACTTGGAGAAATGGAATTGGAAGTCAGCGGTGGCGGATGCCAACCGACATTCAACATTTAGGCAAAATGTTACTTTAATATATTTATTTTCATGAAACTTTTGCGTATAAGGTTCTTTTTGTACATTTTTATTTTAGAAATGTTTTTTAATTACAATTTTACATACAGTTGTAAGGTGTCTTTTGGTTGCTTTTAGTGTATATTTTTACTTCTTGATGATCTGATCGCAGATCTGTAATTCCAGTGAGGATTTAGATAATCCACTTAATTCTGTATTCGTGTTTTGGTAGTTGAGCATACAGATTTAATTTGTCGTTAATTTAACGGTACGGGAGTTAGTTGTCTTTGAAGCAGAAAATCTGATTTGTCAAACATTTACAGTTCAAAAACATCAAATAGCAAAATTTTATACTCGATTTGGTTCAGTTGGTGGAATAATTCGTATTTACTGTTTTTCATTTATTTGCAAATTTTGTCTGAACAAGTTTTTGTTAATTATTCATGTGTGAAAGCAATCATATTTCCGAGATCAATTAATAATGTATTATATGAGTACATTGATCCAATGATTGATGTTGTGAGTATCAAATTCTCCACGTTTTCGCCAATAACGGATTAGCACTAATGATGGATGTTATAATTTTTTACAGGAACTCGTTATTTTCCTTCGACGGCTCCGGAAAATGAAAAATATCAATCGCCACGAAGCAATCATGCAACGGGATACTCGAACGATATATCTTCCTCTAACAATGTGCCGTCGACACCTGGTCATCATCTGCCCTTACAAGAAGAACATCATGTATCAACTGTCGCGGTTCATTTCAACGGCGATCATGCTGCAGTTTCAATGGTAAAAAGGATTTTGTAGTTGGAAAAATACCGACAAAGTTGATATTGTACGAATGTTGAGCTATCTATTCATCCTTTTTGCTCTTTTAAACCTCCATTTTACAAAACAAAAGACAAGCACGACGTTTCTTAGAAAAAGGCTATTTAATTTTGACTTATTTATTTCACAGAATTAACATATGCTTTTATACACTGTGTCCATAAAGTAACCCCCCCCCCAACTAACTTTTGAACGACTTGATATTTTTCTACAAAATTTGGTGTGCTTTAATGGGAAATTAAATACTATTATTCAGAGCATATTAAAATTTTGTATCATCCAAAATGGCGACTGGGCGCCATTTTGAATTTTTTTAAATGGAAAGGGGGGTCGAGTGACACCTCATTGGAAAGGTCTTTTAGTTCTGCGTCTGATCCTAAAGTATCAAAGAAAAATATTTAGCCATAACAAAATGACAATGTTTGAAAATAAAGAAGTTTATTTAAAAAAAACTAAGAATGAAAGCAAAAAAAATTAAATTAAGTGTTCGAAATGTTTACCATTCACTTCTTGGCACATAAAATGTCGGTTATGAAATTCCTGCCTTACATTTTCATAAGTTTCTGGAGTGATAATTCTGCAAACTTCTGTAATGCGTTGCTGCAGTTCTTCAATTGTTTCTGGACGGGTTCTGTACACTTTCGATTTCAGATATTCCCATAGAAAAAAATCTAAGAAAGGTAAATCTGGGGAGTGATCCGGCTATTCTACAGGCCACCGCCTACCAATCCCTCTTCCAGAACAATGTTCGTTGAGAAAGTCAGAACCAGGCCTATAATAATGAGGCGGCGCACCGTCTTGTTGGAACATAACGTTTTCAATATTATTTCAAGCCACCTGAGATATTTCTGGGAAAATTTAGCCCTGCAAATGAAAAAGTGGACTACTGGATAAGCAAATCAAAACAATTTTGAACTGAGTGAGTCCATTGGTTTACAATCCGCCATTTTGTTATGGCTCAATATTTTTCTTTGAAATTCTAGGATCAAACGCAGAACTAAAAGACCTTTCAAATGAGTTGTCACTCGACCCTGGATGAAAAAATCAAAACAATTTTGAATTGAGTGAGTCCATTTGTTTAAAATCCGCCATTTTGTTATGGCTGAATATTGTTCTTTCAAGCTGTAGGATCAGATGCAGAATTAAAAGACCTTCAAATGAGGTGTTACTCGACCCCCTTTTCTATTTAAAAAACAATTTAAAATGGCGCCCAGCCGCCATTTTGGATGATACAAAATTTTAATATGGTCTGAAAAATAGTATTTAATTTCTCATTACAGCACACCAAATTTTGTAGAAAAATATGAAGTCGTTCAAAAGTTAGTTTGGGGGGGGGGGACACAGTGTACAATAAAAAGGTGACAAAAGAATTGATCTTTACAATAAAGTTGAAACGTACAAAAAGAAAGATGCTTTTATACAATAATGTCTCTAAACAAAAATTTGTTTTTCTAGAAACAAAATAGATTGCTACAATAAAATTGAACGCACAAAAAATTATTATTTAAAAAAAGGGAAAAGTTATATTTTAATACGAAATGGTGCGAAAACAAGATTTTTAAAGTTTTAAAACAAGGTTCTCGTTAAAAACAGTTATATGTTTACATAAAGCAATGCGAAAACAAGGTTTTTAAAAATTTTGTTGGTCCATGCGGTATACGCAGGGTTACGGTTAAGATCCGTCATATTTTTACAAAAACATTGCACAAACAAAGTTTTTGCTTAAAAAATACAGCACTCTTCCCCATAAGTAACCAAATGCCAGATATGTATTACGACAGCAAAGCTATCATCATCAGTGGTAAACTGTCACTGAGTGATGATAGCTTTGCTGTCGAAATACGTATCTGATATTTAGTTACTTCTGTAGAAAGGTGCTGTATTTTTCAAGTGTTGTTATTATCACAGTACATGTTTTTAGTTCAAAATTTTTTATTTAAAAACTATGTTCTTGGTCTAAGTCAGACGCGATGTTATTTTCCAGATAATCTTTTTCGTAGAAAATTTTCTTTTTTATTGAAACCTTTTGAATAATTATGGGTAGGCACAGCCCCTACTGATATCAACCTTTTATTGTGTAAAGTCAACTTACTATTGTACCAAAAAATTCCAAGCCTTAAATTTTTGTAAGCTGTTTTTTTTTCTTTAATATTCTAATTTTCTTGTGACCTTGGTCTTTGGGCGTGTAATTGCAAACTATTCTTTTCTGAGAAACAGAACTACTTTATTAATGTTTTTGAAAAATGTTTGGTTTTCAACTGTCCCTGCAGAGTGGATCAAAACGACGGTTACAAGATTCGTTTAGTATGTACACAAGTAAAATTTTACAATATAAAGAGTGTTGAATACATACAAAAAAGGTGAAAATCCGGGCAGAGTGCTTCGCCGTATTTTATATACGATGTAAATAAAATCTTTGAAATCCTCGTAGGGGAAATGTCATTTGGTAGCTACATTCTATCAGCTAGATAAATAAAATATAAAAATGGATCACGTAGTAGAACAAAATGTGGCAGTATGAACCACTCGTTCGGGAGCTTCCCATTTTTCTTATATGTATCATTCCGTTTCCAGACTCAAGATTACGATAACCATAAAAATGCTTCATCACGTACGAGCGTAACGCTTCACAATAATCTCCACCCGTCAAATGGGGTTGCGTCGAGGCTTACTGAGGTAGTTGTAAATTCCGGTCTTACATCTCCAAGACAGCGTAATCGTATTCGGACGAATCCCTGGGTGCCAGGAAACAATTTGAGTCCTGGTAATAGTTGCGTGGGTCTGCATGCGCGTCAAGAGCTTTCAAAACCCCCGGTTATTAATAGTCCGTAAGTGCTTTAGCGCCAAAGCCAATCATATCGTTATTCAAAATCCCATTGATTGTCATGTTTTTAGAGTCCCCACGCGGTACTTGAGCCCTACAGTCCCACGGAGTCCAATAAATAGAGCTTCGGCGAGACGAGAGTCCCTGTCCTCTTCTTCCTGTTCTTCGCTTAGCGCCGCCAGTATTAACTGGGACCCCAGTCTGGTGCGACGAAGTCCGAGGATTAACTCCGGGAGTGATGATGAAGAAGATTGCACCCTTAACGAAATGATGGGCAAGTACGACGAAAGCTACGTCTACGAAAAGGAAACCGACATTCTGAGCGATAGCGACCCTACCGACTGCGAAACGGATATTGATACGGGACAAGACGGCGGAGATGAGGACGACCCTCTCGAGCACGAATTGGATTTCATCGACAACGGATCCTATTTGGAATTTAACGCGGATAATAAAGACGTAAGAAACACGGGACACTGCACTTATTATAATTACGAGGCCCACAGGAGGGTGTCTCGTCGGCGAACCACGCGAAGGTCGCAGAAGCAAGAAATGCAAAATCAAGTGGCTACCTCGAAGCAGATGAGCGAAAAGCGTCGTCGATCAAGTTCGTCAAAGAGAAAACTGAAAGGAACGGGAAGTGTGAATAAATCTCATTCCCAATTCCCTAATTACCCCCAAATTGATGGTTCTCGAAGTGCGGGAGCTACGCCGCTTTCCGTTCGGCGCACAAAACATCCGCTATCAAAACTTGTCGTCGATTCAAGGAGACGTTCGAATTCGGTTAGCTTTAGCCCCGATATGACCAATGTCATCGACCAAAGGGACAAAGAAGCGGATAAGAAGTATAAGGAGCTTATTGTAGAAGCTGAACATATTTTGATGAATATGAAAACGAACGGACTTTCCCCACGACGATTGCCTGGGCCGCCTAACAAGAGAGTGGAGTTGCTACGTAATGCCGAATCGGCAAAACCAGACGCTTTTATAAAAAATAGACTGATAGAGGATACTGCGAATCTGCATTTGTCAAGAATTCCGTCCACTAATTTTAATTCTCCCAGATTTAGCCCTAAAAAAAATCATATTACTAATTTTATAAATAATAACTCTCCTGTGTTAATGCGGAGGGACGTTGAAACATGCAGCTCGCCTTTAACCCCTCGCAGAGAATTACAGTCTTGCTTGAAAACGTCGCCTAATTCTCCTCTAGCGAGAAATAAATATATGTCTCCAAAGACAGATGTAACGGCAAAAAGGAGCCCAAAGTATAGGAAAAAATTAAATAAAACTTCAAATTTAAGGCAAAACAACGAGGGAGGGTTCAGCTCCGATTCGGACGACGAGCCTAAACGTATCAGAAATTTAGAATGTACCGAATTTTGTTGCCCACAAAGCGAACCTGTGAAGAGAAAAGTTTATAACAACCAATGCAAAACGGTTGCGTTTAATCTAAACTACGAGAGCATCTGCAACGCAGGTAGGTTAGAGACGTCCTCATCATCCTTATCGCTGAAGAAGAAGATTTGCTTTTCAGAAGCTCCTGTAAACGGCTTCGTTAATTCTGGTAATGATGAAAATAAGAACAGTTCCGAAAATCTACGGCAACAGGTTTTACTTAATACTATAGCTAGTTTGAAACGCAGTTTGGAAGATCAATCTGCTTCCTTAAGACAAGTGTACAGAAGTTCTCAAAATATACACATGTAAGTAAATCATTTTTAACTGTTAATGGTATTTCTTAGGTTTAAAATCGTTTTATAGCAACATTTTTGGATTTTTAATAGAAAATGGCAGCAAAGTGCAGGGTCTCTTTTTATAACAATCGTTCTGAACTAAGTTTAGATAAATATCTTTACTATTTTAAAGTAGGGCCTTTAAAGTAAGTAAAATAATATTTGGTTAATATCTTTTAATTCGCAAACCTAAGTCTAAGGCTTCTGCGGCAATGGTTAATTTTATCGTGCCTGACGGCTTGAAACCGTAACAATGTATCTGCTGACTCGCCAATGTACCGTTACATGGGACTACATTAGGGCTGTGGTAACTGCTGCTGGAATACAATTATTGTATTTCAGAAGCAACGGTTATTACAACCCTGGTGAAGACCTTGTGTCTCTGAGAACAAAACGTCAGCAAGTTATTTCAGTCCGAAAGTCAAGACGCCATAAGTTATTAATTTTCACCATTTCAAATGAGAGGAATCATAGTTAATGACACATTATGCTGACTTGCCAACTTACCGTTTTACGTTACGTGGAAATACATTACAACTGCGGTAACTGCAAGTCATTCCAGGAAAATGCCAGAAGTTGTGGATTTTCACCATTTCAAGAAAAGAGGAAAAAGATGTAAACATAAAAAATTATGATACTGAAAATAACCATAGGAAAACAACAATTTTCAAAATTTTTGATATAGAAACCTGAAAGCATGTCCTCCTTGCTGTATGCCAAAATTAATTCAGAATTGGCTTTGAACTGGAACAATGTCATTGGTTTAGATCTTGTCTTGCCCAAATTATAAGGAACATTCCCAAGGCTATTTTTCCTTACAGAATTTAGCAAAACGATGAGAACCGGAATTCAGAAAGTCTATTAAGGACGGTCGCGACTAAAATATTATATTCATTTCTTTTTCTCAACTGGAATCTACGCCAAATGTGTTTCCAAAACTAGAAAATAAATTCCGGTCAACGATTTCTTATTAATAGTTTTATTCTTCTTCTGGATTAGTTTTGAGTTACTACGACGCTCCTGCAGGCAGTTTGTTAGGGTTATGAGAACTAGGGCACCCTCGTGCTATTTGTATGCTGCACGTGTAGCCCGTTTGTGTTAAATCTTTCAGAGCTTTCCTGTTATGAAGGGTAAAAACTTGACGTTAAATAATCATTTGTTTTAATTTGAACTCATGATTAAACTTTCTGGTTTGTGTTTGAAAAATACGATATCGTGTTTTTTTAAATTTTTATTGTTGTGTTTGAAGTATTTTAAATGAATAGCCATTGTACGTAAGAAATCAATACTTATGGGGCTCTATAAAATTTTTGTAGCATACCATGCTGACTGGAGGTGTTAGGTTAGAAATAGGATATCCGTTTTCTAGAACTGTTTAACTACTGCAGGTACGAAGAACTATTTCTTTCCATTAGTAGTTGTAAAAGTTATTACAGTTTGCATAATATATTTGTAGATTGTTAAATAGTAGTTAAATCATAAAATGTGTTAATTATTTCTAGTAGTAGAATAGTGACAATAGTACCTAAATTGGAGTCGTAGAGTAGAAAGTCTAATGTGTATTCCATAGTAGAAAAAGACATATAGAAATAAGTTAGCCGAAAAATAGGCACTAAACTGTTTACTTGATATAGAATCCAGGCAATATATCCCTTTGGTAGTTTTACACGATGTAGTTTATCCTCGTTAGTGTAAGTTTTGATTTCAGTTTTATAAATGGATTTCAGATGTACAAGGTCAAAGCAAACTGTAGGTATGAAACAGATTTCGTTATTAACATTTTAACTTTGTTAATATTAACCTGATGTAATGTGGTTACCATGACTGTGTTAATGTTACGTGAAACATAGTTTGGCCTAAGAAAAAGCAAAGGGCCTCTCTTTATTTTAGACCAGGTCATACTTAATATATTGAGATGATTAAATTTAAGTTGATAGTATATTTTTGTTATTAACAGCTTTAATGCAGTAAGGTCTGTTTTACAAGCACCCTGTTATTAAAACTAACCTGTCTTAAAAGACACGAGTAAGTTACAAATTTATTACAATGTTTACACTGGAAGAAACTAATCCGATTAACAAGCAATGCCTCCTGTATTGAATCTTAATTTTAAATTTCGTAAATGAAACATACAATTTTGATTCTGGTCAATAAAAGTGTGTTGCTTGTTACCAATCGGTGTAAACGTCTACGTGTACAGTTGTTTACAAAATCTGTGTTATAAATGTGAAAGCTACTCGATACTATTTTTACAGTATTTTTGCAAATAACGTTCCCATCAGTACTGATGTCTATATTTTTGTTACGAGGTGTAATCTGTAATGGTGTTGTAGTAGGAAAATGAGAAATGATTTGACCAACGTGAAGATTCCTACCCAACAACTTCCAACAACTTTTTGCCTGTTTTGAACGTTTCATAAACTACTGTATTTTATTTTACGTAATCTGTGTTAATGTACATGTAACATTGTTGTGATCATTCAAAGCTGTTGTTATCTTTGATAATTAATTATTAAATTAACTGGTTTCCTAAATGTACTTGAATAAAGTATTTGAATAAAATCCAAGTGTTTATATTATGTTTCAAGAAATACATTTATCATTTTGCGTTTATACTTTTAAAAAAATATTTTATTTTTCCTGAAATCTCTTAAAATCAAGACCGAAACGAATGTTTCAAATTTTGTTCTTAAGGCATTCGCCCTCTTTACTCAAAAACGAGTTGGCAGATCATGTTGAAATTTGGTATCGAAATAGCCCACAATATTACTACACAGGGTGACCTAGCATTTTGGTATACCCCTACTACCTTTGTTCAATATTATAATGAAATTTTTTACATATTAAGCAAGGGTCCAAAATTTCCTTAACCCTTACTACGTGTAATTACCTGCTGAATATGAATATTTTATTAGTTTTCCAATAAAGCCCGAATACGACCGCTATAATTTACTTAAGCTAATACGTATTTGTCTTTTTTCTATTTTATAAATTTCGGATAAATGAGGGGGTCAAAATTTGTTAAACTTTACTACGTTTAATTACCGGCTGAATACTAATATTTCATTAGTTTTTCAATCGAGGCCTGAATACAACCGCTATAATTTAATTCAGCTAATCCGGATTTTTATTTTATTTTTAAATTTTATGAATTTCGGCTATATCGGAGAGCCTAAAATTTTCTTAACCGTTACTATGTACCTGCTGAATACGAATATTTAATAAGTTTTCTAATTAACGCCCAAATACGGCCACTTATTACAATTAAGCTAATACGGGTTTCTTTTTTTTTTAAATTTTATGAATTTCGGATATACGAGGGGGCCCAGATTTTCTTAACTTTTTAATTATAGTTAATAGCACATTTAACTTTTACAAATTTATTGTGCTATTTCTAAATATTTAAATGTAGGGGTTAATTAGTTTTAGAGATTGTTATGGGTGACGTTTCGTTAGCAAGACAAGGCAGAGGCTGTGGACGTGGAGTTCGCGGTCATGGGGGAGTGAATGTTCCCGCACCGGAAGTTGGGGTGAATCGTGGTCGGAGTCGTGGTGTTCCTGGTTGCAGACGAGGTGATCGTGGTGGAGCAAGCGATGGCGACACTGGGGATCGGGCGGTGAGAAGTTGGAAAGGCACCGTCTTCTGTGTTACGGCAGCGATAAACTATCACACCCTGCAGCAATTGCTGTAGTCATCTTCCGCGGCTTCCTGAGAGCTACGACCCGGGCATACTCGACGACGATGTGCCACAGGTTGGCGATGGCAATCCCACCTCGAAGGTTTTTGTGACCTCCGCGGAGCGGTACCACAACGCCTTGCAGCGAGGACATCATATGCACGCTTTTTTTGCGGTACCGGGAGGCCTTCTACATCAAGTGTCTAGTCGGCTACTTACGGTATAGAAGGAGTGTGTTGTCTTGGATCGTCTAATCCTGTAAGTTCCCAATGTCGTAGATCTTGTACATAACAACGGAGGATGCTACGCTGCTATTTAAAAGCAACGTTGTGCAATTTGCGCTCACGGCGTTGCTGTACCAATGGTCGTCTTCTGCTCAAGTTTTTCGTGACTCTATCGTGGTTCAGAATCTATAGATAACCTCAGTGAGTACTTCGAGGCTTCCCAATGGCGACGCGTTAAGGCGGACCTGAGGCTGTGCAATTAAGGCAGGTGAAATTGGAAGCAGTTGGCCGTGGGCCATCGCCGTAGTGAAGTGGTGGAACGAGCAGTCCATGGGACGGTTAGCATGGGGAAGAGCTAATTATTAATGACTCAAATGATCTTGGATGTACGACTCTAACGGTGCATTTACAGGAGAATTTGCGTTCGGAGAGCTTGATCACGCCTTTCACAAGGTGATCCTGTTGGAGGAAACAATCTTTACACTATTTCCACGCTCCATAATGAAATTGCTATTGGGAAGTGGACTTTTTGCAGCAGAGGTAAAACGAAAACTGTACTCTGTGATGATGCTCTCCGACTACCCTTCAGTACGCGTCGCAGATGGTGTTGTTAACCCGCTAGTTGATGGAAGATGCTGACGCACTCTTCTGGCACCACTGACGAAAAGCAGTTCGCACCTTGGAATTCCACTTCCACCATTTTCACCACCGTCTTGTCGCCGTTCCTGCTCCCCCCTTGTCCTTCCCCGTGTTTGGTCTTTCAATCTGCGCCATCCACTCGTCCCGGTTTTTTCCTAAGCCGCCAACCTTCCCCTAAGCCCTTCTCTACACAGAGCTATTGATGGCGCTTCTTGGGATGCGTAGTGTGGCAGCAATGGGTACGTATACGGGTCTCGCCCCTCAGTATTAACTAAAACACGATTTAATCTTGCTGAAATCGAGTTCAACGGTGGAGGACAAGCGGGTGCACTTTGGAGCAGTGGTTAACCTTGGAGCGAGGTTAACCTGGGGAGGAGGAGAGCTAACGTTGAAATAAGGTGGCCTGGTCTCTTTAGGACTGCCCCGGAGGAGGCAGTTTATTTATCGATCTCTTAACAATTTTAGTGCTTGGAGAACTTCTAAAAACATGATACCGAAAAGCTAACTAAATTCCGTTACCGGTTTCAGATTTATTTAATGCTTATATTTCCAATTATTTTTTATATAACCGCACATTTAAAATTTCATCATAATCACCCACAAAGACACATTTGCTAGACTACTTCGTTTAGGCATCGCGATTCCCAAAACACATTTTTTCAGAAGTGAAAATTCTTTATTAACCAATTCATCGGTTGATAGAGGTTAAAAATGATTTGAAAAGCACCACACAACTTCTATTAGTAAACTGTAGAAAGAATTACAAAGAAACCCAAAACAGAACCAATAAAATGTTAGACACATTCGTTTTGAATATGGGCACATCTCCCTCCAAAGGCGGAGAATACTAAGCTTTATATTTTCAATGTCACTTCGTTAGAGACGATTTAGATAGTAACGCAGATTACTCTAATAGGATAGTTTAATATAAGGAAGGGAAAGGAAAGAGACAGTACTATTTCAAATAATAGAAGAATGGGGTAGAGAGAAGATTCAGAAGTCAAACATATTTTACCATTTATTTTAAACAGATGCTAACTACCTTGACGTTGCAATAGCCGGGTTGCTAATGCTCTATGCAACCTCTTTCTTTGTATTCCTGTTAGTATTTCAAGGAAAGCAACTAAAACTCGCTGTTTATTCAACTTGTAAAATAAAATGAAATGAAAGTTAATGCTGAAAACTATAATGAATAGTTTAAAACATAATGATTATGGACAGAGTATAGCCTGTGAGGTGGCCATCACAGCTAACTTCATTTATTTACGTGGCCGCATCTACCGTTATTCTAATCCGCCACGGCTTTCTTTCGACCAAGTTACGCTCAATGGCGTGGAAATTAACTGGTTGTGCAGATCATTTCTCGAGCTAAAATACGCCCACCCGCACCAAGACGACTTTGGTCTGCATAGGTTTACCACTTACCACTGCCACCTCAAGTCCTACGCCGTGACCAAGGTGGTGGCTGCTATTCCCCGGCGGCTCGGACTTGGTCCCCGTGGAATCAGTCAATAACGTTATCGGTTGGAATTTTCGGACTTCTAGTTGAGCTACTCTTAGTACCCAGTCCTGGTCGACTTTACACCGCTCAGATAGACCGGTAGCCGGTCTGATCATAGTGACCGGTACCTCAACAGCTTCGGGGGTTCTAAAGCACAAGCCCCTTGGGTCGATAGTGGGCGTGAGCAGGCACCCCACTCCTAGGGTCCATATCGCTAATACCAGCCGCCGCGCAACTCCTTCCTGGAGCTCACCCTCACCTGACCAAATCGTCGGCCTGCAACCACCCAGTGTATCGCTTGTGCAATTTATTACCTGTAGGGTCATCCAGACGTAGTGACTATGGGACGCAGGCAAATTTATAGCCATGGCCGTAAAAGCAGGGACCCGTTACAGAGGGCGCGCCGCTGTTCAGGTGTTAGGCACCCATACTGGTCTCCATGGTCTCAATTAAGGTAAACATTGAACATCTCCGATGAGAAGTGGACGTACCAAGTTGAAATCACCGTTGTGACCATTACAACGCCGACACTGCGAAAGCTGTCTTTGTTCACGTTTTTACCGAAGTGAGAGTTTTTGCCCGTCCCGCCTATAAACAGGACAGTCAGAAAGTTCAGCTTAAACATTCAAATTTTGCAGGTAAAACAACGTAATTGCTAACATCTAGGCTTCCGGATTGGAGCCGCGTCATCGGTGCTTGAACTGCCGACGTTTCGTCCTCGGTTGCACGGGACATCTTCAGGGCTATGGTCGCTTTGGGATCTGGAACACAACTGTTGTGTTCCAGGTCCCAAAGCGACCACAGCCCTGAAGATGTCCCGTGCAACCGAGGACAAAACGTCGGCAGTTTATTCACCGATGACGCGGCTCCAACCCGGAAGCCTAGATGTTATTAACAACGGCCGCGGAAGCCTGCAACTTACAACGTAATTGCTATTATGAGTGAAAATTAATTTTAAAATTAATCTTGGTTACTTTTTGGTTGTCATATGTTGGTAGCATACTTTGCAAGGTTGGCTAGAACTTGGAACTTAAATCACTTTGCATTTGAAATCGAATGCGACATCACGCTTTGATACTTCTATCCACAGTTGATTGTTGCGGCGTTTCTCAGTTTTGATCAAAAATGAACGGATCCTCAGATAAGTTTGGCGGCGGCATGAATTTCAACCTCCGTAAATATCGCAAAGACAAGCAACAACAGTCGTCTGACCAATCACGCCGCACTGAAGGTAAGTGGAAATCATACTTAAATATAAAACCAATTTTTGGTTGTTCCTTTTTTCAAGATTTTTTAGTAGAGGGTCGTTAGGTCATGCTTTTGTTTATTTATAAATTTCGACTTGTAAGAATGGCTTTCCTACATACCTAATTTTGTAATAAAAGCTGTAATAGTTTTGTTAATTTGAATATTTTTAAAGCTTATTTACCAAAACATTATTACCGATTTGGCATTGCCTTTTCAATTTTTATTGTATACAGGTTTAAATAAACAAATAGGGGATATTGCGGTGTTTTTTAACTTGCTATTATAACGCAATCGCTTTGTTCAGCTTAATTGACTTATAGAATTGTATGAGTAATTATAACACCTGGCAAACAATAGCCTGATAACTCGTATTTCCTACTTCTATGATAACTCGGTAAATTGTAAAATTAAACCGAGTTTCTTATTACAGTTTAATTGACAAACAGTAATTGTTGAAATATGTAGGAGCATAGGTAACTAATGTTTTCAGTTATACACGTCACATAACTGAAAAGTGGAGTTATTTGATACACCTTTGAAATTTTAACTCAAAGCGCTTTAACTCTTAGTTACCTTCAGCATCCACCCCCCCAACCAACATAAAACGTGTATGTTTTTAATTTATAGAGTGGAGCAGAAACTTATGTTTAGTGTTTATTACAGATCATGGGGAGTCTTCAGCAAGCCCAGCCAATAGTGCTGGAAATAGTGGTGAGATAGTGCTGGAAATTGTGGCACCGAAGCAGCCTAGCGACAAGGAGAAACCCACCTCTCCTCAGCCGAAGAAGTTAGGATGCCTGGCCGAAGCTATTTTATTAAAAAAAAAAAAAGTAATGAAAATTTACTACAAGTATTATGACAAAATTATAAGTAGAAGAATTTGTTTTAACTAAATTTTATCATAAAATATCAACTAATTGCAATATTTTTGTAGTAGCAAATTCATATAATAAATTCATATATAAAACTCTTTGTTATAATCTAAGTTGCAGGCTTCCGCGGCCATTGTTAATAACATCTAGGCTTCCGGGTTGGAGCCGCGTCGTCGGTGCTTGAACTGCTGACGTTTCGTCCTCGGTTGCACGGGACATCTTCAGGGCTGTGGTCGCTTTGGGATCTGGAACACAACTGATGAACCAGTTGTGTTTCAGATCCCAAAGCGACCACCTCCCTGAAGATGTCCCGTAGAACCGAGGACGAAACGTCGGCAGTTCAAGCACCGACGACGCGTCTCCAACCCGGAAGCCTAGATGTTAAACTTTGTTATATTACAAATGCGTATTTAATTAACAATTTAGAAACGTTTCCATTCATGACAGTGCAATTTGACTATGGTGGACGTTTCGATTCTTTAAAAAAGTTGCGTTTGCAAAGGTTTTTATTCTGAAAGAAAACTCCCTAATGCGTTTGGGAACGTTTCCAGTAAGAAAACATGGTTACATGGACTTTAGATTACCGTCTAGCGAGTTCGTGCAACAGCCGTTCCTACTTCTTATTGGAGCTTTCATGACTTGCGCAACCTCGTTTAATATTGGCGTGCTTTGTGCAGCGTTAGCTTGTCAATGTGGTTGTTTGTGGGAGTGTGATTTTTACATCAAAGGAGACAAGCTAATTGGTAGGCTAATTGTGGTAAAAAAGGAAAAATTGGTAGTAAATTAAAAGATATTCGTTCTCGACATAAAACTATGCAAGATTTGGATCCGTCTTTAATTATACAAGTTGAACAGCTAGGGTTTCACGAGATTCTCGATTTTCAAGATTTCTTGTCCTGATCTTGTCTCGAATCAAGAGAAGATCGAGGCAAGACTGCTTTATTAAAATCAAGACACGGTCAAGACTTACTTGGTCGAGAATTTTCAAGATCAATACATATTATCGATAATTTCTTGATCTTGAAAAGATAGGGTATAATCATGAAAAACTGCAAATGATACAAAGCAGATTCTTTATTACTATAAGCTACATTACTAACAAACTGATATGGATGCAGTAAATCCTTGAAAACACATAATATTATTTTCTGTAAAACCGTAGCATTAAAAATAGTGAAAAAAATATTTTTTATTTAGGAAACGATTAAATACAAAAGTGAAAATTATTTAAAAAATATTTCTTTGTTATCAAACCATGAGTTTCAGTGCAATGAGGATTGAGCCGAGTCGATAGTCAGTCTGCTTCGCTCTTTTCTTATAGTAAGTGTTGCCTTCGAAAAAAAATATTTCTGTAGGTCCTGATGTTACCTGACATCTTGACATTAACATTTCGGGTATTCTCCTGCGTATCGAGAAATTTCAAGACTCTCGAATCAAGACAAGAAATTAACATCGAGAAAATGTGCAAGACAAGAAATACTAAAATTCTTGCCTCGATAATCAAGACAAGACAAGAGTTACTCATCGAGACAAGATTTCTTGTCTTGGTGAAACCCTACTCGCTACAATTTCGGAGTTGTCATAATTAAAGGTTTTCACAAAATAAAAAAGTCCCATTTCCACAGCGATCCCGAAGGAATTGAGATCTTTTATTGTTGAATTTCCAATAAGACGCATAGACCTCTTTCTTAGACCCTCCAAAACTTTGACTAAAGGTATTGCAACGCACGCGCTTATTCTCGTAGATTTTATATTGACCAGTCAGCGGCAATTATATGTAGCGTGTAGGATACGTTCAACTACACCAAACAAGTTTATTTATTGTATAGGTATACTGCACTTTTGCCGCGAAGACGAAAAATCTCATGAACCAATTTTTAAAAAACAAATTTAACAGATACTCTTTCAAAAACAAATAGTAATAGTTTTTTTCGCATTTTTGACAGTAATGTGACATATTACTGTTACCAAAATCATACAGTAATGGGCCAATTTACAGCAGAGCAACCATTACTGAAAAGTAACGTGACTGTCATTAAAACCGAATGTTTATTTACACGATGTTACTATTATAAATTTTAAAAACACAATTATTTAAATGGGAAAATGTTACATTGCCTGATCTTACTACGCCAATCTGTTGTTAAAAACTGGTTTGGTCCAATACGATTTCTGAACTACCTTCTCCGATTGCTTCTGGTTGTGCTTGACCAAATATCTTTTTTGACGTTATCACCTTATTGGCAATGCTATCAGATGTTGCTATACTGAGCAACATTCTAACTTCAGAATTATGCTCGCACCTCTCAAAATTTTTTTAATGATTTTATATAAATTTCGGCCCAGCTTGGCCAGATCGTGTCCGATGTTAACTAAATTCATACCACACATGTAGAACATTTGGGTAGCGGGTAGTTACTCACCACGATCCCGGTCGGAGATAGGCCTACTTCAGGGAAGCGAGCCGTGTTTTCTCCCTCACCTCCAAATCACCGAGGGAGTCTACACGTCCAAAATCCCTAGATCCTACAAAAAGCCACATCAAATCCATACCATACCATAAAAGTAAATGATGATGTCGAATTCAAAAACAAAACTACCCCAGGCAAGTAGAGCTAGAAGCTCGGAATCCTGCACTGTTACAACAGTTTGCCCCACGGATTCTGGGGGGGGGGGGGTCAAAAAGTTCGATCAAAATCAAATCAAAAACAAATCAAATAACAACTCAAAGCACAAAAAAGCCATCCTGTTCGCGACATACAATATCCGCACGATGAAGCTAGAGGAACACCTGGAAGGCCTAGAGAAGGAGCTAAGAAATCTAAAGTGGGATATAATCGGACTATGCGAAACAAGACTTAAAGGATGATATGGCAACGAAATAAAGAGGAAGATTATCACGTATTAGGAATAGCCATCATGGTACACAGAAAAAGGAAACATCTAGTAAGCAAAGTGGTAGCCGTTTCCGACCGAGTAATGTACATAATGCTAAAACTAAATAAAAAACTAAGCATACAAGTAGTGCAAGGGTATGCTCCAACGAGCACATCAACAGACGAAGATGCCCAACAATTCTATGATGACCTCTCAACAGCTACAAATCAAGAAAAGACCATCATCATCATCATCATCATCTGACATGGAGCTGACTCGAGGGTCGATCCTGGATTACGAGCAAAAAATTATAATGGGAGACTTTAATGCTAAAATGGGACCAAAAACCATAACAGACCCAGAAAACATTGATAAATTTGGACTAGGAGATCGAAATCCAAGGGGACAGTTAATGCTTGAATTCCTATTCAGAGAAAACTTCTACTGCATGTACACTTTCTTTAAAAAACCACCACAGAGGAAGTGGACTTGGAAAAGTCCCGACGGCAAAACAAAGAATGAGATTGACTATATCCTCACCTCCGCAAGAAGCATGTGTAATGCTGTCGCAATTATAAACCGATTCAATACGGGTAGTGACCACAGACTTGCTAGGGCAAAAATTGTCATAAATACCTACTTGATGAAGAAACAAATTGAGAAGAAAATTACAGCATCAATAACAGATCTACGGAAAAAGGGAAAACAGTACGAAAATGTAATCGAACGTAAACTAGAGCCCATAGAAAAGCTAGACAAATAAGAACTAAACGAACTAATAAATAAAGTAACAAACTGCATAAGGACTGCCGTTAAACAAGTCTGCTTCCAACTGCCCAAGAAAGACGAAAAGATTAGCGCTGAAACATCCAGACTTATAACAAAGCGAAGAGAGACAGACAGAGATTCGCCCGATTATGAAGAGTTAAACAAGAAAGTGAAAAAAGCAATCCGAAAAGACGCGAGAATGTATAACACTCGCATGATTGAAGAACCATGGTGACCGATAAAAAAGAAATCGTAAATGCTATTCAGAATTTCTATCGTAATTTATATAAGCAACATACACAAATGACAAACGAGTTAAAAGAGACTTAGCGAACAAGAGGAGAAATTACGAATACCGGGTCTGAAGATATACCAGAGATAGATATAACAGAGCTAAGAACAGCACTGAAACAAATGAAGACATGCAAAGCCCCGGGAGAAGACACTACTGAAATGCTCAAAGCTGGAGGAAAAACTCTTGAAAAAGCAATGATAGAACTGATGAATAGATGCGTTGTCGAAGGAAAAATACCCGAATCGTGGCAAAATGCGGAAGTAATCTTGATATACAAAAAGGGCGACAACACAAATCTAGAAAATTACCGACCTATCAGCTTGCTATCGATATGCTATAAATTACTTACCAAGATACTGACCAACCGACTCACCGCTAAGCTCGACTTCTATCAGCCAATTGAACAAGCGGGTTTTAGAAGAAGTTTTAGCACAATCGACCACATTCAAGTAGTTAGAACACTGATCGAAAGATGTACTGAGTATAATATCCCACTCCACATCGCTTTTGTCGATTACCATAAGGCTTTTGACTCTGTTGAAACCTGGGCAGTACTAGAAGGAATGGCAAGAGCGCGGATCAATTCGCGATATATCAGGCTCATCAAGCAAATATACGAAAAAGCAACGTTGAAAATAAAAATTGATGAGGATTTGAGGACCGATAAAAAACCAGTAGAGAGAGGAGTGAGACAAGGGGATACGATCTCTCCTGAACTCTTTACCCTCGTGCTTGAGGACGTATTCAAGACACTACCCTGGCAAAATAAACATCGATGGAACAAGATTAAATAACTTAAGATTCGCCGACGGTATAGTCTTAGTCAGTAACAGTGCGGAAGAATTAAAAGATATGATACAAGAATTGGACGATGCCTCCCAAACCATAGGCTTAAAAATGAATATACAATAGACTAAAACTATGAGCCCAGAAAATACTAGGTCAGTCTGAGAAATCAATCCATAGAAAATGTCCAAGAATACAACTATTTGGGACACAACATCAAAAGGGGTAAAGCCGAGTTAAATAGAAGGACCAATCTCACATGGGCAGCTTTCGCAAAACTTAGTTATATCCTCAGAAACATAAAAATACCAAACAATCTTAAAAGAAAGGTATATAACGCATGCATCCTGCCAGTGGCTACATATGGCATGGAAACAATGACGCTAACAAAACGCAGCGCAAATAGGTTAAGAATCTGCCAACGAGCGATGGAGAGAGCCATGCTCGGAATCAGCCTAAGAGACAGGATCCGAAATGAAGATATAAGAGCAAGAACGAGGGTTGAAGATGTTATAGAAAAAATCGGAAAAACTCAAGTGGCGTTGGGCGGGTCATATCGCTCGAGACAATGAGAAATGGACTAAGAAAATAGTACAATGGCGACCACGAGAAACTAAAAGAAGCATGGGCCGACCACAAGCACGATGGCGTGACGACCTAAAAGAAATAGCCGAAAAATTGGATACTAAAGGCCCAAGGTCGAGACACATGGAAAAAAATAGAGGAGGCTTATGTCCAGCAGTGGACCTTGAGAAGCTGAGAAGAAGAAGAAGATGTAGAACATCATACTGAGTAACAAATTTAACTTCAGAATTGTGCTCACACTTCTCAAAAAAATTTGTATAATTTTTGCCCAATTTGGCCGATGTTATCCAAATATTCTAACTTCAGAATAACTTCGTGTCCGATGTTAACCAAACTCATAAATCACTACTACTCCAAATTCACCACGCTGTAAGCGTCAGTAATAGATAAGCAGTCGTTGAATTCCAACCCTAGAGAGAATACCAGTAAAATGTAGGCAGTGTTGCAACCTCGTATAGACCGAAACCGGTATATACCAAATACCATCGACAGATAGATTTCGTTAGATGTACATTTTTATCTGTTTTTGAAAAAATATACAGGTTGTACAATTTAATTCCGCATCATGTGGAATCGGTGCATAGTTTTTAATTTTTTTAATTTCCTGTTTCCGCATTCACGCAATTTTCGAAATATTCCAATACAGATCGAAGTCAAATGGTAGTTTTAGTAGTAGGCAAGTAATTTATTGTTTTTATGAGATGTCAGTGAATTTGCCCAAATGTATGCTATTCGCGAAAAGAACTAATATTGCAACTTAGTACATCAAGGTGCAAAAGTAATGTCGTAAATAGTAGTTGTGTATAGGCAACAAGTTTTCAGGCAGACACGATCAACGACAAACGTTGTTACAAAGTAATAGCAAGAGTAAAAGAATAACAAATGCGTTGCAACAACGTTTGCAGTTGATCATGTCTGCCTGAAAACTGTGTTGCCTATACACAACTACTATTTACGACATTACTTCTGCACCTTGCGTACATGAGTGCGTATAGTGTAAGAAGGGCAGCTGGACAACATACAGTATACGAATATTTTGAAATAAAGTTTTTGTTTTTGGGATAATTGAATTTACTTTGAAAGTGATTCAATTTAATACTTACTGTATTTTTCGGGTAATTTTTTCTCGGAAATAGTAGACGTATAAAAACGACAATGATATCATTGGACTTTTCCCCAGGAAAATCTCTCTGGAGAAGAAGTGCATGCACTTCCTGTGGTTCGGAGCCCACGTCAAACTGTAGGTCCCCTATGTCTGTCTGCAAAATATCTATCGCCGCGCACCAAACACAGACATAGGAGAGAGGTCGCCAACGCCCCGAATAGGGTATGGCACTGTAAGAAGAAGAACTTCCGGAAAACGCGTTGTTGATATTCTGTTCTTAATTTTTAATATGGTTGAAAATTATTGTTAATTCTAGTAATCTACCTCAAATGGTCTATTGAACTGTTTAAAGTTTATAACGATTGGCGTTTATCACAACTCAAATTTGCTATCAGACTAGGCATGGGAGGACACAATATTAGCTTACTTTACTTTACTTTACACGGCAATTATTAAAACTATGAATACTGTTGATTATTTATTCAAAACTGACCATACTTTCTTTAAAGTTTGTGTGCTCATAGAGCTAGAATTTGATTTTTGTCCTAAATTTCTGTACCATCTTCTATCAGTTTTAGATATTTGGAAATTATGATCTTTTAAAAAAAAAATAAAAGTGAAAAAGCACTTTATTTATATAACACACAAAAACACGTATAAACATAAATTCTTTAGCAACTTTTTGAAGTTTAAACTTAACTAATACTATACATACTTTTAACAATCATATGTACTTTTAAAACATAATTATAAAAAAGGCCCTGGATAGCCTTGTTAAAACTACGACAGTCGGAAAGCGTGCAGATTGCTGCGCATTCGGCACTGTCCTTATCGCCAAAACATCCGAAAAAGCATAAGCAGTGACCTTCCACCATGTACACAATAGAAAGCAATTTCTAAGTAATTTTAAAACATTAAAAAAAAGTTAACCTCTGTTGGGGTTCGATCTAGCGGCGATCGGCACTCTACACGCAACTGAGCTACCGAGCTGCTTACAGATAGTACACCATTAAACATAAACCCGCAACTTGTGTAGCTTTAACAAAAAGGTGGTTAGTATCCCGACTGTCGGGGTAGCATCCACCGTCTATAAATCTGATCCTCATAGAAAATTTTTTAACAAAAACATGGAATGTTTAAAATGCAAGCATATAATAAAAAAATTTAATTCCATACAATCCCTCTCTGCGCAATGCCCATTTGGCCAGTTCGTTGATGAATGTCCACTGCACGTACTGCAAAACAATACTGTTTCATATGAGAAAAACCTTTTACTATGCATGCCATTGGCAATGCTGCTGCTCTACAGTATTCTATTTGCGCCCATTCTTCCACCCCGAATGCGTCCTTAAACCGAACACATACTTGGTAACCAACAACAGCTGCATAATCATTCGAATTAGGCGGCATATTCCAGTACACTGTAATCGATTCCCGATCGTCATTGATATTTACCGTTACATCTGGTGTGGGAGGCAGTCCATCTTTATATGCTCCTTCAGGACCTAGTTCAAGAAACAAAATTTGTTCATGTGCAAAAAACCCCTTACCGACATTAATATTAGTAATGCAATATCTGAATATTAATTCTTACGGAAATTTGAATCTGAGGTGCGATTTTGGCGGGCATTTGTCGTATTGTTAATATTAAATTATTGTTGCTTTCTATACACACATTCATACATCTAAAGAAGCAAAATTTTTGAATTATTTAAAGCAATTAGATAACACATTCTATGTAATACTTTACGGTTACGATTCTTACCAGAATTATGAGACATGGCGAGTCAACGGAAGTAAAAATCAGCAAAAGTTTTTCTTTCTTCAGTATTTTATGACACTGTTATTGCTCTAAAAACAAATATACAATATGTACATTATAAATAGACATGGTTACTGATAGATATTAACATTAAACTACTTGACAGACCAAAAATGATAAATTTTGAAGTACTAAGGTACAAAAATATTGAAAGACGTTTTAGTTTTTATCGAGGGTAGCAAAATTAAAACTAATATCATTTCTTTATTTCTGATTTTTATTCAGCAATATGTGAAACTAAACGCATTTTTAAAATGAGGACTTAATTTTGATGTGCGAAATGCATTGCTGAGATGTGAAATTAATTTCTGACATTTGAAAAATATTCCGGATATCTGAAAAAGAAACGAATTTCCTATATCAGAAATGATCGATATTAGGAATTTAATAGACAATAGAAATCAAATTTTTTTATAGCAAGCGGTTTTATTTTTTATCCCGGGTAGTGACAGATGTATTAAAACGATTTTATGTATGTTTTTTCTGGTATCATAAATTCATTTCAGCTATCACGAATTTATTTGTGATATTTAATATTAATTTTTGACATCAAAACACAATTTATAATATCAAAAAATGCAACCACTTATTTAAACTTAATAATTGAGTTTTAAAACCTCATCATTTATTTTAAAGTTTTTCTATCTACGTTAAGCCATTTTTTTTTATTTTTTAGTTAATACTACTTTTTTATTTGTGATTTTTATTCAACAATATGTGAAACTAAACGCATTTTTAAAATGGGGACTTAATTTACAATATGTGAAGTTTATTTCTAATATATGAAATTTGTTTCGGATATACGAAATGTATTCATTCCTGATATCAGAAAATAATTTATGATACCAATGAATAATACAGTTAAATATTACAATTAATTCCAAAGCAAAAATGCGGCTTTGGTGATTTTACATACAAAGATTTTTAAAATACCGCTAATTTTAATTTAATATTATTTTTGTTTCAAAATTTGCAAATGGCACTGGAATTGGATTTTAAACACTTTGTTTTAATAACTATTTTTGATATTTTCCCAAATAAAGCGATTTTTCGCCAATTTACTTTCCTCCAAACCTGAAGTCACATGACCTATGTCTGAATCAATTTTTAGGTTATCTAAATAAGTTTTTGGATAATTCTAATAATAAAAATGTTCCCCACATGTTCCAGACATTTTACCGGTCGCTGCATATGCCTACTTACTTATATTAAAAATAAGCATAGCCACAATAATAACTGATTATTAAAAAATATCACCTGTAAAAAAAAGGAAGAATCATATTGTACATTTTGCATTTAAAAATATTACATATTTAAAACTATGACAGTGATACTTAAAATATCTCAGTTATATGGTTTTGAAAATACAACCTTTCATTTTTAAAAATATGACCCCCTAATTTTAAAAATAAGACCTTATATTTTTTAAATTATGGTATTGTATATAACATCTAGGCTTCCTGGTTGGAGCCGCGTCATCGGTGCATGAACTGCCGACGTTTCGTCCTCGGTTGCACAGGACATCTTCAGGGCTGTGGTCACTTTGGGATCTGGAACACAACACAACAGTTGTGTTCCAGATCCCAAAGTAACCACAGCCCTGAAGATGTCCCGTGCAACCGAGGACGAAACGTCGGCAGTTCATGCACCGATGCCGCGGCAACTTAGATTATGGTATTGTATATTTTAAAAATACGGACTCATATTTTTGAAAATATCACAAGCATTCAAAATTTTCACAAGTTATAAACAGTCTATAAAAATCATTTATAAAATAAACAATGTCAGCTAATATAAATAAATAATTGAAGAACATTGGTTATTCATTAACTCCCTGAAATTAATAGAAGGCACTGCAATACATTAAACTTGAGTAGGTTGTGACTGAAAACATAGTAACAATCTGAAAAATGATACAGTTGTTTGTATTATAATCCGACTGGTACCGGCCGCCACTGACCCGACCGGTACCCACTGCCACCGGCGCGACCGGTACTTTGTTGCAATTGCGTCATAATATTCCGTATTTTAGCATTTCAGCGTAGAATTTTTCATTTTCAGGGGCATGCTGTTCTTGTAACGCCGGACATGTTTATATACAGGTTATATTTTTTAACGCAAAATTTTTAGTACGACTGCGGTACTTCTTAGGTTTTAAGATTAAATCACCAAAAGACCAAAACATAAATTTTTATTGTTTTCAAAACTGGCAGGTTAACTTTGATTTGCAATCATTATTAAACACTAAATGTATGACGTGGTTCTAAAAAAATAATTTTTAATTTAATAATGTGGTTGCATTTTATGATATCCTAAATTAATTCGAAATATATGAAATAGCAGAAAAAGCAAGCAGATTTATATGAAATTGTTTTAATACCCACTATATCACTACCCGAATAAAAATAAAAGTGCTTGCCACAAAAATGAGACACGCGCGAGTCATTCAAAAACCAAGAGTCACATTATAATGACCAATTTATTTGTTTAATTATTGTAAGATTGTGCTACTTATATTACTCACCTGCACTGACGCCAAGATAACATGCAACTATTGTGCATTTGCGTATGGGGAAATGATCTGCTGCATTTGTAAAAGAACACCACGACCAATGAAATCATGTCGATAAGGAATCAAGTGGCAATGCGCTTTAGTTTTGTTTTATTTAATTTTTTATTTGATATCTACTAATTTTAAAATAAATAATAATTATTTCCTTTGTCATTAAATTTAACTCTTTAAATTTTTGGAACACGTGTGCAGGTCTTTTCTAGTCTGAAACCGCGTTAAATTTAAATTTTAACAACCATAAGCAGCGAATCGGTGAACACAAAAAAAGCGTGCAGCCTCTAAAAAAATGTGGAGAGGTCTACCAATATAAATATTTTTAATTAAACTTTTAATCTTTGGTATTAAATTAAAAACTCTTTCACAACGAATTCTTAAAACCAAATTATCTCGATTTAACTCCACTTATTACTTACGCTGCCTTACGGAGTTACAGCCTTTCGCAGATGGAACACTTTAATCACTCTTCTGTCGATAACTTTGGTAGTAGTTTCATTAAAATTTTAAAAGTTTAAAGCAATACCCATTTACTTATTTAAAAAAAAAACGATTTTTTTAAATGTTTTAGAAAAGATTCCTCGGGATTAAACAATACTATAAACAAAACAAAAATTCGTTTTCTAAAATTAAGGAAGAAGGGGAAAAATAATCGCCCTAAATATTGCGGCACCTAAAAATTAAGTTCTGAATATGATTGTACTATTACTCATGAGCAACTTAGCTCAAACAATTTTCAAAAATTCCTAGAAGGCGTCACAGTGAAACTAGTGGAATGGCACATGAACCAAATTGCAGCTCATTTCTAGCTCTATTAGCCTACAAAATTAAAAAAATAATCGTGTGTCCACTTTTAAGCAGTATGTTTTTGAAAAAGGCAAAATATTGATATTTTTTTTTATTCCGCAGTTCAAAAAATTCTAGTAGCTTGTAAAATTGTTTACCTTCAGGGCATTTCCAATATCAAATTTTATCCCGATCTGGTAACTCGTTTTTCACTAAATAGGTGTTAAAACGAAAACTTTATTAAATTCACTCAAAAGGTCCTAACCAAGTCGCCTCAGCCCCAAGAGGTGCGTCCAACAAAAGCAGCAACCTGCAAAGTGCACCACCAAGAGATGCAAGTCCCAGCCCGCTCACTACGTGGACCACGCTCCAGCCAGATTCATTTGTTCTTTTTATTATTAATCTAACTCATTTTTGCTTTTTGTAAATGTTGATCTTTCACTTAACTGATTTTTTAATTCGCCTCGGGCGAGCACTAGCTTTGGTCCGAGGAAACTCCTCTCCGTAGGTCAACCAGCACGCACCTCTAATATAAAACAGTACCTACGCGCCCCCAGGATTCGACAAAACTGTCCTCAGCTCCAAAAGCCGTGCAGTCATCCACCAGGTCCCGACGAAGCCGTCTCAGCTCTACGAGGTCGGTCTCCAACGTAGCAGCAACCTGCAAGGAGCACCACTTGGAGATGTAAGCTTCAGGTCCGGTCACTACATGAACCACAACCTATTGAAACTCCAGCCAAATCTATTTGTTCGTTTTATCAATGACAACACATTTTTGATTTTTGTAAATATTTATCTTTTACCTAATTAATTTGAAAATTTTCTGCGTAAGGGCCAAAAATTTCTAAAATGAAGCCTATAAATATGGACATTCGCGTATGATCTTCTTAAATTGCCATACACGACCTTGAAATAACAAGCAGTATGTCATGGTAAGTAGAAATGTTGAATTGGCTTATAAGTTTCTTTAAATGGCAAAAGTGGCTCACTTCTGTAGCACAATTAGGCGAAATTGGTAATGCACAAAAAAAATCAGTTTCACCAAATAACTAAATATTTCTCAGGTAATTATTTCCAAGCTTCACAATCATCGAATTCCATAGAAATAAACAAAAATTTGATTATCTTCGACTTAGTTTACAATTTTCTTTAATCTCCTACAACTTAAACTAATTAGTGGCATACCTTATTAGAGGCATTACCACTTTCCCTTATACTCATGTTGCGCGTGCTGAAGCGACACATACATAGAGGACCTACAGCTTTATATGAGCTCTGAAGCACCGAAGTGACCTCGTTCATTTTCCTCATTTACCTGGGCTTGAGTTAGGGCGCCCTTGAGCTTGCCCTAGGCGAATATAATGGCGCTTTTACTCCAGAGAAGTTTTTACTAAGGCATAAATAATTCGCAGGTTTCGCAATTTTTATTTAATAGTTTTTCTGGTGCGCAACCCGAACCTGCTCTGTGTGCGCAACAGCCAACCGTGCTTGGCACTACGGCTCGGCCCTTCTGTCAAAAACTGATAATCTACTTTAAAAAATCTGATTAATCATATGGTAAATAACTTTGAGACGCATTAGCTTTATGTACAATATATATAATGGTTACTTTATGTATAATATATTTAATCAATTTTCAGTACATCAAAATTTGAGTTTTGCTTTACTAAAAATACACATTTTGACGTTCTCTATAATATGATCGTAACCAATCATACATGGCACGTTTATGAAAATTTCTAGCAACTATCACCGAATGTGGGTCAGCTGGGTTACTAGCTCTCAAATCCAAATGATGGGCAGCTTCTGGAATAATAATAGCCAACACAGATTTGGATATGTTGTTTAAGACACCACCTCCAGACCAAGGATCCAAAAGTCCATTGCTGAATATAATATTTGAAGCAGCGTGTATATCTTTTCCACCGTATTCCATAATCGCCAAATCAGGACGCGTAACACGAATTTTAAAATTCAGGTAACACTCTTCTGAAAACTTTGTGAAATTCCAAGGACTGTTTTCAAACATGTCGTTGTTATTTGAACACATGGGCATGACCATTTCAGTGCAAGCCTGAAAACAATATTGTGAGTTTTGTTAAGTACTTAGCTAAAAATATTACCTGAAAATTCCAGGCAAGTTCTCCAAGATTACCTGAAGTTTGGGTTATGTCGACGCACTTTACATTTTCTGTGTAATTGGTATAAACAGTTAAAGCTTTGCCCAATTTTTCCAATAAAGGTCGTGGTTTAAAAGTAACATCATGCAGTTTGTTGCAGAAAGCTTTAACTGGATGTGCTGGAAGTGGAACAATGAAACTGGTTGGGTAAGGATAATTTACCATAGCTAAATTGCCATAAATTTCTGTTAGCCAACCAATAAGCAAGTTAATGTCGGCAGTGTTCTGTAAAGGTTCACAAAGTTTCCATTTTGATGACAACCATGTTTTACCATCAGCTGTGGAGGCTACTTCTCTACAAACAAAAGCCTTATTTTTAAACTTCTACTTCATTCAAAATGTAGCACTTACCGAATAGCAGCCCACGACTTGCTTATTATACCAGAACAGTCATGTACTGATGAAACACGATAGACTGAAGTTACTATTCGGTTAAATATTTCACAGGGGGTTAATCCTTGGAATTGCCATATAGGAGCTGACGCAGCAATAGCTCCAAGAACACTTCCAGGGTATTTCATACGCAGCCATGCCGATAACATACCACCATATGAACCCCCAAAAGCAATCACTGGATTTTTACTGCCATTTGTAATAAACTTGTTGTTTTCTTGTAAATAATCGATTAGGTAGACAAAGTCAGCTAGGGCCTGAGGTGATGATAAGTAGCCAACATATTTTGGACCTACAAAGGATTGATTTCCAAATGGCAAGGACTCGCCATAATATCTAAAAACTACAAAAATAAGAATATAAAGACGATATTTAGTTATCTTCTGACCTATGTTCAGCAAATACAAGCAAAGCTCGAAATTCAGCCGCAATTTCCCACATAAATCCAGTGTTTTGGGCAAAAGTATCGATGGTTCCTTCATTACCAGTATAGAAAAAAATGGGGCCATCGCTGTTCCAGTGGGTGTCGTTAATAAGGTATCGTAATTTAAAAGTAGCGTTACTCGTGAAACTGTTAAAGGAAAAAAATATTAACAAATGCATGGTTTTTATGAATTAAATTTGACTTACGTAAAGTGGTCTAAGGGCACATCCAAATATTTAACTTCGTAAATATAATTTTGAGTGCTGAGTTGTACATAAAACAAAAATATTATTGCGACTGCAATTTTGCTGTGTTTTACAGACTTCATTTTGATGGTTTACCAATAGTTGATTGTGTTATCAATGGACTGTTGAACTTTAGGCTATTCACAGCACCACTTTTAGTTGCACCTTTATCTACTAACGTTAAAGACGTTAAGAGACTCCGCAAACGTAATTTCTTAAATGTAAGAATAAACGCATTCGCTTGAATACAAATTTATAATCATGCTTTACAACAGTTGTGCAGGAGCAACATTACAGATTAAATTAAAAATACACAAAAAGAATTTCTGATACTATGTTTGCGTCCTCTGTTGGAGGATCTTGTAAAACACAATACCATTTATCCGCAGTAACACATCTAATAATATTAATCTAAGTGGATCACCATTTAACCAACGGAGGTCAAGCTCCAACATCCGTTAGAATGAAAAAATCTGTCACTAGGTACTTTTCTTCAAAAAATGAAAATCTTTTTTTTTATACATTTTTATTTCTGGTAGTACTAAAATTATTAAAAAATTAAAGAACACTGATGTACCCCTATATGCATTTCTATTTAAGGCATATAATTATAGTGAACCCAAGAGATTAATTTGTTGTTGTTTATTTTTCATTTATTTTATTTCTTAAGTACAGTTGCTTTGGGTTTTAGAATTTTTCCTTCCAGCTTGTCTAGGAATATACAGTGTGTTCAGCGAGCAAAAATATTTAGACTGCCACTTAAAGTATTGTAAATTTTAGCATAGAATATGAAATGGCGGGAAAAAGCCAGAGACGGATCCATGGGGGAACGGTGGGAACAAAATTCTAGGCAGTTGGCAAAATCACACAAAAGTTGGAAAAGTTGGCGAAACTCATATAACCAAAGAAAAGTTAGAAACAATGCCGTCAAAACAAGAAATATGGAGAAGAAATTTTAAATTCAAGTTTAGGCTTCTAATAAAGTTTAGTAAGTATTATTTATCATTATATTGGCTTATTCACATTGCATATCGTATAACAATTAACAAAAGCTAAGCTGCTACGCTGAAATCATTAACAATCCTAACGAGACGCAGTCGATGGGAACTGGACACGTAATACGCTTACGCCGCACCAGCACTTGATACAATTTATGACACACTTCACACTGTCTGTCTAGTTCAATAATCAGATTCTTGGAAAATAACTATTGTTTACTGTAATTATAATTACCTAGTCTATGTATACTCTTTAATAATTTTGGCAATAAGATACTTGTTTATTTTTTCAACATATCTATATTTTTATCTCTTTGCTGTCACAATTTACTTAAAATCCGTATAAAACATCTGTCGGTGTGTCAAAAAAAAGTTGGCGAATTGTAACTAATGCAGTTTGCGAATTGAAGATTGCTTCCCCCCAAAAGAACTTGGTTGAGTCCGTCGTTGAAAAAAGCTCACATTTTCTGACGGAAAAAACGATTTTGCCTCTCCCCTATAAAGAAGTAGGGGACGGCGAAAATTGGTCTTAAATGAGAACACCCAGTGTGTGACGCCTCAAACAAAAGCCCGTGTTATTCTCTTTATATCATTTTTTCATTTTTTAAAAGATTTTCTCCGGTTGAGAAGTTATGAATTTTTTATGCTTCGTTGAAAAATTTTCCAGTAGCTTAAGAGAAAAACAATGCTAACTGTTATAAAACTATTTTTCTACACTAAATTTCCAGTCACAGTTATTATTATTTGGTCAAATTAATTTCAGTTCACTAGTTTTGACGAGCTTGATTAAATTGATTTAAAAAAATTCATAGGAGGTGTCACAAAGAAGTTAGCGGACTGGAACACCATCCAAATTGTAGCAGATCTATAGCTTTATAAGTCTATATAATTACAAAAAAAAGTCGTGTGGCCAGTTTTTGAGCAGTATGTTTTTGAAGTAAAGTTTTGATATTTTTTTTCACAGTTTTATCAGTTGTAAAAATTATAGCATTAAAGCATAAAAGGCGCCCGAGTAAAATTTACGAGCTGAGATACAAACCAAATTGTAACTCATCTTTAGACCTACGAACTTACAAAATTTGCAAAAAATCGTGGGGCCAGTTTTTGAGCAATATTTTTTTGGAGATTTCCGAAACTTTTTCACTTTATAGTTTTTTCTTTGCAAAAATGTTTGTTGGCAGTAACATTCTGTTTCTATTAGAGCTATTGCGATAAAATATTTGATTGGCATCTGTTAACCTGTTTTTGAGTAATAAGACACTAAATTCAAAATGTTCAAAAATTCGTAGCGGCCTCAATTTTAAAACTAGAAAGTTCGGAAAAAAGCGTTAAATTTGCCTTAAAGTCTTCTATCAGATTCCGTTTTCAAATTAGTTTGGGAAACAAATGCTACCAAAAAATATGTCTTACTTCCGCTTCCGGTTTCGGATTTTTTTAAAAAAACTATTTTCTCGGTGAATTTCTTATACTCCAAAGCTTATCAAAATCACAGACAGACATTTTTTTGAAACCACTTTTTTGTGTTCCTGGAGGTCGTAAACGTATATTTCCGTGAAAATCACAAATTCCTAAATTTGCATGAAATCAATAAGAATCAACTATAAGAAAGTAAATGCATAACTTTTTAACCACTGTAAGACATCTAAAAAATCAAAAAAAAATATTGGAAACTTTTACTCTTCAGGGGTAAGAAACAAAATCAAATTTTTTGCCAGAAAATGTGTATCCTTGGCTGCTATTTAATGTTCTGTACTCAAATTTACTGTACCTTCAATGGCAGTCGAAATATCTGCTTGTAACAGACCTCTCTGAACACTCTGTATTGTGGTCGAGAAAATATACGTTTTGGACCCAAAAAATGCTATAATAAAGTGTGTAACGAAATTTTAGGAACTAACCTTGGGCCAATTTTGCTAGGCAAATTCCAATAAGCTAAATTTGATGCTTTTTAACATTATTTCTTGAATTACAATTTAAAATGAAACATTTACAAATCGACATGAAATGAATACAGCTACGTTATCGATATTTCTATATGTTGTTTATTTTAGCTTTTAACAATCAGTTTTGTAATAGCTGAACTTTATCGCTGTTACTTACCACATGCTTTGTTCATTATAGTAAATCCTTGGTCTTGCAGCTAATTTTACCTACAAGTTTTTGCAACTTAGAGATGCAAAAAAAAATCTTAAACATCAAAACTTATTTATTGTTTAAAAAGTTACAAAACGATTACACCATTATAAAATGATATACATTTATATATTTACTAATACGACAATTTTTCAACGAAATAAACAGTTGAGTCTCATAAATTATTTATTTATATCAGGTGGCATCGTTTACATCAGAGTATATTTTTTTAAGTTTTATATTTAATTCAAGAGTCCCCACACTTTCTGTAAAAAATTGTAAATGTGTGTGTTAATTTAAAAAATATGAAGTCATATTTTTAAAAACATGGGATTTTTTTTTCAAATATGGGTACGTGATATTTTTGAATACATGGCGTCATATCATATAATTTAAAATATGGAAATGGAATGTTTTTAAAAATATGAGGTCATATTTTGCGCTAACATTTTTAAAAATATAAAGATGTAATATTTTTAACAATACAAAAAGGGTGTGATATTTCTAAAACATGCAAATATGATGTGTTTACTAATATAAGGATGTGATTGATATTTTTAAAAGATGAAGTATGTTTAAACAGTATAAAAATGACTGCCTTTGTTTTAAATATGTCATATTTTTAAAACAGAATTTTCAGTATGACTTTT
Source organism: Ctenicera cuprea (assembly GCA_958336395.1). Classification (NCBI taxonomy): domain Eukaryota; kingdom Metazoa; phylum Arthropoda; class Insecta; order Coleoptera; family Elateridae; genus Ctenicera; species Ctenicera cuprea. Next base: position 2,240,771 of record OY284496.1, read on the forward strand.
TGGTCACGTGATATTCATAAATAGCCAGTTATTAATGTGACTTTATTTTTATATTAATTCTTTTCGGATTGAAGAACTAGCTAATCATATATTAGCAAATACTGAATTTTCAATATGGGATCATTTCTGATACGAGAAATGTATTCCTGATGTCATAAATTATATTCAGAGATCAAAAACACATTTTTCATATCAGAAATGAATTTTCTACATAGAAAATTAAGTTCTTATATTAAAAATGCATTTCACATATTCTTGAATCAAAATCGCAAATAAAGAGGTGGTAAGAATTTTATTTTTGTTAAAAAAATCAAACGGCTTACCAAACAACGCTTATTTTAAATATCTTCCATTATAAAAATTAACTCTGAGCCTGCTTTCGATTCAGATTTACTGTTAGAAGCTACAAGCGGAGGGATTTCATCAGCAAAATCCGCTAATTGATCAAGGTATTCTCCAAAATTTTTTTCAATCTCTTTTTCAGTTAGTTTTTCAATTTTTTGTCGACCGCTTGTATCAAGATTTAAGTTTTTGTATTTGTACCAAAGATATGGGTTAGAGTTTGAAACAGAATCAGAACGTTGGGGTGAATTTTTCGAAAACAATGTTTGCAAATGCAAATAGTTTAATGACTCATTGCTGGTACTTTGTTTGCAATTTTGCGATGATGGTCTAATTTCTGTTGTAAGAAAATCATCTTCAAAGCTCAAATATTCCGAAGAATCAGAACGGATTTCCGAACATGAAATATTGGATTGCGTTTCTTCCTGGTCTTCTGATATCGTTATTGTGTCCGGGCAATCCAACATTTTCGATTCAAAAAAGGGTTTCTGAGTTGAAATTCCAAACCCCTCATATTTATAGAATTTTTTACTCTTCTTCGAATAATCCGCCTTGGCAAACGTGGGGGTCCAACTTTTCTCGTTAAAATTGTCTATTCTCCACATACTCTCTGATATTTCGTTTTTATCTATTTTTTCAATTTCTGAGAACTGTTTTGATTCCAACTCTATTTTCGATACATCAAAATTAAGAAAATTATTTACGGCCGTTTCAGTTGGTTTAGAAGTAGAGGGTTTCGGAGAAGTGTTGTCTAAGTCAAAAATGTTTGTTACCGCAGCCATGCAAGTGCTGAAGCTTATAGTGTCTAATTTTTTTGAATAGTTACGTTTTTCGTCGTTTCCTTCTTCACATACGTATTTTAATAAAAGCTCTGGAAGACCGGGTAAGTTTTCTTTTAACATTATGTTTTCCAGATTTGGTACTGAAGTATAATATAACAACAGTTTTGCTTCTTCGTAACTTTTCAACGAAGGAAAAACGGGATCATATTTCACGATGTTGGTAAGCTTGCCATCATCAAGTTCTAGTGAAAATTGACATGAATCTTCGGGAGTTGAGGCAGGCTGCATTAAAAATTTAAATGTTTCTGATTGTCGATTTTCGATATTAAGGACGGCTTCCATGGAATTGTTTAAGAATGAAAAACACGGCGTTGAACTTGAAATGTTAATCGGATTTGAAGTGACTCGCTTGTTCTGAAAAACAATTCGTCTGTAGCAGAACTACTTTGTAAATGGTTTTTTGTTCATAAAAGTTGAAAATAGCTACGTAACACATATTTTCTGTAATTTTAATTTTAGTCTCTATAATTTAATTTTTAAAAATGGCAAAGCTTTTCGGTTATTTTCCACTATACTTCAAATATGTTGATTTTTTATTATTATTTAGAAGAAAAAAAATTATATCATAACATTGCAACTGTAACAGAATCCAAACATTTAGACTCACGCAGCGCTATGATAATTAGTGAGTTATTATTCATATAGCACTTAGATTTAAATTGTAAATTTACAAGTGTAATTAAAAGTCAATCTTGAGTCTAAAACAGTCGAAATAGCTATCTAACATATTTCTTGTAATTTTAATTTTAATCTCTACAATTTAATTTTAAAAAATGGCAAAGCTTTTCGGCTGTTTTCGACTATACTTCAAATATGTTTATTTTTTAACCGACTTCAAAAAAAGGAGGAGGTTCTCAATTCGTCTGTATATATGTTTTTTTTTAATGTATGTTCGGGCATAACTTTTTTGTTTATGAACCGATTTTAATTATTCTTTTTCCGTTGGGTTCCGTATAGTTTCAAGGTAGTCCCATTGTAATTTCATTGGTATTGGAGCTTGAACTTCGAAGATACTCCTCAAAATCTATTTTTTTAACCGACTTTTAGTGTTTCCGTATTTCATTTTCCGTTTCAACTAGCCGTCATTTCCTCATTCGAGAAGCATTTGTAGTAGGTCTACCCATCACTTAAAATTGTAAAATAATTAACTTAAAAAAAAAAGAAAACCGACTTCAAATAAAAACACAAAAGTGACCTAAGTTAACTAAAAAGCAAAAAATAAATGTTTTTTATACAACAGTTTAATACTTATTTGTTGTTCCGTTTAATGTAATTAAGAAATTGCTGTTTATTATATAATTATTAATTGTTTTATAATTTTTAAGTCGGTGCCAAGTAAAACATAAAAATTCGAATCTAATTTGTTATTACAGCAAGGTATATAATTTTTATGTTTTACTTGGCAAAATTATAAAACAATTAATAATTATATAATAAACAGCAATTTCTTAATTACATTAAACGGAACAACAAATAAGTATTAAACTGTTGTATAAAAAACATTTATTTTTTGCTTTTTAGTTAACTTATGTCACTTTTGTGTTTTTATTTGAGGTCGGTTTTCTTTTTTTTTAAAGTTAATTATTATTATATTTTATTATTATATTATTGAGATATTTTTTGAAAATTTTCAAAACTTTGAAGCAACGCTATTGCGATCGTTTTTGCATTTTCGAAATTAATTTTATTTCATCGTATACTACCCACGAAGGGTTTTCAAAAAAGTTGTAGCTGATCCCGATCAGACAACTACTTTTTGAATAGATAGGCGTTTTGATAGTTTTGAAAAAAAGAGCGCTACAAAAAAACATGTGTAACTTCCGTTTCCGGTTTTCGATTTTTTGAAAAGCTTAACTTAAACTACAATTTTCGATATACCTCTTGATTTAAGATTTCATCAAAATCGGTCCAGTACTTGCGCCTGTATAGGCGTTACCCACCCACACACCCACCCACAGACAGACATTTTTTAAAAACCACTTTTTGGGTTTTGAAACTAGAAAATTTAGAAAAAAAAACCTTGAAGCAGATTTTAATTCCGACTCCGTATTTTTTCAAAATTCCATTTTCCTGAAAATGTTTCTCAGATTTTGTCAAAAAATACAACTGACAACACGAGTTCTTTTAAATTCTGTAGGATCATAGAGCTAGAGATGGACTACAATATGTGTAGTGTCCCAATTCGGTACGTTTTCTGTGACGCCTTCTCTAAATTTTTGAAAAACGACAATTTATGCCGCTTGATGTAATAAAAGAGGAACAACTAAACATTTACGCTTTAGCTAAATTGGTCATGAGTTGCAGTAAAACTAGATCATTATTTAGTTTTCGCACAACGTAATATTTAGGGTGGCTAGCCTCCTCCCATGTATTTGTTGAAAATTTTAGTTTTTATCTAGTGTTTTTTAATCTCAAACAATTTTTTTCCAACGAAGAATTAAAAAGTATTTGCCTATACCTACAAGAGTCTGAAATTTCTAAGCAGGCAACTTATAACTTGTTGTTGATTCGTTGTTTTTCTTGCAATGAGGGATTAACAGAGGTTTGTATTTAATTACGCTAAAACTACCGTTCTTGGTTAAATGTACTGTACTAATTGTTGGGATTAGAGAGATATAAAAACATTTATATCAAATATAAGCTAATATTTTTTATAAATATAGGAAAGTACAGGTAAAGTGATTCGTATATTTTTTTAAATTATACAACGTTATCAGAAAAAAATTATTGCAAACAGGGAACTTTTATTATGACCAATATTACGAAAAAAATTTATAATACAACAATTTTATACAAGTTTGAAAAACGACAATGGAAATAATTTATAGTTTTAAATTGTTTAAATAAATGTTTTTTACGTGAAATGCCAATCGCGTGCATGTAATCAACATACAAGTTTTTTTACAAGCAATTCGAGTATGAGAAGTTTTTTTATTTGCTAACTGAGTGGGATGATATTTTTGAGTAGGTTCAGGCCCACCCGCAGTTATGTATCCAAAACCCCTTGAAATACTGACTATTTTTAGCATTTTTTTTAAATAATTGTAATAACTTACGATTACTTGACGCTTTTCTCCAATAATGGATGCTTCAGCCATGTTCACTTCAGTGTTGAAAATAAACTGGAACAATAAAGATATTGTAAAAAATTTGTAACAAAAATGTTACAGCTTAAAGACATTTTAATATTGCATTACTCTTCAAAACATATTTTGATTTTCGCTCCATTTTTAGTTACGTTTTTAAATCTATACATTACAAATTTTGTAAATTAAGCTGTTCTAAAATATACAACAAATTTGACACAACAATGCATTATTGGAATGATAGAAGATCCTACAATGAATGTTCCTCCTTGTTTTCATACATACTATGGTTATATCCTAAAGTGGCAGATACATTTCTATTTACGAAGCTTATTTCCAAAAGTGGTATGAAACAATTTGCGAAACTAAAGTGTAAATACAGTTTGTCTATTAATAGTGAAAAATGTTTTCAGGTCTTATGCACCCCGCCCAAATTCCCTGGTTGTAGTTCTATTAATCGTTCCCCCGTTCTTCCAGAAAAAATTAGGAAACGTTTATATACGTCATCGTAAAAATAAAATACTATAAAATTTAAAAAAATATTACATCAGTGCCAATTTAACTTACATTAATAATTTCGTATCACCAAGAACACTTGCGAACACGTCGAAAGTCTATCGAGAAATGATTAATAAAGTACTGCAATTACCAATTGTGTTTTATATGTTTATACAGAATGTTTTTCGAGAAAATGTAAATTGTAAACCTAGTCAGAGGTGGCGCATTCGGGGCACTAATACAACTAGTAAAAAATAAAATGTTCAGGTTAAGCAATACACAAAAACGTTTTGCACGAGTACTGCCACCGTACCAGCTTGGCTAGCGGTACGGGTGCTTACGCTTGTAACATATTACTCGTATTAATTACTGTATTTAAATACTGAAACAATTTTTTATGGAAAAGAAGGAAGGAAAAGATACCTTTGGATTGAAAGAAAACCTCCGTTTACTAAACAAAGGAGCATAAATTTACGTCACAGAAAAATTAGCAGACTAGAACAAAAACCAAACTGTAGCCTATTCCTATCTCTATGAGCCTATAGAAAATTAAAAATTGTAACTGTTCAAACTACTTTAAAATTCCTATTTTTAAAGGAAAATATAAGTTGCTATAAAGCGTTCCTTCTTGATTTCTTAATATCTAAGTTACATACCAATTTACGGTATCAAGTTTTATAAACGTCCTGGCAGATAATCTATCTACCATATATTAATTTGCAAGGCGTATTCTATTTAAGAAGAAGTGTTTTTTCCTCGTATGAAAGTCAAATGTTGACTACTAAATATTTGTGAAAGGAATAAGGAATATAAAACATGTACCCTCCCAAGAAAGCTATTCTCGCCGTTCCTGTACAAATCTTAGGAAAAACTATTAATGCTTCAGTTTGTTTTGTAAATAATTTTATGAATCAACCATGTAATTTACTGTTTATTAAATATTTGTTTTGAATTACTTGCCAAAGGACGTCATTATGCCACTATTCCGTGATGGTGTTATTGATAAATGTAAGCAGTTTTATATTTTGCAGGTGCATTGTACATAAGATCCTCTGAATCATGGTCTGAATCAATCGTTAGCTGGGAATTATTATTGCAGACATGCATTTATTTTCTCCTACATTAGAAAATGCTACTAAATCAATATGCATAAAATCTAGACTTTAACAAAAAATACACGCTTTGAGGCTCAAAGAACTCAAAAATGTGTTTTTTAAAGAATCGCTATGAAATGAACAGGAATACAGCTACGTTATCTTGATTTAAATATTTTATTTTAGCTTTTAACGTAACTTGTCATATCAATTTTAATAATAGCTGAACTTTATTGTTGTTACTTACTACATGCTTTGTTCATTATAGTAAATCCTTGGTATTGTAGCTTATTTTACCTACAATATTTTGCAATTTACAGTTCAAGAAAATAGGTTAATTATAAAGACTCGTTTATTGTTTAAAAAATTACAAATGCTGCAATTGTGCATTTATATCACAAAAATTGTTTAAAGTCGTATGACAAAAACAAAACTTAACAACTAGGACTAATACTAAACAACCTATTGTATTTATAATACTGTAACCTGCAGTTATACAGTGGAATGCATTTAAGCAATGAACAATACGCATTCAATACGTGCTTGCGCTCGATGCGAAAATAGTATACATTCACTAATATGACTGCCAATTTTTTAACAAGGTATTAAAAACTAAAGAACACATATTAACATTTCAGTAACTACTCATACATATTTAACTAATTATTAGACTTGAAATTGATAAATATCAAAAATATATCAATCATGCAAAAATTTAAAATTTACAAATGTCACCTAAAGAAAAGTGCTGCAATCATACTGTAAATTCTATGAGAGAAATGCAAAACAAATTTATAGTAAATGCTTTTAACTATATATTCATGTCTTTTTCATCACCAGTAATGTGAGTCCTCCACCTTTCTCTAATTGTAGTAAAAGCTTTAAATGCATATTTAAAAACGTCATCTAATATATTTAAATTTATACGAAAGTGTTGAATTGCGAAGATCGACTGCTAATTTTTTAAATAAATTACATTCTAATATGTTAAAAAATATCACATGCCTATGTTTTTTTAAATATTACATCTCCATATTTTTAAAATATCAGGTACATTTATATTTTCACATAAAGTGATCACATTCAAGTTACAAATAGAGCCTATAAAAAAATCGTTGGAGTAGTAAATAACGCTACAACACATTTCTCATGTCAGAAATGAATTTTACGTATCGAAAATTAAGTTCTTATATTATAAATGCATTTCACATATTCTTGAATCAAAATCACAAATAAAGAAGTGGCAATAATTTTAATTTTGTAAAAAAAAATCAAGAGTGGTGGTAGCTCAGAGGTTGGCGCTCAGTCTCTAACGCTGAAGGTCTAGGGTTCGATTCCCCGCCGAAGCCATGCAGCAATAAAAATCTATGCCGCAACCCGCCACTCACATTCCCCAATCCGGTGTAGGCAGCCGTGGGGACTTAATGCCTGAAACCTTCTCTGGAATTTAGTCGTTCGGATTCGACGTTAAACTGTAGGTCCCCCGTACTCCACCTTAGCGCTAAGGAGAGTACGTGGCAGAGAATAGTGCCGGTGCCCAGCAGTGGGACGTAAAGGCTGATTACGAAAAAATCAAACGGCTTACCAAACAACGCTTATTTTAAATATCTTCCAGTATAAAAATTAACTCTGAGCTTGCCTTCGATTCAGATTTACTTGTAGTAGCTACAAGCGGTGGGATTTCATCAGCAAAATCCGCTAATTGATCAAGGTAACTTGTAAAAATTTTTTCAATCTCTTTTTCAGTTAGTTTTTCAATTGTTTGTTGACCGCTTGTATCAAGATTTAAGTTTTTGTATTTGTACCAAAGATATGGGTTAGAGTTTGAAACAGAATCAGAACGTTGGGGTGAATTTTCCGAAAACAATGTTTGCAAATGCAAAGAGTTTAATGACTCACTGCTTGTACTTTGTTTACAATTTTGCGATGATGGTCCAATTTCTGTTGTAAGAAAATAATCTTCAAAGCTCAAATATTCCGAAGAATCAGAACGGATTTCCGAACATGAAATATTGGATTGCGTTTCTTCCTGGTCTTCTGATATCGTTATTGTGTCCGGGCAATCCAACATTTTCGATTCAAAAAAGGGTTTCTGAGTTGAAATTCCAAACCCCTCATATTTATAGAATTTTTTACTCTTCTTCGAATAATCCGCCTTGGCAAACGTGGGGGTCCAACTTTTCTCGTTAAAATTGTCTATTCTCCACATACTCTCTGATATTTCGTTTTTATCTATTTTTTCAATTTCTGAGAACTGTTTTGATTCCAACTCTATTTTCGATACATCAAAATTAAGAAAATTATTTACGGCCGTTGCAGTTGGTTTAGAAGTAGAGGGTTTCGGAGAAGTGTTGTCTAAGTCAAAAATGTTTGTTACCGCAGCCATGCAAGTGCTGAAGCTTATAGTGTCTAATTTTTTTGAATAGTTACGTTTTTCGTCGTTTCCTTCTTCACATACGTATTTTAATAAAAGCTCTGGAAGACCGGGTAAGTTTTCTTTTAACATTATGTTTTCCAGATTTGGTACTGAAGTATAATATAACAACAGTTTTGCTTCTTCGTAACTTTTCAACGAAGGAAAAACGGGATCATATTTCACGATGTTGGTAAGCTTGCCATCATCAAGTTCTAATGAAAATTGACATGAGTCTTCGGGAGTTGAGGCGGGCAGCATTAAAGATTGAAATGTTTTTAATTTTCGATTTTCGATATTAAGGACGGCTTCCACGGAATTATTTAACAAAGAAAAACGTGGTGTTGAACTTGAAATGTTAACCGGATTTGAAATGACTTGGTTGTTCTGAAAAACAATTTGTTTGTAGTAGAACTTCTTTGTAAATGGTTTCTTGTTTATTAAAAAAAAGTTGAAAATAGCTACCTAACACATATTTTCTGTAATTTCAATTTTAGTCTCTATAATTTATTTTAAAATATGTTGATTTTTTATTATTATTTAGAAAAAAATATATATCATAACATTGCAACTGTAACAGAATTCAAACATTTAGACTCGCGCAGCGCTATGGCAAATAGTGAGTAATTATTCATATAGCACTTAGATTCAAACGGTAAATTTACGAGTGTAATTAAAAGTCAATCTTGAGTCTATAACCAAATATAATCGAAAGTGAAGCACTTTGTCGGCATTTTCCGTTTTAATTTTTTTTTTATATTTTTCAAACATTATCTGCTGTAATTCGCCCTAGCTCTATCAGCTGACTATGTTAAGAAATCATGTGGCCAGTTAAAAAACAATTTTGTTTTTAATTTTCATTTTTAATTTTAAATTTTGGCAGGTTTGAAAAATAGACCGAGCGTTGTTTTGAACTAGAAAATTTAGAGAAAAAAACTCTCAAAGCGGATTTATCAGTATTTTTTAAAACCCCATTTTCCTGAGAAACTTTGCTACACCTGACTGTTTCAAATTTAATTAAAATCGGTGTAATAGTTTCTAATAATTTCCACACACATGTAAACGTACGTGCACAACCTCACGCTTACCTTTTTCAATTTTCAAAATTTTCAACAATTTAAAAAAAATTTACTGAAAACCCAATACCACGATTTCTTTTAAATTCTATAGGCCCATGGAGCTAGAGATGGAGCACAATATGGTTGGTGTTTCTTCTATAAAATTTTGAAAATCGACAATTCATGCCGCTTTATTTAATAAATGGGGAACAACAAAACATTTACGTTTGAGCTAAATTGGACATAAGTTGCAGTAAAATCAGATCATAATTTAGTTTTCGCATAACGTAATATTTAGGGTGGCTAGTAGGCTTGCAGCGAGCAGTACTTTTTCAAAATGCCGGATAACGGATATTCGGTATTCGGTTGCTCAGCCGGATACCGGATTATCCGGCATAGTTTTTACTTTCGAAGTTGTTTCAGCTTAAATGCAATAAAATTAAGGTTTTAAGACGACGATATCCAAAAATTCTTTTAGAAAATTCAAGGGTCGAGGGGCCAAGGCTCTAATTTTACTGTGAAGTCCTCTACGAATTTTTGAAACTTGTAAATTAATGGTAACAGGGGGTTAATTGACTAAAATTCATGTTTGAGTACAATTGCTCATCTGTAATAGTAGAATCAAATATTGTAAACATGTGTCTGTAATAATTTTTAGGGGGGAGTGGGGAAGAGGTTAGTACTTATAGTCCTTACATGTTTTGGCTAACAGATTTTATTTTCTAGTTCATGGCTTTATTTTTTCTGAAAAACGTCGAAAAATTATTTTATTGGTTTTATTTTATGGCACATTACATATCATACTTGTATTCTTAAAGCAGGCGTGGGTTTAAGAAGTGGTTGAGATGGCTGTAGCCTTCCATCCTCAATTAAAAATTTTAAAACGTGTAAACTATGTCGGAAATATAACGCAAAAAAGGCTATAAGAAGAACAAACCGAAGAAAGAAACGAAACATAAAAAATAGTGAAGCACAGAAACAAGAAGTATTAGAAATTAAAAACCGATTAAATGAATTACATAAAAGCAAAAAAGGTAGACCATACTGTAACAAGAAGTTTACTAGTATATGCTAAAAAAATTATTATCATTAAAAACCAACCATGCCGATGTGGTTGTTGCAAAGGCATTGCTAGAGTCTAAGAGTTTAAAAACACAAAAAAAGGAGCAGAAGAATGATAAAACTAGGTAGTTGAGGAACTACAAAAAAAAGCTTCCGAAAAAAAAGAGAAAAGCAGTTTAGATGATTTTGTAATTATGACTCCCAAATTAAAACTGGCCAAAAATTAATTACTAAATAAATTTAATACTTTGGTTTTTAGTAAAGTTATATTTTTTATTATAATTGCGTATAATTACGTCCGTGATTCCTTACTGAAAATTTGTTTTTAGTTGAATTATTGTTCAGTTTTTTTTTTAATAAAAGATATATTTTAACTATAGTAAATTTTATAATATCCAGTATTACTTGTGTTCTTTCGTATGAACATTGCATTTTTATATTTTTATACGAATGTTGTTTATTTCTTGTTCGCATTTTTACATTTTTTTTATAATACATTTTATATAAATATTTCTTTGCAAATTAAATAAAATCTTTGTAAATAAACGTTTTTTATGCAATTTATTTTCTTAAAAAGATGTACCGATTTGTACTTTTTTGTTTATTACTTCGATTATAATGCTGAACATTATGCAGTACAATTAATTTGTAGGCCTAAGCAAGGTCACTAAAAGTTCACTATTTTGCCAAGCGAAATAGCGTCCAAGTCACTATTTTTTTTTTGTTAAAATTAGTTATGTAACTAAAAGGGTAATTCTAAACCATGAACTCCACCAAAATATAACACAGGCAAAAAGGTGCAAAAACTCGAGTGGTTAGCTAATAACACGATCGTAAAGTTAAACGTTTCTTTGTACCTGCATTTGGCGATAAGCAGACCGATACCAGCCCCTTTGCGGTTGCAGTTTTTATACACTCAACTTGAAATTTTACAATCATTAGTGTCAAAATAACACTTAACACCTAATAAATTTCGTTGGTTTTCAGGTTTAAAACTCTGCACATGTTCTTGAGGGTTTTATATAAATTTTGACGTTAAGGTTAAGATCAATAAGGGACAAATTTGTAAACTGTGGTTTTAGGGCTTATATTTCTAAATAGTTTTTCAGCTTCTGAATTTTTAAATATTAGACGGTTAGTGTCAAAACAACACTTATCACCTTACTAAGTGTTCGGCTTGAGTGAAGGGAAGAATAATATTATATAGCGCAAGTTTTAAAATAAAATAGTAAATTTAGTTTATTTAAATAAACCGTCGAAAGAAGGGGAAAAATTGCTACTTTTATTAAAAAAAATTTAATTTTGTTATACAGAAATTAATGCCCTCTCATATAAATTTATTAATTCTAGATTTTTCATGAATTATATATATATATATATATATATATATATATATATATATATATATATATATATATATATATATATATATATATATATATATATATATATATATATATATATATATATATATATATATATATATATATATATATATATATATATATATATAATATATATATATATATATATATATATATATATATATATATATATATATATATATATATATATATATATATATATATATATATATATATATATATATATATATATATATATATATATATATATATATATATATATATATATATATATATATATATATTATATATATATATATATATATATATATATATATATATATATATATATATATATATATATATATATATATAATATATATATATATATA